>CM046864.1:31984971-32072028 GCA_025617745.1 Heliocidaris erythrogramma
TTTTTCACTTTCATGATTCTGTACATTGTAATCATATTGTTTTGTATATGGAAAAATGAGATGAAATAAAACCTGCATCAATCAATCAGAAAAATGTGCACATTCCATATGTTTTTAATGATAGGTGAATTTGAATGAAAACTTTGTTATGTTGAATGACCAGGTGTGAAATTGAATGATCCGGACGTCCGATTTGCTAGCGTTGACAAATTTGAATGCAAACTGCGTATTTGTAACCGGTTGTTAAATTGAATGATACAAGTACAAATTCCATTGACCAAAAGAAGTAATTCAAATGAACGAAGTGCATTTTGAATGACATTCTCAAGCCTACATCGGTATTTTGCGAATTTGAATGACCCATGTATCAAAACTAATGAAAAGCTTACAAAGTTGGGCGAGAAAACCTATAATATAAAGTATCAACTTTACTACAACGTAATTATGTTCAATGAATTACCCACAACTTGAAAAATAACCTCACGTGTAGAATTTGCATTCGTTTATTTACAAACTTTAAAAAAAAAAATCAAAAAAAAAATCAGCGTTTTGAATTGTGTCAAATCAAGGAGTTATCAAATAATCCCCGGTCAAAGTGAAGACCATCTTGCTTCAACAGACACTATGCATATAGTGGTATTCCTTTTTAAATATGTGAAAATGTGCTCATAGGTAAATGGTGTAGTGTCTGCGTATTAAGTGAATTCAGAACTGAAAATGCACCTCTTCATGTATTCAATTATACTGAGGGCTTTGTTGTTACCAAGTGACCCTATGAGATGAAATGATCAGAACCGATAGCACAGTGTATTTTGCGTGGGCTGCAACGTTCAGCTTTTGTTAGTCAAATACAAAATAGTGACCTCGTTCCTGCTAGGTTGGCTCTGATCAATCTATGTGTGTGTGTGGACAAAAGTATATTTTTATTATTTTATTTTGATGTCGTCGCTCTCTCCGAAGCTGTATCTCGGTACGTTTCGAAAGGAATGAATGCTTTTTTTATGAAAGGCGTTAAGCTACGCCAGCCAAACACAAAGCCTATTCAGATCCCAACCCACAAACATGATGCTGTGATACATGATGGGGAATATATCATTTTCGTAGATGGGCTGTTTACTCGTTTAATATATTTCACATTATCTCAAATGACATGGACAGATTCCAATACACTAAGTATTGGGTTTAAAGAAAGAGAATAAAATAACGTTGATTGAATATTGACAACACGGAACATGTACTAACATTAATTTTAATAACAATTATTGACGGAAATTCCAAAATTATATTGTTATTTTTTAATTCATGTATTTACTCCTTGACTACTGGATTCTGTCATTGCATAGGCTCAATACATGGGCTTCTTCTGAAAGGCCCGTGGGTAGCGTTGACGCGCACGCCACCATTCGTTCAACCTTAGTTGGTTAAAATCAGTACAAACGATCAAACATATAAGATAAACACAATTTATATAATTTTTAAAATATTTTATTGATTTCCTTGAAAAAAAAAATTCATGTAGTAAATACTTTCTGTTCAGGTGTAATACAAGCATGACAAATACATGTATACATTTCGAAGGTAATATTTGGGGGTCTGCTCAAAATAGTGTTCAAGTTTCTTTCAACATGGATTCGTATATAAAATTTAATGCTGAAAACGATGGAATCGACTGATTTTTTGACAAAAAGTGCCCCAAAGTGCCCACATTTTATGTTTTAGTGGCCGCCATTGTTTTTATGCATTTCAGAGCCAACCTTGGACCTAGAAATGTTCGTTTGGTGTTGAAAACCCACTATAAACAGTAAAATGAAATATGGTAATGGCTAATACCCACCAAAGACCTCAGGGGGCGGCATTTGTTCCAAACAGGCCCAAAGGAGCAGCTACTCACTATAGTCGAAAAGAATACTTTAGATGCTTTTCTCGCGGTAATAGAAGCTCTGTTAATGGCTATATCAAAATACAATGATACATTGTGGGTATAATATAGGTTGGCTAAATATGTGCCAGGTGCCCAAATTATGGTTTTAGAGGGCCAAATGTAACTTAAGTGATTATAGATTATAGAGCATTAAGGTCCCCTTTTATGGAATTACAAAGGAACTTCATTTAATAGACTTTTCCACTGTGAATCCAGATATGTCAACCATATTACGTGAATTCCATTCATTAATCTGTAAACTTGAAAATAAAAAAAAATAACTGGGAACGCCCCTAAAATTTTGGAAAATCGGTCCAGCGATCGATGACGTCATGTGACGTCACACGCAGAACGCTCGACTCACACAAGCTGGATCAGTATCGATGTGTTTGTTATAGGCTATTGAACTTCGTGTAGATCCCTTCGACTTCGTGCCATTTCAGCCCTTCATTTTAGCTTTTTAAATACAAAATCCTACATCAACGATGCCATCTTCTTCGGACAGCGAGGACACTTATTCAGGATCAGATATATCTGATTAGGAGCATCAAGTCCCAGAAAGAAATTGAAGAGGAATTAGGGGCCCGGCCGTATATGTTTGAGCTAGAAATGTCGGATTCAGGGCAAGATTCTGATGATGACAGAGACGTCCCTGATTTTAATAACGGAGAGGATATCGACAGGAGACTTGGGAATAACAACTGGTAATTCATTTTCGATAATAAATTACCGATTAAAGTTTAATTCACGCATATCCACGTATTATGAATCTTGTTTACGCTTGCAAATTGCTCGAGAGGCTGAGCTGATACTTCGCTGATCGAGGCAGTGAGCTCGATGTGCGCAGGGGTACACGCCGCGCTGTTTGGTCGTTCGCCTGCTGACCCTGCCTGGGCTTGCGCTTGGGCAGTTTTACTGGTGCATGGGGTAGTAGCGTTTGATTCTAGTAAATTCTAACATTGATATCCAGAAAACTCTTAGCTCTCCTGTTATCTTGCTTGTTTTCTTTGTACTGCTACACTAAGTAAGTGTAGGCACCGTTATAGTTGATAATATATATGTGACCCGACGCCTCAAAACCTACAATAAGTCGCCAAAATTATTTTTTTTGTTTTATACATTTTCCGAAAGTAGAGATTCTCAGCTTTCCAATGGTATATCACTTGCCTAGTTTACTCAATGATAACACCTTTAAATATCACATTTAGAATCAGTATGTAACCAGCAATCAATAACTCCTATTCAGAGAAAATGGCCATTTAAGTTCGGAACAAAAGAGTGCTAAACCTTCGCTCTCTGCGTGCGCAAGTAAAACTGGGTATTCCAATAGCCATAGCAACCGGTATGAAGGGATTATCAGATTAGGCTGAATTTTGGCATGCTGCTCCAGGAGGACCTATTCATTACTCACTCCAAAAATCAATTTAATACCTTTAGAGGTAAAGTAGTAATTTGGCATTGAATGAAAGTATTACAAAAGCTCTCCAAACATTCATTAGCTCGACAGGTGAAAAAAAAGGAGTCATTTTAAAATGCCCCAAAAACATATTTCTAAGTCGAATTACGACTCACAGACTTGAGACATGATAGAATGATAATGAAACTACCCATTTCTATAAAAAACAGAAAATCGACAGATCAAAGCAAATTTACTATTTTGGGCTGTTTGCTACGTTGTGGTCCGTGCGACTTATTGTAGGTTTTGAGGCGGCGGGTCACATATGATCTTCTTCTTCTTCTCACTCCGCTTATGTCGGAGATCAGCAACAGATTATTGCATGTATGATGGGGATCCCTATGTCTAAGTAGGAAAATGACATTTATGTTGTGGGCATTTGTCATATTGGATTATCTTATTAGGGAAGGAAAAAACCTGGGGTGGTACTGTCAAAATCTTTTGTGTATTAAAGTTAAATGATAATTGTCATAACAAATCTAAATTAGGACTACAATGTAGTCAAAGCTGGTTGCATTTGTGTAAAATGCAAAAGACATCTCTGCAAGCACGAATGATGAGAGTTTGTTCCATGCAATTTCAAAAGATAACATAGTTTTGAGAACAAGGCCCCTGTTCATTATTCCTTTTCACACCCCTCCCCCCATTCCAAATAGGCCTGTCAAAAAAAAAAAAAAAAAACACCCCATGCATCTTCATAACGGTGGGTCTGGTTATACATGTATTTGTAGTCCAGTGACAAATTTAATTGTGTTTTCCAAAAAAAAAAGCTTTGCACAAGACATTAATGCATTCCCTACGAGAAGCAAGTGATTTGGGTAGTCAACAGTTATGTTTAAAAAATAATTTTGACTAATGTCGTTAGTAAAACTTAGAAAGGGATTATAGTTGTGAAATAGAACACTGGCTATCATGATACTGAGTGATACTGATTTATTTCAAGTTCCAGATGTTCTTGCAGTGGAGGTTGTGTCCCAATGCCAGTGGTGACAGAGTCTGTCTGCTGTACGCAGATGAACCAGATTGTTGCCAAGATGGACTCATTTGAAGATGCTGAACTTGACTGCATCACCGAGCACCCAGGATTTCATCCAGTGTGTCTGGACCGGTACGTGATGGAAACTGCTTACACTTAGTATCGGCAGCAGTATGGCGGACAGGCAAGGCAGGATGCAACTGAAAATCAGTAAGTACACCATATTTTTGTTTTAATCCCTATTGCAGTATTCCTGTATTATATAAAGCAGTTTGGATGCAAAATGCCAATTTGGCTCCTTATGAAATTAATATTACGATATTCTATAAAAGAAAATAATGTTTTAGCTTTAATGTAAATAGAGGAAGATTATTCTATTTGCAGTGTACATGTATTTTCTATTCCTATGTGCAGATTAACGTTTGTTTCCTCTTTCCCAATCACAACATTTTACACTGCGATGTTGACAACTAAATTATTAGCTAATCTTCTATTGGTTATTTGTGAAGTTCAAAGTAAAAGTTACCTCACTATCACCTACATCATAGACTACACTGTGCATTGTTTTGAAGTTGTCTAATCATAGTTTCCTTTGTACTCTTAAAAAAAAATCTTTTATAGGAAAGCCAGGCATGTGGCCTATAGGCAGCTTGTTAAATGGTGTTTCCTGGGCAGGGCAGTACGTGTTCCTCTTCAATCTTGTGCCGTGACAAGAATCCGTGCAGCATTTCCATCAGAAGAATACAGGGGCTTTGAAGAGGCGTAGACCTACATACAATTTTGCTGTTGATATCTTTTCCCCACCTTGTCAAGATCTATGTTTACAGAAAAATATATGTTTTACTTCCACCTTATTACTGAGATTTTTATTCTAAGATAGATTTTCAAATATAATTTTTTTAAATTGGAAATATTCCCTGCATTTTACCTCTTTAGGGTATTTTCTTTTCAAAGTTAACTGCATGTATATATATTTTTTCAACCTTGGCAAAAAAATCAAAAGGGAGGACAGCTCTGTGGAACTTTAATTTAAGCTATGCAACCATTATTCTCATATTGTTTTTTTACTGGGGCTTTATGACATGCACAAATCTCAACATTATGCAAAGGTGATAGTAGAATTGAACATTTTAAAAATATTTATGTATCAGAACTGTTGTTCCATCAGTGTAAACATTTACACAAAGTTTCATTATTTGAAAGAAAAAATTATACTGAGTACTAATGACTGGCACACATGATCTTTTATTTACTCGGGTCATTCATGGGATCATCATTATTGTTGCTTCACATCATAATTCTTTTCAAATTGACATTATTTTTTCTACAGATTTTTTTCTTCTTTCATTTGATTGATTGTTGTATTTATTATTATGTACTTATATATGTTGGTCTAGTTGTTAACTTGATAACGCTTAGATAGCATAAAAATGCTAGTACGTCATTTCTATATTTCATGATATTTAATTCCTATACATGGATATCAGTTTCCCTGAAAGTTGGGTTTATTACATGGGGGTGTGCTACACTGTGACAATAATATGGTAAAAATTATATTGCTGTTTTTGGTTCAAGTATCAGAGGAAAAGAGGAGTCTAGGAGGCTTATTTTGAATATTCATTTTCATTGTCAGAAATAACATTGGAATTAGGTAACTGAGTTCACAGACGCAAAACAATCCAGCTGCAGCTAGTCTGAGTTTCATCACATCTAAGTATTTGCCCAGTATAAACAATAGAGCAAAATGACTTAAAATATACATGGACTTTATCAGTCAGTAATATATGGGGACCAGTTTCCCTCCACCATCCCCTGACAAGAAAAAAAAAAAACAAAAAAAAAAGGTCTTCATTCTAAAAGGGGGGGGGGGCACAATCGAGAAAATGGCGGATCGTATATGGTCAAAATGCATACTTTTCTTCCAAAGGGGGGGGGGGGGGGGTGGATCCGCCAGTGCACAATGGATAAGATGTTGCATAATGAATAGCTATTGTGCAACTAAAGCCACCCATGCAAAATGGCAGCCATCTTGGTACCCCCATTGTCTCGCACAGGTGAGATCTAAGAGCAGTTGTAGGTCTTTGTCAGTTCTTTGAAGAATTGACAAACCTTTGTCAGACCAAGCAACTTACAAGTGCATGCCAAATCCTGCTTAACAAAAGAAACAGCTGAACCAAATATCTTGACACAAATAGGTTATATGACATAAAAGTATCTTCAATTGAATGTACATGACTACAAAAATGGTTTATTATGAGAAAATCCAGTGTCATGCATTCCACAGCTGATCATGAGTGTCATGGTAGCTAGTGTATATGTCAGTGGGTATCTCACAAATAGAACTGCTCTGACATTATTTTGTAAAGAAAATGGCAGCCCCCATGGGATAATGTCAAGCAAGGAAACTGCAACTTTTGGAGACACTGTTCTCCTTCTTAAATAATCAAATAGGAGTAATTTCAAGATATTTGTAATAGGCTGATAATTATCTACATGATTATAGGCTAATGTTTGTTGCCTTTTATTCCCCTTTAAGTTAACACAGTTTTCGCCTTTTGATATAAAGGCATATTGATTGCATTATCCATTTTCTGAGATATGAAAATCATTGTAATGCGAGAAATATGTTATTTTCCATTGGATTTTGGCAGCCAATCTAAAATCGGTACTTTAATGACGTCATAGGTATTTGAAAATATTTTCATTAGATTCTACGGGTCTGAATACCCATAAACCCATCATCTCAGTTTAAATTTTCAGTGAAACTCAGTGAATATGAATTTTGGCGCACTTTGGAGCCATTCTGGCCCACTGTGCGGCGCCTTTAATTGCAATCAAAAGCCGGATGAATTTAGGTCAGTCATATAAAAATATGCCGTTGCTAAAGGAAAAGAATGATAAGAAAGCTAATATTGATTTTTACGAAAGGGATATTTATGTATCTAAATAATGAATTATAAACAAGTGCCTGAGTTAATAAATTTGTAACTGTCCTATTGGTTCAAATCCAGATCAAGAATATTTTCCAGGTTGGAGGCCTCAAGTTCATTCCTGGTAGGACACTTGCTATGACAAACGAAGATGGAAATGTTCAAATAGATATGCAAGGCTTCTGAAAATTCATTGCATAAGCCAATTCATATTGAAAAGTACCACTGCTCTCTCATCTACTGTGTTGTCGTATTACAGTATTAACTTTGATTGCTTGGTAGGTGTTGTACTGTGGCTGTGAGCACCAAAAGCATCTTTAAAATATTGGCATTTCACGAAGTGGCATTGTTTTAGTTTAACATTATTTTGAAACAATATAACAGTCTAGACACGCTAGATATCTCAATTGCAAGCAGCCTGAATGATTGCATTGAAAATGTTAATCATTTAAGACAATGATCATATTGAAATATGGTCGCTGCTAAGGCAGATTATGATCGAGAAATCTATATTTAGAAAAAAAAGTGGTATATTTCTGTGATTTCACAACACGAAAGATAATGTTGGTGATGATATTATTTTTATGAAGTTAATTTCTGACTGTACTGCAAACTGCAATGAATGTGTCGGTATTGAGTTCACGGTCATCTGTAAAATGATGACTGAGGTACATAAGTGTCAACACCCAGTTGACATGAGAGCTACATGTATTCCACTTTCCCCTGCAAGGAGTTCTATAATTATAAATGGATGCCATTAGGAATCCTTTGGATAGAGGTACGGAACATTTTCAGCAGAATTCCTCTTGCAGCAACGCCCGCTACTTTGGATGAGGTTGAGGATTACCCGTCCATCAAAGTTATCATGAAGAACAGATACAATAAGGCATTGACAGACTTCAGAACTACATACCAAACTATACTAAGCGCCAGTATGTTGTTATTGTGATATGATTCTACAAATGTGAAGTGAATAGCGCCACCTGGCGTCGCCCTCTTGGCCATGGTAATAAACTCCATCACAGATCATACCTCAAAGTCGTCCGGTACTTTCCTTTACTTAACTAACCCCAATGGTATTTAACTAAACCTTGGCGAAGTAAATTTAAATTCCCTCTTGGGTGAAGTGAGGATTCACTCATCATCTTCATCCTAACCGTAGAGACATTACTCAAGCATTGCAAAAAAAGTATTCTCTTCTAACATAGTGGTGGAGGTATAGATGACACCTATATCTCCATCCTGAGAGTTCTGACTTTATTCTGCCAAACCAAACCGGGGGAGGGTTGGATAATCTCCTCACCATGACCTCCTCAGCCTGTGATTCAAGCCAGATAAGAGTGCCTCACCATATCAGACTTGTAAGAAAGTCAACCAAGTTTTAATAAGAGAATACTCAGTTCAAGTAAGGCTGCAGAACGCCTTAAAGCTGTAAAAGATAGATAGACAAACCCGCTGGTGTTCACTAATTTCACAACATTATGGACTTAGCCACTAAACTCTGCTAAAAATATACCCCCATCCTTTATCCAACCATGCTTAAGGCAATATAGTAGTAGAGGAACCATCTCACAAACTATTGGCCATATCTCCTCCAAAGCCAAGAGAACTGCAGCTTACCTGTTAGGGCAACCAATATGTAAACTTATAGGTCTTATGGTCCCCAACACATCAAGTCCATGGCTAATATACATGTACCCCAATAACGCAAGTCATGAGAATGCTGAGCTGCAATTGCACCACAGGCCTTCTCATTGACTCTTTTGAATACCTTCTAGCAAATATAAAAAAGTCCAGGCAGGTATCAGCACTTTAGTCCTGGAATTGATCTATGATGAGGCACCCTCAATTCAATTCTTTGGCCCTGTTTCTGATGAAGTCCAAATCCTAAACCACCTTGGTCATGCTGTTAATCCTTAATGAACATGCATATTTCTTATGGGTAGGATTAGGGGGGAAAATGCTAAATTCTATTCCAATCTCCTCAGATTTATTTCAAGTAGACAGGTTTAGCTACAGACCGACAAGTTTATTATCTTATGAATACATTAGGTTCTGTGACTGAGGTGAATCCATCTATTAAGCCTCCATTGCCTCCCTCCGAACGACAAGGCATAAAGGCGGAAGCATAACTACTCAAGTACAGCTAACCAGTTAGGTTCAGCTGTTGTTACTGCAACGGTCCCCACATGGACACCCACATCTTGCCCGGAGCTATCCGAACACGGCGAACAGTTAAAAAATGTCTTTGCAACGTAATTGCTGCTGTGTAATAACAAAAATCTGTCACCTTTTTTTAAAAAATTGCTCAGTTTTCATAATACTACCATGGCAACAACCCTGTTTTGACATTACTATGGCCTTAAGTGATTCGGATTATGACTGTAATAATTCAGGCAGTTTATGATATGTATATCAAGACCAATATTTTGTGTTTTCTATTGTTAAAACAGAATATATATGTCATTTTAAAAAAAAATGCAATATTTTGATGGCGCGTTGCCATAGTAATGGGACTGCTGCTCACACCCACCATATCGGCGTCAGTTTGAGATCAAACGGATAATAAGAATTATAATCGCTTTACCTAACTGTGACCTTGGAAGCACACCAAAAATTTGCACTCAAAAGAGCTGCTTGAAATAGATGTAATGTGACCCGACGCCTCAAAACCTACAATAAGTCGCCAAAATTATTTTTTTTGTTTTATATATTTTCTGAAAGTAGAGATTCTCAGCTTTCCAATGGTATATCACTTGCCTAGTTTACTCAGTGATAACACCTTTAAATATCACATTTAGAATCAGTATGTAACCAGCAATCAATAACTCCTATTAAGAGAAAATGGCCATTTAAGTTCGGAACAAAAGAGTGCTAAACCTTCGCTCTCTGTGTGCGCCCAAGTAAAACTGGGTATTCAAATGGCCATAGCAACCGGTATGAAGGGATTATCAGATTAGGCTGAATTATGGCACACTGCTCCAAGAGGACCTATTCATTACTCACTCCAAAAATCAATTTAATACCTTTAGAGGTAAAGTAGTAATTTGGCATTGAATGAAAGTATTACAAAAGCTCTCCAAACATTCATTAGCTCGACAGGTGAAAAAAAGGAGTCATTTTAAAATGTCCGAAAAACATATTTCTAAGTCGAATTATGACTCACAAACTTGAGACATGATAGAATGATAATGAAACTACCCATTTCTATCAAAAACATAAAATCGACTGATCCAAGCAAATTTACTATTTTGGGCTGTTTGCTACGTTGTGGTCCGTGCGACTTAATGTAGGTTTTGAGGCGGCGGGTCACTAATGCCTACTAAATATTTTACACATACACATATAATTATTATTTTCTATCTTATTACCATGGTAACAGCCCGAGTGGTCGCCCGACATCCACTTTCGTGGCAGTCAGGGAGGATATGATATCCAGGGTCCTAGCTAAGGTACAGCGGAAAAAAAAACATAATTTCAGGTTGTGGAGACCCTACTTAATAAACTGCATTGGATAGTTACAGATTTTTTCCACTAATATATATTAATTCACCATAACGTTTCTATAGCAACAACGATGTTTTGACTTGACGGTGACTTCCAATGACTCAGATTTAGCTGACAGATAAACACCAATTTAGGCTGTACATACACTTGCTCTTTGTTTTGTGTTGATTAGTTACAGAAATATTCAATTTTTATCATACTGTTTCTATAGCAACAACCATGTTTTGACATGGCAGTGACTTCGAATGTCTCTAATTCTACTTGCAATCAAACGGGCACCCCAGTATACATATAGTTAGATGGTTACAATTTGTTTTTGTGATATTGAATTACCGATATGTTATTTTCTAAAATTCCATTCCTTGGTGTTTTACCTTGGTAACAACCCTAGTGGTCACGCCCACTACCAACTTTATGTAAAATAGAAAGAATATGAGAGCTGAGGGTCCTAGCTAACAGAAAAAAAACATGAGTTAAGATTGTGCAGACAGTTGTTTTCTTTTTTGTATTGAAAAATCATAGATATTTTCCACAAATTGTGTGGGACCGTTTCCACAGCAACGGCCTTTTTTTACACGCCCATGACTTCAAATGACTCAGATTGTGGTTGGAATCAGTGGGGCAGCTTCAAATACATATTATTGGAGTCCTTACCATGTATTTTATGCTGATAAATGACAAATATACGGTATTTTCTAAATTCCAGTATTGCGTTATGTGTTACCATGGTAACGGCCATAGCGGCCACGCCCAAAATGAACTCTATGGAAAGTAGGCAGATTATGATATCTGAGGGTCCTAGCTACCAGAAAATTCTAATCTAAGATTGTGTAGACACCTCTCTGTCTATTTTATACTGATAAGTTTAGATATTTTTACAAAATATAAACTTTTTGGTACCGTTTCCATAGTAACGGCCATATTTTGACATGATCGTGACTTCAAATGACCTAGATTTTGGTTTCAATCAATCAGAAAACTCAAAATACATATATTTAGATGCTTACCAGTCATTTTTCAAATTTCTGAATTAGAAATATTAGGTATTTTAGTAAATTCCTATATTTCCTTCATGCGTTGCCATGGTAACGGCCCTGGTGGCCACACCCACCACTAACTCTATGGCAAACAGGCAGATTCTGATAGCCGAGGGTCCTGGCTACCAGGAAAACATCACTAAAAATTTTGCCTAAGGGGGGGGGGGGGGGGGAGGAGGGGGGTCTACGTTGGCCCATAGTCTGAAAGTAGTGATCTCGTTCCTAGTAGGTTCGTGCTGATCAGTCTTTGTGTGAGAATAGGCAAACTTATAATTTTGTATTGTTAGTTTATATTGTGTTTATTTCGATGACGTCGCTCTCTCAAAAACTATATCTAGGTTCATTTCAACAGGATTACATCCCTTTTTATGAAAGGCGTTAAGCTACCCCAGCCTATCCAGATCATAACCAACAAGCATAATGCTGCGATACATGATAAGGGGGAAAATATGATTTTTATAGACAAAATGTCTACTCATTTCATGCATTTCACATTATCTCACATGTAATGAAATGGCTCCAATAAAGTAATATTGGGATTAAATAAAGATAATAAAATAGCGTTGATTGAAAAAGCACAACACGGAACCTGTACCAACATATACTGCAAAAACAATTCATTGACATAATTTCCAGATTTATATTGATTTTTTTTTTCTAATTAATGAATATAGAGAGTGATTGGCTGCCATTTGCAGTGAAGCTTTGAGAATGGAAAATCTAGTGATGTCTCCTTTTTCTTTTCTTTTCTTGACTCAGAAAACACTTTAGGAGCATAATTCATCAAATTTTACGATGGAAAAGGATTAAAGAACAAAAAATGAATTTCATGTCGGCCATTTTGAAAATAAATAATTGTCACCAACATGCGTTGAGAGTTCTGATTTGAAGTCTAATCATGGCACCAATGGTTTTCTTGACCCACACCATGTAGGAGTTGCATATTTCATTAGGGTTTTACAGTGACAAAAGGCCTAGATTGGGAACATTGTGCACTTCATGACGGTCATTAATAAAGATCCCCGCCAGAGTGCAACGCCATCACTTTTTGATCATCTATCCTCTAACGATTCCAAAACGTATAGCTTTGTTTATTTCTAAAAATCATAAACAAAAATACACAGTAAACCTGACTTAATACTAATAATTAAAGGATCAATCATGGTCATGTATGTGGTAAAATCTGTTATGAATTTATTGGACTAGCGCCCACTATCGGCCTTACCTTTGTAACAGAAGCCGTTTGGGTCATTCATGGGTCATGATAAAAAAGTGTGAAATAGACTCGATTGGAAGAAGGAAAACAATTTGGAACAGCAACAACAAACCAACAAGCTCTAGTTCCCTCCACAGAATATCACTCCACATCCAGAGATGTGATACAAGTGCATCCTTTACAACCTACAGCAGGAGATGTGACACCGACCCAACCTACATCAAATTTAGTATCAAATATATATTACTGAATATCAAATTGAATAGGAAATATGTATTACAGAATATCAATTTACTTTTTTAAAACTTAATTCTTATCATGTATACATTTTTCGTTTATTCATATCATGACGATCTTATAATCTTCTAATAGTTTCCATTTGTAAAATCTCATGAAGTTTTTAAATTCTTTTATTTATCATTATTCAATATGCACATGCATTAGTGAATGTTCATTAGTGCATAATATTTCATATAGTTGTGAAATGTTCGTGGTGAATTTCATAAGGTGTAGACCTACATATTTTATGTCAGTATTTCAATAAAAATTGAATTTGAATTAAATCAGTTAAATTGATTTGATTTAAAATATGTTGCTTATTTCTCAGTACGCAGGCCTACATATCCTATAACCACATGCTGTGTAGCACAGCCTCATGTTGCCAAGGACTTGAAAAAATAAAACAAACATTTGTGTGTAAACCAGAAAGGCATTTTTGGCGTTGGTGTTATGAATAACATCTTGATTAATATATTTTTCTTCTTAGGCAAAGTAAAAAAAGAAAAGAAAAGTGAAACATGAGCATGTTTGACAATGCACTGTGAAGTGCTGTGATCGATGAGCATGACTGCCCTGTCAAATTAATAGCTGTATTAATGTATTAATGAGATTGAACTGTGAAAGAAACTGTCTCAAAGTAATTGGGAAACGTTAATTATATAGCACTTAAGAATTGGTGTATGCTGTGAGGTTTTGGAATCACCAGTTTGGTTAGTAATATGCAAACAAATTCAAGTATAAATTTTTCTTGGAAATGGATAAGTTGTATTGAGGATATACTACAAGGAACAGGTTTTGGAAATATATTTCTGTTGCAAGGGAACAGAATTGGAAATGATTGGCTTCTCAATGCCTTGTATTGCGTTTAATGGATATGTCACAACAAGACTGGCATCCCGCGACATGGTCAAATCGTATTTGTACAAAGTATAGGATGTTTAAAAATGAATTGGCATTCGAGACATATTTCCTAGTTTTAAGCGATACTGATGCAACTACTAGGTGTTACATTTCCCGCTTTTGATCCTTAATAGTTCGAAAACTATATATCAGATAACACTGTCATTGATATGAGTAATCGCTGAATAATGTACAATTTAGTTGGACGTGATTTGAATCTGAAATCATAAATAAGTTTCATTATACCCATGATTAATTTTAAAGTTAGGTTCCAGATTTTGGTCAACTTTTAACCCTCTGTACAAAACTTGAACTTTACACAGGAACCAATGATGTTTATGTGAGTGTGTGCTTACAATGACCCTGAACAATGGACATGAATACCACCTTTTCAGAGCTCTGCTGACCAGGCTTCTGGTCTCTTGCTCCAAGGCACATGAATGCTTTATTAATAATGAGTTGCCAATTTTTCTAGCGATTTTCATTGTTTCTCTAGCTTTTCATGCCACTTAAAAATTCATAACTTTCTTATTAGTTGTCCGATTTTCCTCAAACTTTCTTTGATCTCTAGGCCTGATTTTTCTGCTTCTATTAAAACCAAGTAATTTAAAACCAAGTAATTTTTGGACTGGACTTAAGTTTAAGTTTATGACAATAAATATGTAATTATGTTGTACTTTTCTAAATCATTTATTGAGAAAAGGATTTTTGATAATAGTACAGTTACCAGAGTAAATGTAACTACTAAAAAGTGGTAGGGTGGTTAAACAACCAATGCGTCTTACATTGTAATTATGTTGTTCAAGTTAAACACAATTTCGTAATTTTAATGTTTTACTGTACTTTACTACACGTTTTGCACCATGTAATTTCATTGGGATCATACACTCTCAAGACACTGGTTAAAATAATGGACCGGTTGGTTGAGGACTTTGTCCGGCTGGTTGCCGAATGGGCTTAACAACAATTGGTGGGCTCGCCTGTTTAACCAGCTGGCTGAAGTTTTAAACTAACTGGTAACTCATTTCTGAGAGCGTATCTTTTAAGTTCTCTTTGTCAACGTTGTATTCACTATTTTGTATGTTATATATAAATAAATATTGTAAATATTCTTTTTTCTCCCTCTCTCTCTCTCCAGGGCTGTTCGCATCCCCTTCTCCTTTTATTGCTCCCCCTCTCTTAAATTTTTTTTTAGTAGTGCTCACGTTAGCATGTTTCTTTCCTTCTATTCTCTTTTTTATCAAACAGGGGTCTATGAAGTACAAGTCATGCTTACTTAAGAGAAATACATGGTTTTGTGAACGGTCAGAAACGTAGGGTTGATTTGGATGAGATGGAACGCGCGAGAGGTGGGATAGCTCATAATATAGGTTTTTGCGGTCAATTTCGTAAGTTCATCAGTCAAATTCATACTACGTGCATTCAGAAGAATTTGGCCATGTACAAGCATTTAAGCATTCAAAATAATATTTCATGCATTCGTATTAGTATTATTATCAATCCAATTTAGACTAATTTCTTTCGAATTCGCCAAAAATGCATCAAGTTCATAAAACGGTCATTCAATTTAGAACGGGAGTTGATGCGATTGCACAATACCGTTATTCCATCATTCAAATTCATTTCAGAGCATTTTCTTTCGCACATTGAGCATTCGAATTCGTAATTTACGTCGAACACATTTTATTTGGTTGTTATTCTTTATTAATTTTGATATATTGGTTTCGAATTACATATGAGCTTTTATGTATTATTTTATTCATATAAGCTTCTTTTAATGAATTCATGTTTATCTCATCTACATATATTTTGGAGTCAAAAGGGGCCTGAGCTTTCGATCCTAGCAGAATCTTCGTCAGAGGCAAAAAGACAAACCAAGACAAGCATATATATAGACTACAGACACAAAACAGTATACATGTAACAGGAACTGTAAGGGGGGGGGGGGGGCTGGGGGCACAAAACAATGGAAACAAAAGGAGAGTGTGGGGAGTCAAAAGCAAGGACGCAAGTAGGTGTGGAGGGGGATGAAAGCAAACACAAAGGCGTGGAGATGCAAGGACAGTAATGAGCCCCAAGCTCAAGTGTGGGTAATCTCTGGAAGCAAAGGATTTTGACTCCATTTTACTCCATTGGCTCGCTATTATTGGATAAGCAGTTTCCAGCAGTTTGATTTCTACATATATTTTAGGAATTTCTCTAATTTATGGTCTAAAAGTTTACGCAATAATTATTGTTCATATTTTCAAGTGAAGATCTATTTAATAATGTTATATTGTTAAATGTATGTAAGTGGGTGTAATAACTAATAAAGTTATTTAGGAAAATTATTTCTTTCACAACAGTATCTGTGTTTTTCATTGGGGAGGGTTGGGGTATTGAGCTTTTAAAGTCCATGATTATGAAAGCTATAAGGCCTATGGAATGGAACTGAGTAATGAAAAGGAAGCCTAACCACGCATTACAAAACAATTTATTTCAAAGTAAATTAATTAAAAGTCCAAATACCTTAAACATGCTAAATTGAATGGGCTTATTACGAATTCGAATGCCCACGTGCGAATTTGAATGCTGGCAGAGACGCTTTCTGGCATGGTGGCGAATTTGAATGCTCCCAACCGACTTTTTATTTTGAATGAGAAAAGTGTTAAATTGTATAATCTAAGTGCGAATTTGAATGACAGAAATACCAAGTTGAATGATGCATGTTACGGTGCAGATTTTTTTCGCTAATTTGAATGGTTCTTATATCAAATTGAATGAAAAAGTCCGAAATTGACCCCAAAAACCTATAGTAGAAAAGTATCAACTTTATTACAACGTAATTATGTTCAATGAATTACCCACAACTTGAAAAATAATCTCACGTGTAGAACTTGCATTCGTTTATTTACAAACTTAAAAAAAAAAATATTCAGCGTTTTGAATTGTGTCAAATCAAGGAGTTATCAATAACCCCCGGTCAAAGCGAAGACCATCTTGCTTCAACAGACACTATGCACATTGTGTTATTCCTTTTTAAATATGTGAAAATGTGCTCATAGGTAAATGGTGTAGTGTCTGTGTATTAAGTGAATCCAGAACTGAAAATGTATCTCTTCATTTATTCAATTGTACTGAGGGCTTTGTTGTTATCAAGTGACCCTACGAGATGAAATGATCAGAACCGATAGCACAGTGTATTTTGCGTGGGCTGCAACGTTCAGCTTTTGTTAGTCAAATACAAAATAGTGACCTTGTTCCTTCTAGGTAGGCGCTGATCAATCTTTGTGTGTGTGTGTGGACAAATGTATATTTTCATTATTTTATTTTGATGTCGACCCTCTCTCCAAAAGCTGTATCTCGGTACGTTTCAAAAGGAATGAATGTTTTTTTTTTATGAAAGGCGTTAAGCTACGCCAGCCAAACACAAAGCCTATACAGATCCCAACCCACAAGCATGATGCTGTGATACATGATAGGGGAATCATTGTCGTAGATAGGCTGTTTACTCATTTAATATATTTCATATTATCTCAAATTACATGGACAGATTCCAATAAACTAAGTATAGGGTTTAGAGAAAGAGAATAAAATAACGTTGATTGAAAATTGACAGCACACATGTACTAACATAAACTTTAATAACAATTATTGACGGAAATTCCAAAATCATATTGTTATTTTTTAATTCATGTAATTACTCCTTGACTACTGGATTCTGTCATTGCCATAGGCTCAATACATGGGCTTTTTCTTAAAGGCCCGTGGGTAGCGTGGCATCGCGTTGACGCGCACGCCACCATTCGTTCAACCTTAGTTGGTTAAAATCAGAAAAACGATGAAACATAATAAGATAAACACAATTTATATAATTTTAAACATATTTTATTGATTTCCTTGAAAAAAAAAAGAATTCATGTAGTAAGTATTTTTTTGTTCAGGTGTAATACAAGCATCACAAATACATCTATACATTTTGGAGGTAATATTTAGGGGTCTGCTCGAAATATTGTTCACTTTTCTTTCAACATGGATTCGTATATAAACTTTAATGCTGAAAACGACGGCATCGACTGATTTTTGACAAAAAGTGGCCCAAAGTGCCCACATTTTATGTTTTAGTGGCCCGCAATTGTTTTTATGCACTTTAGAGCCAACCTTGGACCTAGAAATGTTCGTTTGGTGTTGAAAACCCACTATGAACAGTAAAATTATGGTAATGGTTAATACCCACCAAAGACCTCAGGGGGCCCGGCATTTGTTCCAAACAGGCCCAAAGGACCAGCTACTCACTATAGTCGAAAAGAATGCTTTATATGCTTTTCTCGCGGTAATAGAAGCTCTGTTAATGGCTATTTTGATATCAAAATACAATGATACATTGTGGGTATGATAATATAGGTTGGCCAAATAATGTTCCAGGTGCCCAAATTATGGTTTTAGAGGGCCAAATGTAACATAAGTGATTATAGATTATAGGGCATTAAACTACAGTTGCATGATCTATTTTCTTTCTAAAGATATTTGAAAATGTGTTTTATAAATAGTATCAATAGAATCAACATTATATCATTTTGGGGGCACCTGAAAGGATACGGGATCAATTAATCAGTTAAATGCGGCCCAATTAAAAATGCATTAAAAATCATATATATCACTGACTTAGTACATATTGACACATATGCTAGGTGATGTGCCGATATTATTATTATTATTTTTTCAATATTTTTTCCTCCACAGGGATTTATTGATATTCATTCGTAACAAATTAAGATACATATTCAAGGTAAATCACATTCATAACTTTCTTATTAGTTGTCCGATTTTCCTCAAACTTTCTTTGATCTGTAGGCCTGATTTTTCTGCTTCTATATATAAATATAAACCCCTCAAAAAAAGTTCTGCAGTTCAACTTTGAGCCTTGATATCTTTTTGGCGGCTTTTTAATCATTCTTGATTTTTAGATCATTGGAAAAGTTCATTTATCCCCCTTCACATCCATGCCCCATTTGTAATGGTTATGCCATCCTTGAATGCACAGCACCCCTGAATAGAGGGCAAAGTCAAAAGTGAAAAGTTGCAAATTGAATGGCTATCTTGGCTATTGTCTATTGCTTTTGTTGCAATGTCGGGTGTGTGTGAATGATGTTGAATGGGTCATGAATGATTCAACAAGTTTATTTCCTGTTTGGTAGATGAAATGTGCCTTGCACAAGCTTTATGCTTGGCAGTGCTTACTTTTAAAGAGTAGCTGTTCGCGAATGTTAACATGCCACGTCTATCAAATGTTGAGAAGGCTCGAGTAATCGGCCAAATCGAAGCCGGTATTCCCCAAAGAGAAGTTGCTGCTCAATTTGGAGTGAGTCCCAGTACCATATCCAGATTATTGGCAAAGTTCCGGGAAACTGGGAATGTCAAGGATAGACCAAGGAGTGGTCGTCCAAAGAAGACAACCCAACAAGAAGACCGATTCCTGACCATTTCTGCCATGCGGAATCGAAGGTTATCTTCCAGGAACCTGCAAGGACGATTTGCTCGAAGATTTGTCAAGCGACTCTCCGACCAGACCATCAGGAACAGACTTCATGCAGCCAATTTAAGAGCTCACAAGACAGCAAGAAGACCTGCACTTTCGGCCTTGCATCGTCATTCCCGTCAACGCTGGTGTTTGCAACATCTTCGATGGAACCGGGAAATGTGGCAGAATGTTCTTTTTACAGATGAATCCAGATTCTGCTTGAGGAAACTGGACGGAAGGGTGAAAGTGTGGCGTCGCCGTGGGGAACGCTTCGCTAACTGCTGCATCGACCGGGTAACAGCGTTTGGAGGAGGCAGTGTTATGGTGTGGGATGGCATATCTGCTGAGGGAAAGACACAGCTTATCATCGTTGATTGAAACCTGACAGCAGAGAGATACCGATACAACATTCTTCGGCCAGAGGTCATCCCATACATGCGCAATCTTGGACCAAACGCCATCTTCCAAGATGACAACGCCCGCCCACACAGAGCAAGGATCATCACCGAATACCTGCAGGAGGAGGCAGTGACGAGGATGGATTGGCCTGCAAACAGCCCTGACTTGAATCCAATCGAGCACCTGTGGGACCAGCTTGGCCGTGCTGTACGCGCCAGAGTGACAGATCACACTACACTGGCTGAGTTGCGACAGATCCTTATCGAAGAGTGGAACCTCATCCCACAGCAACGCATCACCAGGCTGGTGACAAGCATGAGGAGGAGATGCCAGGCTGTCGTAGCTGTATTCGGATCTTCTACTCGCTACTGAACTTCTGATCCTTTGCTATTCCACATTTGATGTGCATGTTACTCAATAAAAGTGCCAAACATTTTGTCATTTGCAAATTTGTGTATTTGTGTTTGTTTTTGTTTCGTTAGAGAGGGGAGAGAGAGTTAAAGAACATGAGTTCACATCAAGAAAGGGGAATGTGTTTGTTGAAGTGAAAAGCAATCCAAGAGAAGAGGAGAGTTTGTGTTGTTTATGTTTCTGTGATAGGGTTACATGGCTGAAAATGAGATAATTTGCTGAGGGGTGACTTTTTCCCCACCGCAGTTGTGTACTGCTAAGGTGGAATCTTGCAATATTCTGCATGAAACCAAAACACAATATTAATGTTATCACAATCAGTTGCTGATTAAAACACATTCCATCTTAAAACAAAAGAATACTTCCACTTCAAAATCACTGAAAACAATATTTGTCCACCAAGCAAGGGATTACAGCAGAAGCATGCACACCTAATACAAAATTAAACAAACCAAAAGAAACAAAAACAAAGAAACAAAACCTTTCATTCCAGTTAAGAACTCAGTGTGAACAATAACAATGCATTCTGCAACTTTTCACTTTTGACTTTGCCCTATGTTTAGGTGCACTGCACATTTCGTGATTACATAATCAATACAAATGCGGTATCATTGTGTGAATAAACAAGCTTTACAATGATATCAAACTTGATGATGATCATACAGTTACTAGAGAGATATAAATGCTTAAACTTGAATTGCAGAACTTTTTTTGAGGGGTTTATATTGTAAATAAATGTTCTTGTTGAGACTCTCATACTCCCGATAGGGGATCTTAGGAGTTATCTTTATATCTTAGCTTCTATCTATATACAAGACTTATATGACATGGGAAAATAAGTCAAACTTCAGTCATTTTTCTTAAAATTTTCTTCCCCAGGGTGCGGCTGAGACACACCTTTTGCCAAATCACGGTCGCGGTGCGAGGTCCCCTGATTCACTCTCGCCAACATACGTCGAGCACTTTCCAGTAGTCCTAATGAGTTTCCCTGAAGATTATCATGCAGGGAACCCAATTAAGAGAGCCGTGCATGCCTATACACTCGCAAAGCAACTCTTCTCATTGGATACAGAGTACGTCATTCACCATGGGCATCAATGGGGGGGGGGGGGGGCAGTGGCCCTCCAAGAAAACATTGGGGGGGGGGGGAAACATATCGTTTCCCCAATAAATCCGGAGGTATGAAATAAAATAAGGAAAAATAATGCAAAACTCGGGAAATGAGAACTTCTAAGCAATGAAATCAACTATTTTGCCTCGCGCAAATTCTCTAATATTCCCTGCTTCAAGTACCCAAAATAAAATACCCCCTTTCTCTCCGATAAGTGCGCTTTTTACGGCTAAAAGTGCCTCTTTGTCCTTTTTATTAAGTGCCCTTTTCCCTCCTGATAAATGCCCTTTTTTCTCCTGAAAAATGCCCCCTTTTAAAAACTGATAATTGCCTCCTCATCTCTCGAATAAGTGCCGTTTCCCCTTTCATTAATTACAATTTTACTTCGGATAGTTACCCACTTTTTTCTAATAAGTACCCTTTCCCCTTATTATAAATGCCCCTAATTTCTTTCTAATTTGTGCCCTCTTCTTCTTTTATAAGTGCATTTGACTTCGGATAGGTGTCCCCTTTTCCTTCTAATAAGTGCCCACTTTCCTCTTCTGATAAGTGCCCCATCTTTACTTCTAATAAGTGCCTCTTTCCCTATCTAATATGTCTTCTTTTCCTCTTCTCATAAGTGCCCTTTCACTTCTTATAAGTGCACCTTTCCATCTCTGATAAGCGCGATTTCCTCTTCTGATAAATGCCCACTTTTACTTATATTTCCCACTGTTTCTTACAAAAAGAGCCATATGTATAGCTTCAAAGAAGTGGTGCAGATTTAGTAACAGTACCCAAATCAAGTAAATCTCATAAAGTATCATGTAATCCTAAAAAAAAAAACCCGACAGGGTTAATGTACGAATAAAAAGATTCTACATTCCCCAAATTAACTGGCTGATGTAATTTTAATTATATTGCTGTAAATAATGCAAAAAGGACTTTATAACACCAGTGTCACAAAATTGTCCCTTTTTTCGCGTTATGTTCACCCCTTGTAGGTGCCCCCTTTCCCCCCAAAGTGCCCCTTTTCACTGGTGCCTGCCACTTTGAAAGACGCTCCGCCGTCCCTGCCTATTTTATGTGACCCTGGAGAACCTGATAAATAAGAGGCGTTAAAAAATCATTAAGGGTATGTACATCCATTTTAAAGTAATCAAAGCAGAGAGACTACATGTAGGTGATTTCTCATTTTTCACATGTCTGCACTTTTTCGCCTTTTGCACTTCGCTCAATGAATACTGTTTCATCGAAAATGGCGTTATCGTTGTTTTGGGGACCCCACTCCCCTTTCAAGTTTTTATATATCAGAATAGCTAGTATGGAAGCATCGAAACGATGTATCCCATATCTGGAACCTTCAGGAGCGATACAGCGAAGTTCTAATGCGCACCTCAACATTGGCTGAACGATAGTACGCTGTATAACTGAACCGTTGATGTAAAGTTGCCGATTTGCGGCTGGGTAGGCGGCCTCATTTTTTGAGTCATAGTATACCTTTCGATCAACTTCCAGTCTTTCATACATTGCAGGAAGTGTGAAAAAGTATTGGTGCTTTACTTTAGTCGTTGTTTTGGGATCAAAACTGTGCCAGTGGCTCATGTACCCATGGTGTTTTATTGATGCTGGTATGAGCCTCTTCAGAGAGTCTGTAAAACGAATCGATGCATCTGCCCAGAAAATCCCTCCAAATTCTCGCAGGATTTTCTGTGTAAAGAAATGAAATTCTATTATAAAGAATGAAATGAAATTATATTTCTTTTAATTTTTTTTTATAATCATTGTTATCATAACTCTTTTTCCAGCGTTAGGGGGAATCATTTTATCTCAGCCTATCGTTAGCATTCCCCTTAACGCACGGTTTCTTTCCCCGTAACGTCGAATTTCTCTTGTGACGGAATAAACCTATTGTTAGGATTCCCCCTAACGTAGGAAATAATGTTGTAATAAAAAGTATTATGGTGATGATAATAATAATAATAATAAGAATAATAAGTACAATAATAATTAGCATTATTATCATCCTCATTTTTAATCATCATCATAATCAAAATAATATGGATCTTACATCTATGATGATAGGCTTCCAAGCGTAGGTATGCAGATTCTTGACGTGAACGGGATATGATTGAAAAGGAAACGACCGAAGTTCAACGTTGCAGAACTTCTTAACCTGCACAGTTCAAAATGTGAGAAAAGCTGAGATTTAGAATAAATGTGTTCACCTGGTTTAAACCCCAAGTAATTACATCAAGTTCGTCCATTGGTTAATGGTGGCAACAATTTCCTAATAGTGTTTGAAGAGCAAAAATATATTTTCTCCCTATTTTTTTCTTTTTATTTTCTCACAAACAGGGCGTATTTATTGATCAAATTAAGGGGAAATGAAGTAATTTTCCTATAATTATTTCACGAAAACTATTTTTCCCCAATTTCCTACAAAATAGTAGGAAAATAAACTATTTTCTACCTCTTTATTGTACTTCTACTCTCTTTTCTTCTATTTTTTTTCTATTTCCTAGAAAATAGGAAAGAAGTGTAGTGTTTTCTTCATGTTCTTTCTACTTTATCTCTCTTCTCTTCCCCCTAGGTTTTTTTTTTTTTTTGGGGGGGGGGGGGTGTAGCATTTTCTTCCCATTATCCACCTTTTCTTTTCTGAGAAAAAGCATGTTTGTGAAATAGCGTGATAACCTGACCCCTTTTCAAGATGCAAGCTTACGTGATAATCAAGAGTATGGTAATGCAGTCCCAACCTATTCAAAATTAAATAGTCTAAAACGAGGATAACAACAATGAAAAACCTATCCCGAAAGTACATTTTCTTCTATTTTCCTCCTTTTTCGAACTAAGGAAAAAACAAGTTTCTGTAACAATTTTTAAACAGGGGGAAAATAGCTTCAATATTTTCAAATATTTCCCCCCTATTCGGTATTAGGAAAAAATAGGATCATATAATAGGAAGAAAATGGGTCTTTTTTATAAATGCCTTTCAAAATTTGGCTATATTAGTTTTATTTTAGAAATGTAAACCATAGCTCCCGTTATTACAAAACCGTTCAGGCAGCCAATCAAAATTTGTTTAATATTTCGCCTGCTTTGTTCCTTTAGTTTCCGGTTATGTTGTTCGATTTCGGCTTTCTGTTCATCCTTGCGGTATACTCTGATGACTGCAATATGAAAAGCTTAAGTATGTCTCTCTTCAACGCCGTTTTCCAAAATAAACAAGGGAAGACAAGGAAGAAAATGGTAAAATATGGTGATGATAAAGAATTATATAAAAGAAATTGCCATCTCTTTTCAATGTATTTTGAAATAGGAATATTTCAACCTTATTAAAGGCATGTTTATTAGTATCAAATTAGCCCCAAAATATGAAGAAAATATGGGAGTACTGACGAGAAGACCTACTTAAAATCATATGAATTAAAAAAAGAAAGAAATTCATTAACTTACTTAGAAATCCAACAATGAACCGCTGTCATTTATTGCACATGAGTACTTTTGTAGTTAGTTTATCATTCAGGTGCATCGATCATGCATATAGGCATTGCATGTCCATTAATTGTAAAGAGCAAAAAAAATATACTAAAAAACTAAACTGGAATTCTCCTTAAACACATGTTTGATGGACGTGTAAGGAACAAAGTTGTCTTTCCTAACATAATCAGGCTGTGAGTAAGTTGAGAATGGTTTGTATTTCAAATATATGACAGGAAATGAATTGCATGCGATCCAGATACCTACGCACATAATTGAGTACATGGACTGCAGTAACATTCTCTTGATTATTAAGTGAACTTGCATACAAGAATTGGGCATTTCCACACTTTTTCACGAACATCCTCTTAAAAATCAGTTCCACACAAGATTCGAAATATAGTCATGTCAAGAACCTATATTTTTATAAAACATTCGGGGTATTATATAGCTTTTCTTCTCCGCAACATCTGGGTCATCAAAATCGAATTTTAATAATGAAAGTATAATGAAATACTGGAGTTTACTTTTTCCAAAACTAAATTTTGTTTGCTTATAAAGACTACTCAATCTGAAAATGAAAAAAAAACAAAAAAAACAGTGATCTATTTTCTTCTATTTTTTAGCCTTTTTTTCTACCTTTCTGCAGATTTGAATTTTTCGAAGGGATAAATAGAAAAAAAAAAACGAAAACACTCAATCTTATCTTATTTTCCAGAAAACAGAGTAAAAATAGTAGAGAAGAGAGAATAAGTAGAAAAAATAGGTAGCATATGCTCAATTTTTAAAAACTTTTTTTTAAAGGAAATTGGGAAAAATAGTCTTCATGAAAAAATAGGGGAAAAATTACTCTGTGTTCAACCTATTTTATCAATGGAATAGAAAGAAAATGTCCCTGCTTGTTAGAAAATAGGAAGGAAATAGAAGGAAAATAGGGGGGGGATATATTTTTGCTTTTTCTAAAACTACAAGGGCATGTACTCAGTTAAGTGTGTAGTTATCTGGATAGCATCAAAATCATCTCCCATCATTTATTTGAAGTACAACCATTCTAAGCCTACTCAAAGTCTGTTAATGATTTTTGGAAAGGAAACTTCGTTCCTTCCGTGTCTCTTAAATGTATGTTTAAGGAAAAATCCAGTTAAATGGATTTTTTTAAAGAATTATTGTTGCTCATTGCAATCAATGCACAGGAAATACCTTGTACTGTATGATGCACTTAAATCATAATATAAAGAACAAAAGTATACTTCTGTTAAAAAAACAACAGCTGTTTATTGTTAAATTTCGAATTTGAATGTTAATATATTTTTTTAAAATTTTACTTGGTTTTGAGTAGATCTCCTCTTCTATTTTCCATATATCTTTTATTTTCAGGCATTTTGATAATCGTAATAGGCCTATAATAAGGTTGAGAGATATTCCAGGTTAAACATTCGTTGAAAATAGATGGCAATTAAAAGAAATTTGTTAATAATCATTTCCTGCATATTTTGGCCTGGCTTTTCCCTACTTTTCTTCTCTTCTCTTCTCTAAAATAAAAGCCAACTGAGATGCTTAATAGACTAGTCATTTTATGAGTATTACAAAAAAACATTTCTTCCTATTTTTATACTTTTTCACTTTTTCTTTTTGTTTTCATCACCCCCGAAATAGGAAAAAAAAGAATAAAAAAGAAAGAACAAAAAATATTTTGAACCTATAACATTGCAATTTGGTCCAATATCATTTAATCCAATCGTCATATGGGCTTACATCATTCGGTCTAATATCAATTTGTCCAATATGTGGTCTATTCAACATATCGTCCAATCAACGTTTCGTCTAATAACCAGTAGGGCCAAATGCCATTTTGTCTATAACCATTTGGTCTAATAGCCATCTGGTCTAATCAAACATTTTTGTCATTTGGTCAAATTACCATTTGTCACCAGACACCACAAAACAACCCCAAAGTCGCACTGTCTGATTTTCAGTCAGAGCTCAATAAAGGTGTTTCGATCAGCATGGTCAAATTTAAGTTTTCTGTAATTCCTGAAAGAGTATACTCTTTTTGTAAGAAATATAAAAGTCTCTAAGCACTAAGCAATGTAAAAGTGGTATTTTTGACAGTTTAATTGTAGACATATGTTTGTCTTCTCTGGATTTTGCTGTATTGTAATTTTTACGACCTTGACAACTTGTGTCATTTTGAGGTCCCATAACTTTAAAACAGAGTAAGGTCTTTCATTGATGCTTATCAACATTGATAGGCAGGATGTGCTTGATTCCCCTCCCAGGCACAGGTGACGCCGAATACTTAATAATAATAATAAAATAATAATTAATATGCCAGGTTTTAGGACTGTCTGATATACCCTTCATATATATTTCTATTGAGTTCTAATCTCCTTTTGTCACCTTCGCACAATGCGTCGCGAGCAGTGCTTCAATAGACTGCAAACTTTAAACCCTTATTTCTCATAAATAACATTAAGTAGGATTGGGCATTCTTCTCTTTCGTCAGAGTATGCTACGAACATCCAATGCCGATGAATAATATATCATGGCAAAGCTGAAAAAGTCCTCTTTCAGAATCAGATCTTAGCATAAAGTTCATATCTGGCGACTCTTTGGTGGTTATGTTGTGCCTGGTCACATTTGGTCAATTATCAATTTTTACAATTGTCACTTGGTCTAATAATCATATGGTCCAATCGCCATTTGGTCTAATCATCAAATGGTCTATTCCAATTCCCATTTGGTCCATTGAATCGAAACTTTGAAAAATAAGGGAAAGTTATATGGACTTAATATATCCTTTAAACCAAAATAGATGAACTCGAATGCAGTTATTGTGTTACTAATTGCGAAATACCCTCAAACATATAAATCAATACATAGATTATACATAACGCACCGATTCAAAATAATTATAATTAAAAGGAAATGTTGGCCAATTTATTTTCTCGCTTCATTCTCCCGTACGCAAATACCAATGTATTTACATTACAATGTAGTGAAAATAATATCACATCGAAATCAAAATCCTAAATGAAAAAATAAATGGGAAATATGTACGTCTGCTACCCATCTCCCCCTTCCTTGCACAATCTAATTCCCTGATTTTATTTCTTTTCTTCAAATCCATTTGCTAATTGGATTTCCTTTTAAAACGTGCGTTTTGGAGATTTCCCCGGTTTCATATTGATTCCTGCTCCCCTTTTGATCCCCACCTATTGCAAACAAAATATCGATGACATGCGATCCTCAGTAACCCATTCTTCCACAGCTGTTGCTTTTTCTGTTTTTTGATCACTAATCTGCAATATGTAGAGATGCGATGATCGGGGGGGGGGGGGGCAAAGAATAATAGATCAAACGGTCATTAAACAAACTAAGAATTGGACCAAATGACTATTACATCAAGTTGGCAACAGGCGAAAATGATCTTTAGACTTACTGGTCAATGGACGAAATGGTAATTATGATGGATGATGATACAAAGTGGTAATTGGACAAAATTGGTATAGACCAATTGTTAAGTAGACCAAAATGGTTATTGGACGAAAAGGTTATAGACTAAACCGGTCATCAGACGAAATGATTATTGGACACAGTGACAATAAGCCACTTCGGAGATGCAATCTGAGCATGAGCAGATAAAGGTCATCTGTACCAAATTCTAAAACCCACTGACACTAATATTCGATATGTGGTCATGAATGTCATGTAATCATTATTCAATTATGCACTAATGGTGCATTCCATGATATCCAGGTGGAAGTATTCTTTTTAAAGGGGGATACAAAAGCTATTGATGAGGCACCTCCATCACTCCCAGAGTTATTTTTCTGAAGTGCACATAAAGGGACCCTCCATGTCTAAAATATATGTGGATATTTGGGGTCATTTGTACCATGCGCTAACCCCGAACTGGCTTATTAGGTATATACGAAAACGGCGTATGAATATAGATCCCTCATCGTTCATTGCGAGGCAGTGTGTACAAATGGCATGGGGAAAATCTTGCAAAGTCAACCTGCCAACGATATATATATATATTCTTAAAAATAATGCTGCTGGTCAATTACCTTTAAAATCAGTGAATGATTCGCCATTTGAAATGACTTTCAAATGACAAACATTTGATATAAATATATCCGCAGCATTATTTTTGAAAATTATGTAATCAACAGCAAGACGACATTGCAGGATTTTCCCAATGCCTTTTGTACACACTGTCTCGCACTGAACGATGAGGGCTCTATATTCATCTTGCTCTATACGCCGTTTTCGGACTATAAAACTTGTGCTTCCGAAGTTGGGTCTGACTGGTTATGGGACGAAATGTTGATGGGGAAAATGATACTACACCAAATGATGTTAGACTATATGACAATTAAACCAAATAGCATTAGACCCAATAGGGGAAAAATAAATATGTGTTTTGTGGGTGATTGCTAATTTGAGAAATGTTGAAAAACTACCTACTTTCTTCCTATTTCAAAAACGCTTTCTACGCTTTTTTGTCTTATTTTCTTCCTATTTTCTTTGCCCCGAATCACTACAAAAATAGTGGAAAACTACTTCACGGTAATTAGGCGAAGTGATGATTACACCATTTGGATATTATACGAATTTGATTTAGCCGTAATGGCTCTTAGACCAAATGGGTATTGGACAAACTGGATATTTAGACAACGTGGTGATTGGACAAAATGGGTATAGACAAAATATATTTCTGGGATAGGTTTCTCACTGTTCTTATCATATTTTTAGACTATTCCATTTTGACTAAGAGTTGACACAAATTTTCCACTTTATAGAATTATGTCATCATAAAATCTATATAAATTTATTGTATGTCTACACTAATTTTATATGACAGAATCAAAGTGATGTTCATGGCACGGAGAAATTATCACTTTTCCCCTTCCCCTTTCTTGACTCTTTTATTTGCTATATATGATATATTGGATATTTATGAATGATAACAACAATAAAAGACGGAAAATGACTTATATACATGTATAATACCAAAAAAAAAATACCTTGGGTACTGTGGAATTTTCTATTCCTAGGTCATAAACTATGATCTTTTTGTCAGGCATGTGTTTTTGGACACTTGCGATGAAGGGTAATGCTTCAAGGTAATGATTCTGAGAGAAAGCAGAAACGATTGCTATTCTCTCATACAACTCGTCGATAGAGGGCACACCTTGCTCAATATCAATGGGTAGGTTGAGCTGGATGAATGAAAAGATAATAGGCAGAATAACAAGTCAAATGGAAAAGGATATGAGAAGATATATTCCTTTAGTGATTTTGTTATGCATAAGGAATTGAATTATCAAAAATAGAACTGTTGTAATGTCATAAGTATAAATTTCAGCAAAATAAATATATTCAGATAACATACAAGAAAACAATGACATTATGGAATATGGAAGGCGAAAACTGTTTGCGTCATACAAGACTTTCACTGCGAAGCTGAAGGACCCTACATTTTCTTGTGAAGAGATTGAAACAATCATTATGGTCTTTTTGAAATGTAGGGTATAAAAAAACACAGTTTCAAATTACAATAATATCCCGTTCCTATTCTCGGAAAGCAAAAATCCGTATCATTACTTTTAAAACCCCATTAATGTCCATGTAGTCACACGATTTAAATGACCTCCAAACTGTGCTCCATCAATGTAGACCATTAATTAAATGTCGGAGGTATAAATGAAATATAAAATTAATTACCGTAAAGTTTACGACTCCAGTATTCTGATCTTTCTCCCAAATTTTAGAGTCTCCGTCGTTGCTTTCGTTACCATGGTGACGGCTTTCATCGTCATGATTCTTCATGGACAAATCAGACCCAGCAGGCAGCTTTGTTGATTTATTGCCGACGACAGGCATGGTATGTGACTTTCTGCCTATAAATATGATAGACACTATAGAAATTCAGTAGGGTACAAAAGCGAATGACTAAACAAAGTTAATAGTTGATCTGCTAATCTATAGAAAATCTAGGGCTACAAATTACAAAGAATTTATTCAGTTACTGTTTAGCAAACACTTAAGTTCATTTATAATTAATCAAAATTCAATAACAGAAGAAACCAAAATTACAACATTGCGGTGCCACGCCATTTCACTCTTTTTTTTTTTAAGGGAATGTTTAAAAGAAGACTGTTTCGCTCAGTACGCTGTTAACATGGATGTATTACTTTTTAAAAGCCAAAAATCTAACAGACTGAGACTTAGACTGAGACAACAAATAAGAGGTAATGAGAACTCGTTTTGCGAGTGGCCATGGTATTATTAATTATAGAAACTTCCAATTATTTTTACTCTTCGTGTGATAGTAATTTCAAAGAGAGTAGACTGCAACAATTACAATGACTAACATTATCACGTCACAATACTGTACGCAAGAGTGAACAGTCTGAATTGGCCTAAATTAGATATATTGTAGTCCAAACAGAACTGATACTTATCTATTATATTGATCATTTATACAAGTCTAAGAAATTAATTTGGCAAAATATTTTTGTACTTTTTGTACTTTTTGCAGGATCCCTACATAAGTTTCCATTCAATGTCAATCACAACAAAATAGTTGTCTTTAGAAAAAGCATTAGGATGATGCCAGGCAAAATGCAAGGGCTGATTGGAAAACCCAATTCGGCATAATTTTACTTTACAAACAAAAATACATGCTAAAATGTTGATACGTGCCCCTCCCCAACTATAAACTGTTAATAGGGCGAATAAATCAAATTAGGTACACTATATGGGTGATTAATTTTGATACTCACTGTTTACATCATAACTTATTGAGATGTATATGACGAGAGAAATCGTTAACATAGCCAACAGGATAGTCACAGGATTGGTTTTCCGCAACAGCTGCATCATTGCTCAGGTACAACCTAAAAGTACATAGAGGTTGTAGTTCATTAATATGGTTCACACCAAAATAGTATTTTCATGGTGAAAAGCTTCCATTTCATAAAAACAAAAAGCAAACAAAAAAGATCAGTGGAAATAACTTTTTTAGGTTTACGTGATCTTCTGCTCATCGCGTAAAATTCTAGTTACAATTTTCATTCTTAATGCATGATGGAAGTGTGCGATCGCTTTCCCTAAAAATGAAATTTAATGCTTATTTTAGTATTTAGTATTTTAGTATGTTTACACACAAATCCCATAGAAGAGTATTTATATGGCATTATATGGCTTTTTTGATGGAAAGTAATGCACTCTCTTTGATACATAGGCAGGCCTCTTTTTTTTAGGTGTTTTGCATTATCAGCACATCTTAGTCAGCTCTTCTATGCTTAATAATTTCTTTCTCAACGGTTGTCGGTCTACAGGGATCATCCCTCAATGTATTATCTGTGTTAATACAGTTATGGTAAATGCCATTTGAAGTAACAACACAATTAATTATGTTTAAGAAGTACAATGAACAAATGTCCGCGTGGGAGTTTGACTTCGAAAACATATTCCAGTTTCTGGTTCGTTTCCTTCCTACAATAAAATGTTGGATTGATAGTCCGTTGTCATATGGTCAAATATGGGAATTTTATAGTGAGGATTCTTTTGGAAACATACATGCTAAGAAAGATAATGTCATGACTAAAACCATAAACGTTGTTACCAAATTTTAAAATGTGTGTAAAGTTACTTTTCAGGTACATTTAGAATGCTGATTTTGGTCCAATGAATGATTTTTGAATTATTTTTCAGAAAATACTCTTAATTGCAATACTGATAGGAATTCCCACTTATAGAAAAGATATTGGAGATGACTTTCGTGAAAAAATAATGCACACAAATATATAATTATAGCAAATATAGGCTTTTATTGTTATTTTATTTAATACGCCCTCTACGATAATTATGAAACTTTGTCTATTGCTCTCAGCCTACTTACGTAGTTAATGCCTAGTTCACATTTGGCTTTGCGATGTGTCTACAGAGCCTGTAAACTGCCCGTATCTCCCTTTCCGCGAGGCCTCCGTGCGGAGGCTGTAAGATTTTCGTGCGGATTCACGGGCTCCGCAGCCTCTACGATTTGTTATCGAGAGGAGTTTGAAAAAAATTTAAAAATCGTAAGACCATAGCCCGTAGATATGTCGTAGGTGACATCGCACAATCCTCGCACGGGCACCGTGCAATGGCCAAGCGTGATCGTGCAGCAAACGCACGATTTTTGGTTGACATGGGGGCAAAAAAAAAAATCGTAAGCAGATTGTACATTCGCACGGCCCTCGCACAGCTTTCGCAAGGTTGCCGCTCGCTGCCCGTGCAGTACCCGTAAAATATTGAAATATGTACACATAATCCTTATTGCTGGGGATTGGGATCCTCAAACGGCACAGTCACAGCACCACCTATCAAAATCGCACGGGAAATCGTAGACACTTTTATCGCACGGCGTCCGCGGCAAATGTGAACTAGGAATAAGTTGTGCCTATTTTCCCATTGGTGTTTTAAAAAATAAATATGAATATTAATTTTCTCTTCATCCTGGCGTTATGTTTGTTAATGTGACCGACAGCCTACGAGCTAGAACTATACACAAAGAAATAGGCCTACATAAAGGGAATTTTGGTCTCGTATTGGCCATGCTTCTAGTGAACCCTTAAAAAAAAAAAAAAAAAAAAAAAAAAGGAACTGTCACAAGGCCCGGAATACCTGGTGTTGTTGTCTCTTGGAATTTTCGTCTCTTGAGCTGGAGCTAATAGCATCAGAGCCTGCATTCTTGGACCTCATACCACTCACATTAATTTCTCTAAAATCTCATGAAGATCATAAATCTTCATTACGGAAGTGGTTGATTGTAGGAAATGTTAAAGTGTACCTACTCTATGAATATATTATAAATCAATAAAGTATTTATAATTATTTTGTTTTATCTTAATGTGGTATCACAATTCCCCTTCCACACCAATAAACTCTATCTCTCTACTTCACTTTCTCCAAACCTATATATGTTTTTCAAATCCACTCTATTCACTGTGAATGGAATATCGGTTTGATGTAAGTTCAACACTGTCGGAAACAGACATGAGAGCAGAAGTCAATGTTTCATAATTATCGGTCGCTAGAAGTACCCCGATTCCCAGTTCGCATGTGCGCGTGCGCCATGGGGTAGAACAGTCTTTTATTAAGGCAATAATGATATACCCAGTAAATTTAAGCGTTAGACCTTCGCGTCGTGGTTGCTTGATTTTCAACAGACTTCTCAAAATTTCAAGTAATAGTTTATTTCCTGGTCTAGTTTTTTTCCCCCTTTCAATCTAGCAGATGCGGAAGATCATACTGAATTGCGTCAAAAAAACTGGGCTGCAACAAAACTAATATGTGACCCGTCACGTCAAAATGAGACAGAAGTCGTATTTTTTCAAATTTGATTTGAATATTGAATATTATTGCATATTATTCTCCAGTTCATAAGCTTTAATTTGATATAGGTCAACTTTAGGGAATGTGTATTAGTGGAGATAATAGATTTTGAAACTCGAGAATAGTAGGGCTCTTGAAAAGTATTTCTTCGAGAAAGACCCTTTCGAAGTTGACTTCCGTTTTGTCTTCAAGCACCATTTTTTCATCTTTAATGCCAACTAGAAAATGGACCTACAATTTCCTGGTTGAATGAAAGTAGACCTTTTATGGAAAATTGGCTTGGATTGTTTAATAATTATTCCACATTTCCAGGAAAGATCTACTTTCATTCAACCATAACATTGTAGGTCCATTTTCTGATTGTAAGAAATACACAATATTGTATTGGGGTTTTTCTCAAATAAATATCACGTAAAGTTCATGTAAATACTAACTTAGTTGGTAATTATTTTCATTCAATTATGTTCGCATATGACATTAATTTATTTATTTCAGGTCAGAACATAAATGAAACAGTTTCTATTGTTAATACTGAATTGCAGATTGTTCGCAAGTGGTTCATAGCAAACCGTTTGACAATTGATTTGGAAAAAAAAAATTCTTATATGATTTTTAAATCAAAAACTTAAATAATCCAGTAATACAAATTCAGATTGGCAATCATAACATTAGAGCAAACTAAATTCTTCGGGATTGTAACTGATGAAAAACTTACCTGGAAAGAACATGTAAATGATATATCGTCAAAAATAGCAAAGGCTGTTAGTGTGATGTATCAAGTGTATAGTCCCCGTGAAAGTATTATTAATGTTATGCAATACAATGATCTTACCTCAATTTTCTTTTCTTCTTGGTCTGTAATGATGCAATATAAAGAGCAGGATACATTTAAATAGCGCCCTTGTGAACGGAACTTTTGTTTGATAATATTAATTTCATTATGCGAGCTATACCCGCAGCGAGCCTGTCTAGCCCACGACATAACTCGACAAAAATATCACGTGACCTGGAGCATCCAATGAATGAAAGACTCGGGTAGCTAGGGGCGTGGCCTTGCGTGTATACAGTAGGCCATTTTCGTAATGTATTCAAATTATTACACGTTTGCCGAGTGACAAACTATTACATTTACCTGTAAAAACCTATTTTTTTCTATAGTCAGAATGTGAAATGCATGTATAAGGCGTTGTTAGGTTGGACAAACATTTTGGCTTGCCCAACCTAGGAACACTAAATGTATGCAAGCTGCATTCTGATATTGAAATACAATGACTTGTAACAGGTGGATGTAATAGTTCGTTACTAAGAGTTTGACAAAGTGGTATGCATTAAATTTGAATGCATTACGAAAATGGTCTATTGCTCTCGCTCACTGTCCGCAAATTCTAACGATTTGACCAAAAATCACTCCAAGAAAAACTGATTTTTCTACCTCTTCCAGTAATATTTAGGACTAGAAGTTTTTGCATGGCATTCATGAAACATTGCAGATTCAAATACATCAAGAATAATAATTTCCTAAAATTTGGTATTTTTCACGATTTTCCCCTTTTTCTCGAGTTCTAGCCCAGTGACTTCTGTCTCATTTGGATGTGACGGGTCACATTATGATGGTAAGTGTGTCGACGATTCCGTATCACTTATCTTGGGTCGAATTGTCTGTAAACCCGGTAGCTAGTGACTCCGTGGACAAAATGCACTTTTATAAATTGATTTTGTATAAAATCAACTTTGGTCGGTGATTTCGCAACGAAATCAACTTTGGTCGGTGATTTTGTGACGAAATCAACGTTGGTCATTGATTTTGTGACGCAACTTTCGTGACGCAACTTTGGGTGGTGATTTCGTGACGGAATAGAATGTAAAGACTGATTTTGTGACAAAATCAAATTTTTAAAATGATTTTTTGATTTTGTTTGAATCATTGCATCGTGTACAAAATATTACGTTTTACACTTGGCGCCCCATAATTTTCGGGTAAGAATTCCTAAATTTCGGGCAAAGAAGGCGTGAGAACATTTTATGTGTTTGCTTGTCATGTAGAAAAAGTAGACATTTTATTGGTATTCGGGCAAAAACCTCATCGTGGGGTTAGTGCTCCTACGCCTATCCGTGTCTGACTCTAAAAATGAACATAATCAAATCATATTTTTTAAAGAAAAAAAAAAGGAAAAAACAACCTGTACATCAAAATAATATTCAATACTCTGTGTGTGCATGACTAGAGATTCATGTACACCGTTCTTATATCAAGTTCATTTCGATTTGTACTTACCATAACGGTCTAAAAACTCGGTAAAATGTCAGTCCACATACATAAAATATTGTGACAATTGAGTGACACTGGCTAAAGTCTGTTAATTGGTACTTTTCTGGTATCGTTAGGTAGAGGAAACCTGTAGCTATCCATCGGCACCAAAATCATTACATTATCATTCCACTCCTCATAAACAAATTATCGAAGGGGGTGGTGGAAACCACCTCCCCTCCACCCTGCTTGGACACTATGTTACATACAATAGCTTTCGTAGACGAGGGTTATAGGCCTTGACCCTTTCTTGTTTTTATTTCTTTCAATTGACAAATTACCAGGAAGGGAACGCCCACTATTCAAATTGTCAGTAAAGACGCTATCATCTTGATGTCAATTAGGAACAGTTGATTTATTGGAAAAAAATATAAAAAGAATCACAGGTCAATAAATGTGATGATTTGTATAAACATAGTTACAGTAGATTTATAAAAATAAACTTTGATCATCTGATGACATTGGTATGTATAGAATGCACATCTATATAGGAGTCTGAAGTTAATTCAATTAACTTAAAACCTCAGTTATATATGTTTAAAATAACAAAAACTACCAAACATTGGCAAAAGACAAGAAAAGAAAGTTACCATATTGTGTAGGACCTAAATATTTTGTGAATTCGAAGCACATAATGAAACATGGAAATAGCCAAATCAAGTTAATTTTAGTCATTTTAAAAATGATTCTAGCAATGTGGCGGACTGGTTTTAGCGATTAAATTGTTTAAACTTACCACGTATTCTGGTTGAAAGAAGGTGTTATCCTATTACTGGTAGTTTTCTGCCGTCAGCTTTTCGTAGGAATTGATGACATGAGTTGTATTGCATACGCATACTTTATCTATGATATAAGGCGCATATGTATGTGCCGATCCCAGGGAGTCGGTGTGCGTGATCAGCTTGAACATGCCTTGGTCCAGAACGATTACTCTACGCAGTAGTCGAGGAGGCAAAACAACACTGACTTCTCTCAAGGTCGATGTAACTGCTAGACTCGACGCAGTCGTTTAATCATTCATAACCTCTCAAAATATTCACAAGAAGCAAGGTGAGTATCGATTAAGAAGGGTAAAATGAAAGAAAAACAAAGAATAATATAAAGCATATAAAATGAGGAAATGTTAGGACAAAAACAAAGATTAACATGATAAAAATTAGAAAGACAAAAATAAAAGAAGGATAAATACAAAGAGTTACATTAGAAAAAATAGAAAGAGAAAAAGGTAGAAGGGGGATAAAACCTTAGAATAACATAAGGAAAGAGATTAGGAAAAACAAGAAAAGAAAAGAGAAGAAGGTATAAGGAAAAGCAAACCCAACATTAGGAAAAATAGAAGGACAAGCAGATAGAATGAAAAACATAAAATAACATAGAGAAATACCGACGGATAAAATCGAAGAACAACATAAGCAAGATAGATATGAGAGCAGAAATTCGCTAAATTCGCTAAAGACTACATTCCCAATAAATGAAAATGAAAAAAAAAATCCATTTATTTTAGTATTCTGAGTAACAGTCTTACTCCCATAGAGAATTAAATTCAACAGCTCCTGCTACTATCTTATATTCTCCTTTTTACTACGTGCTATGCACTACCACACCTATATGTCCACTGGTTAGATGGTTATTTAGTCTGCAAATACATGATTTTCTTTTAGTGGGGACTTTGTCTTACATTTGCCAAATCTCCATTTAAAAATTCAATTATGGTTAATGTCATTAAAAGTTAAAGTAGAACGTTGATGATTTTAAATATTGGCTTAATACTTATTATTGCATAGATGGCATAAATTAAACAAGGTTATCCAAATTCAACGCTTGGAAACATTTGAAGTAATGATTATTATCAATTATAAAACGGTAAAATACAGCCCCCGATATAGCAGCTGAAGAGCTCCTCGAACGCTGCTGAGATATGTGACGACACACCATGGACCAGTCCTGTCTAAGCAGAAGATGTCCCATAACATCTTACACATTTTTCAGAGCCTATTTTGTCATCTCCTCTTCACTTATTTCTCTTCCTTCACTAGCGTTAGTCTTAATGTTAGTCTGTTGCCTCACTCTTAACTTCGTGTATGGTATTATTTTGATGAAAAATGCAGCGTTAAAAAAATAAAGGAATCAGTCACTTGTAAACAAAATAAGACGCCATTGTATTTTCAGCTGCTTGCACCGGGGCATGTTCGGCGTTTCAAGAGGGAACGAATACCATCCTGCTATTATTCGGAGGGCTTTTCAATTTGAAAGTGGGGTGTATTTCATTGATCATTGACCCATCTCCTGTGTATTTACAATCAAACGGTTTTAGCTATCAGAATCAGTTTCACTTTCCCTTTATTATGGTGTGAAATAAGGTCATGTTTAAATACACCAAACTCTTTATAATTTGATAAATAATTGCATTGCAATTACGTTCATTCGTTATAGGACGTCGTCTGCTTAAGCAGGATCGATCCCGAGTGTGACGACATCAAAACATCGCTATATTTCTGGCAAATCCTCGGATATTCCAGATGCTGAGAAGAGCTTTTATTTGTGTTGTTTTTATAATCATCAGATACGCAGTTGACATAAAACTTATACGATTGCCATCTGTAAGCTTCCCAGTTTCTAGTGATACATTAATTGCCATATTTGTGATTTTCTTTGAATAGCTACTTTAATTTACTTTTTTCCCCCTTGACATAACCATTCAGCTTTTGCAGATTTAATCTCGGGAGGTGCATCTTACTAGCAACATGTCCTATGTATAATGTAGGGGTGTCCCTCACAATTGATTTCATATTTGCATGGTTTCTTTTTTAATGTACTATTTCAAAGATTTATTTATAAAAAATTATCTTTTGTATTATTATTTGTCTCACTTAATTCTTTAATTCTTCCCCTAGTAGTACTCGGTGTGAGGATAGCGAGTATACATGACAGCTGCCCTTCCCCTAGTAGTACTGGGTGCGTGGATAGCGAGTATACTCGCTAGCTGCCCTTCTCCTACTAGTAGTGGGTGCATGGATAGCGAGAATACTCGCTAGTTGCCCTTCCCCTACTAGTAGTGGGTGCATGGATAGCGAGTATACTCGCTAGCTGCCCTTCCCCCTATTAGTACTGGGTGCGTGGAAAGCGAGTATACTCGCTAGCTGCCCTTCCCCTAGTAGTACTGGGTGCATGGATAGCGAGTATACTCGCTAGCTGCCCTTCCCCTACTAGTACTGGGTGCGTGGATAGTGAGTATACCCGCTAGCTGCCCTTCCCCTACTAGTACTGGGTGCGTGGAAAGCGAGTATACTCGCTAGCTGCCCTTCCCCTAGTAGTACTGGGTGCATGGATAGCGAGTATACTCGCTAGCTGCCCTTCCCCTTCTAGTACTGGGTGCGTGGATAGTGAGTATACCCGCTAGCTGCCCTTCCCCTACTAGTACTGGGTGCGTGGAAAGCGAGTATACCCGCTATAGCTGCCCTTCCCCTAGTAGTACTGGGAGCGTGGATAGCGAGTATACTCGCTAGCTGCCCTTCCCCTACTAGTACTGGGTGCGTGGATAGCGAGTATACTCGCTAGCTGCCCTTCTCCCTACTAGTACTGGGTGCGTGGATAGTGAGTATACTCGCTAGCTGCCCTTCCCCTACTAGTACTGGGTGCGTGGAAAACGAGTATACTCGCTAGCTGCCCTTCCCCTACTAGTACTGGGAGCGTGGATAGTGAGTATACTCGCTAGCTGCCCTTCCCCTACTAGTACTGGGAGCGTGGATAGTGAGTATACTCGCTAGCTGCCCTTCCCCTAGTAGTACTGGGTGCCTTGTTCGCTACCAGGATTTAGCGAATAGAACAGCTAACAGCGCTCGAACGTTAATAATATGGTCAGAGGATTTAGCGAGTATAAGGCTGGGTTCACATAGAAGTATACTATTCGGGTATACGGTGCACGTTTTCGAGGGCACGCGAATAGCTTGAATCGAACAATAGGATTTCCTAATACCGGGTCACATGAGAGGGCACTATACGAAAATGCCGTATAGCTGCGTATAGCTGCGTATAGTATAGTATAGTGGGAATCGTACTTGTTCGATTTTCGTGCAGCGTATACAGACGTGGCAGGTGGTGTTCTGAATTTCCCTATAATATTTACTGTGTGCGTTGGTTAAATGAGGTAAGTTCAAATGAAATGATTTCTTGGTACTCATTTTATTGGAATTTCTTAGCACATGCCGTCATATTTAAGTTATCCAACACTTTAGGGTTACTATGTCAAATGCCCCCCCCCCCTTTTTTTTTTTAACTGAAAGAAAAATATCTCATGCACATTCTGTGTGATTTATGTGGGCTCTGCATTTTTCTTTCTTTCTTGTTTGACCTTGAAAGGATTGAAGACACAAGGTCAAAATGGCTCAACTAACCCGCAGCGCGGGTTAATTGAGCCATGTTGTTGTGTATAGTCGAGCAACATTTAACTAATTACTTAATTATTCTTATAATAAGTTAAATAATGTGGAAATAGATTTAATTAAAGAAAATATTGTTTATAAAATGATTTCTTTATTATTTCACTTTTGATAAGAGTTCACAGAGCTGGGATGGGGGAGTAGAATCAAGCTACCCCCCCCCCCCCCCCCCCACCATGAAAAATGACGTCATCAAAGCGAAAATAGGAATAATTGATAAAATCAATTAGGCTGATTCATGTTTGAAATGTTAAAATATATATTTGGAAACATAACTACAGTATTTCGAATCACATCCCCCAACCCCCCCCCCCCCCAACAAAAAAATAGTTTTTAGTGTGTAAAATCATATGGCTCAAATATTAAAGTAGGACACGCGTGCTACCTTTATGTGACCCGCCATGCCCGTATAGCGTATAGCGAATAGCGAATAGCGAATAGAGAATACCGTATACCGTATACTTCTATGTGAACCCAGCCTAACCGCTAACAGCGCTCAAACACTTATAATATGAGGAGAGGAGATAGCGAGTATAGCTAGCAACGCTCGAACCCTTTATAATATGGGGAGATCAGATAGCGAGTATACTCACTATTACAACCTGCACTACTAGATACTGGTAGCAGTTTGCCGCTAACAATTAAAAAGGGAAGACGGTATAAGGATTAAAAAACATAAGGAAATATAGAACGACAAGAAGATAGAAGCAAAACAAAGAATAACCCTCGGAAAGTTAGAAAGACAAGAAAATAGAAGGAAAAACAGAGAATATCATGAGGAATTTATGGAAGGATAAAAACAAGAAATAAAATAAAAAAGATAGAAAGTGAAAATAAAAGGATAACAAAAATGGAACAAGGAAAGATAGGAAGAGAAGAAGCTAAATGGAAAACATAAAATAACATAATGAAGAGAAAAAGATGAAATGTAAAAGGAAAGGCAAAGAATAACATAAGGAACTATAGAAAGAGAGGGGGGAAAAGAGGGATAAAAGCAAGGAATAACATAAGGAAAGAAAGAAGGGGAAAAAGACAGAAGGAAAATTGAGAGTCACATAAGGAAAGATAAAAAGAAGAGAAAGTATAAGGACAAAACATAAGGAAACTAGAAAGACAAGAAAATAGAAGGGGGAAAAGATTATCATAAGGAAAGATGAGATAAGAACAAAATAATATTGAAATACGAAAGATAAAAATTGAAAATTATAAAAAAAATATAAAAACAAAGGAACAAAGAAAGATAGAAAGAGAAGAAGAATAACACAAGGAAAGATAGAATTGGGAAAATACAGAAGGAGGAAAACAAAGAATAGCACAAGGAAAGACATAAGGGACAAGAAAGAATAACATAAGAAAGATCAAAAGGGGAAATTGTGAAAGGATAAAAACAAAAAATAACTTAAGGAAAGATATAAGGGCACACAAAGAATTACATAAAGAAGACAGAAAGAGGAAATGATGGATAAATAAAAAACAACGAATAGCATAAGACATGATAGAAAGAAAGGCAGATAAGAGGAAAAACTAAGAATAACATAAGGAAAGAGATTAAGAAAGGAAAACAGAAGGGGGAAAAACAAATAACATAACGAAATATATAAGGAAAAGCAAAACCAACAAAAGGAAAGATAGAAGGACAAGCAGATAGAATGAAAAACAAAGAATGACATAAGAAACGATAGAAAGACAGGAAGATAGAAGAAAAACATAAAATAACATAGAGAAATACCGAAGGATAAAATCAAAGAACACCATTATGTAAGAGAGATACATTCCCACTAAATGAAAATGAAAAAAATCAATTTACATGTATTTTAGTATTCTGAGCAACAGTTTTACTCCCATAGAGAATTTAATTCAATAGCTCCTGCTACTATCTTACATTCTCCTTTTTACTACGTGCTATGCACTACCACACCTATATGTCCACTGGTTAGATGGTTATTTAGTCTGCAAATACATGATTTTCCTTTAGTGGGGACTTTGACTTACATTTGCCAAATCTCCATTTTAAACTTCAATTACGGTTAATGTCATTAAAAGTTTTTTTACTTTTTTCCTTGACATAACCATTCAGCCTTTGCAGATTTAATCTCGGGAGGTGCATCTTACTAGCAACATGTTCCATGCATAGTACTTGGTGCGTGGACTAGCGAGTATACTCGCTAGCTGCCCTTCCCCTACTTGTCCCGGGTGCGTGGATAGCGAGTATACTCAGTAGCTGCCCTTCCCCTACTAGTACTGGGAGCGTGGATAGTGAGTATACTCGCTAGCTGCCCTTCCCCTACTAGTTCCGGGTGCGTGGATAGCGAGAATACTCGCTAGCTGCCCTTCCCCTACTAGTAGTGGGTGCATGGATAGCGAGTATACTCGCTAGCTGCCCTTCCGCCTACTAGTACTGGGTGCGTGGAAAGCGAGTATACTCGCTAGCTGCCCTTCCCCTAGTACTACTGGGTGCATGGATAGCGAGTATACTCGCTAGCTGCCCTTCCCCTACTAGTACTGGGTGCATGGATAGCGAGTATACTCGCTAGCTGCCCTTCCCCTACTAGTACTGGGAGCGTGGATAGTGAGTATACTCGCTAGCTGCCCTTCCCCTACTAGTACTGGGAGCGTGGATAGTGAGTATACTCAGGGGCATCTCGTTTTTCCGAAGGTTCGTTTTTCCGAAGGTTCGTTTTTCCGAAGGTTCGTATTTCCGAAGGTTCGTATTTCCGAAACACTAATTTCCCATGCCTGGGGGTTCATAATTCCGAAAATGAAAAAGGGTTCGTAATTCCGAACATTTGTTGCATTATTCCGAAGGTTCGTTATTCCGAAGGTTCGTTTATCCGAAGGTTCGTTTATCCGAAGGTTCATAATTCCGAAAATGAAATAGGGTTCATATTTCCGAAGGTTCGTATTTCCGAAAATGAAAAACGGTTCATAATTCCGAAGGTTCGTATTTCCGAAAATGAAAAAGGGTTCGTATTTCCGAAAATGAAAAAGGGTTCGTATTTCCGAAAATAAAATAAGGTTCGTATTTCCGAAAATGAAAAAGGGTTCGTATTTCCGAAAATGAAATAGGGTTCGTATTTCCGAAAATGAAATAAGGTTCGTATTTCCGAAAATGAAATAGGGTTCGTATTTCCGAAAAATGAAATAGGGTTCATAATTCCTGTTAAAAAAAGGCGAATTCATCAGGAGCAGAGGTGTAGCAACGGGGGGGGGGGGGGGGGGCGGGCACGCCCCCACCCCTCCCTCATCGGATGGCGAAAAAATAAGAAAAAAAAGAAAGAAAAAGGAGTAGGAAAGAAGACGGTTGGACCCCTTCCGGCAACCCCCCCCCCCCCCAACCCTCTTCCACCAGCGGCTTCTTAGATTAGCTTTAAGATTATTCCAAAAGACTTGTGCCTCCAATGGTGCCAGTGCTCCCACAATGGCTAGACTCTAGCTACGCCACTGTTAACGGGAAACTTTAGGGTAACGATAGGATATTATGGTTTTAATTGCCATCTTTAAAAAGCGGATCTCTTTTCGACGAAAAGCACCTCCCCCACCCCCGCAATGAATAAAAAAATGAAATGGAAACTGGAAACGCGAAGGTTGGGGGTTTGATCCCTGTTACGGCACCTATGGCCTTTTTGTTGTAAAAAATATAGCAACTTTCCTTTTTTTTAATTTACGAGCGCGCGAAGCTAGCGACCAAAAATAATTGTGCCATTCCGTTGTGAAAGATCATAAAAATAACGTATTTCGGCATATAATGACTGGAATATGAGGATATTCGGGCACCTCACTCCCTGAATATGAGGTGTGAGTTGCCGGAATATCTGCACTTTCAAAATCCGGGGGGGGGGGGGTGTTGGCTGCAGCAGCCCCCTTCTCGTACGCCTATGCCTAGGCCTATGTTAAGTACACAGTTGCGATTGATTTTAACTTGCGATTGTTTCAAATAAATCGCTTCAACTCCTTATAAGGCGGGGCACTGGTTGATAAAAGCCATTAATTTAGGTCAGAATGTTTTCTTCTCCATGTGTAATTCCTTATTTGTATTTTTTACGATGAGGATTGTTTTACTCTCAATGTCTTTTAGTGTTTTGTAATTCGTTATGCTTGTAAAAGTTATTTCAAACTTCAGGTCAGCGGTTGTAACTGTTAAAAACGCAGACTGTGCAGTAAAATGAAGCAACTCATTAGAATCTGTACAAATTTATTATGCTGTAAGCAGCTGTATAAAATGAAAGATTTTCATCCATGTTTAGAAATGATGGTATTTTGGCAAAGTTAAAGAACATGTTCAATGATTTTAATCTATTTATGCGGCATAGATAGTTAGGATTATTCCCTGTATGATAATTATTTTAGCCCGACTGAAAGAAAACTTAACCTTTTGATCCACTATTCTTCAAATTTGGTTGTATGTTGCTTTTAATCATTATCATTATATTCAATTAGCGATTGCACCTGACCTATATCCTTATATGCCAGTATAAAGAGTTATTTTTATTCTTCAGATGCGGTGTGCTACATAGCAGTGGCTTTAACATTTTTGTTATTGCTCACTTGTTATCTTTCTTTTCTTGAATTTGGTTTTCTTAAGAAGTAGCTGCTGCACGGCTTTTGTAAAGTTCTGTTGGAATTGTAAAGTGTTTGAAAACTATCTGCGTCATAGATCATTTCAGATATGCGGCAAACAAAATGCTGTATAGTTGTGTAAGCAAGGTCATTACTTACAGCATACTATGCTGCATTTCATTCATTTACCTTTACAATTTAAGATTTTAATCTGTTTTAAGAAATGTTAATACTTTTGCAAGATTATAAAACATGCTCAATGATTTCTGTCTGCCCTGCTGCATAAATTGTTTGAGATATTTTGCATTATAGTTTGGTTTTACTTTTGTTTCCTTTTATGATAATCATATCAGCCTGATGATAAGACTCCTTCTTTAACTTGTTACGATCCATCTTTCTTCGGCTTTGGTTGTTTATGGTATCTATTCATTTATTTATTATTATTACTAGTATTATTTGTATTATTATTATTGTTATTATTATAATTATCATTATTATCATTATTATTAGTAGTAGTATTATCTGTTTTATCATTTTTATTATTATTATTACTAATATTATCAGTATTATAATTTTTATTATTGATAATATTGTTGTTGCTGTTATTATTGTTATTATTATTATTACAATTGTTATTATGAAGTGGACTACCCAGAATTACGATGACGATGTCATTTTGGATGGAGTTATGCGACCAGACTTAGATATTGCACCGGTTACTCTACTATTGCTTCTTTTATTTCCCTTGTCATGATCGTATAATTGGCCTATAGCCTATACGTATCAATAATATGCTTGTTATAATATGTTGTGCTACTTGCCAGGCTATTTATTAAACATAGCAGTGACTCCTTTATGAACTCTCTGTAATATTATGTTGTTGTTTTTATTGCTGTTGTTTTGGGGACCGGAGGGGAGGGCTTACAGACTTCGGCCAACTCAGTTTATTTGGGCACAACATGGCGTATATTCCTTTGTTTAGTGCTTGCCTAACAAAGCAACAAGCGCCATATTGCTACCTACATGGAGCCGAGTTGGCCAAACTCTGTAATAGATGGCTCTGAGGGCTAGGGATGCAGGACGCACCCACCTTATTTTTAGTATACACTTTTCATAGTATTTTTTTAATCACAATTTATGTTGAGTGTTGACGAAGTAATTACATCTTACATGTCTTAAAGATAATAAAGTGTCAATGTTTGGCTCGCTGGAATCCAGCAGCGTGGTGCCCGAACATCCTTTTATTTTGGGAAGCGAGATGGTCGGCTATCCTTATCTGTGGGCGGGAAGGTACTCAAAATGTTATCGTTGTTTGGATTATCTGGTAACAAAATCATTATTCTATAGACAATATCTCCTTTTTTTTACTTGCTCACTAGCGCGTAAGATTTAGAAACGGAATAGTTTAGGACAGGGAACGCCCTTCATTAGGGCGAGTGAAGTGCCCAAATATTCCATATTCGGCAGCAGTTAAGTAATATTATTCATGGCTCATTATTACATGTTCTATATTTGTCTTTTGATGGCGAAATTGCATTTCCATTACAATAAAAAAAAGGGTTTTATGTTTTTTTTCTAACTCGCTTCACTCGCTTGCAAATTGTAGAAATGGGGAATATGATATTCTGCCAAGAGGCATCAGCTCCCCCTTTCAAAAACATTACGTGGCCATTTTCTGCTTGTAAAGATCTACTTGGAACTTTGGTGTGTCTCATTTTCCAAAGCGGTATATACATTATATAAATAACTTCAAGCCAATTTCGTTGTAGCAAATTTAATCCGGAATCCGATCATTCACTTTCTTCAATACATCAGTATGTATTTTAATCACCGAAGTAATATCATTTTATGAGAAATGAAACATGTATTCCTGAGGCGCTCGCTCTCTACGCTCGCTCACAAATATTGGTTATTATAATAGGAACAATGATAATAATGATAATAATATTAATAATAATAACATTAATGATGATAATAATAATAATAATTATAATAATTTTAATAATCATAATAATAATAATCATAATAATAATAATGATAATATTGATAGGAATTACGATAATATAATGGCTATTTCTCTGGATTTTATTATAATTGTTATCATCATCGTTATGATTATTGAGTACGAAATTAATGTCTTTACACTTGGCCGTCTTTCCCCTCCTCCCTATCCGAAATACGGATTGACGCCATATTTTCTGAATTTATAACCTTTTTTCATTTTCAGAAATACGAACCCTTTTTCATTTTCGGAAATACGAACCCTTTTTCATTTTCGGAAATACGAACCCTATTTCATTTTCGGAAATACGAACCCTTTTTCATTTTCGGAAATACGAACCCTATTTCATTTTCGGAAATACGAGCCCTTTTTCATTTTCGGAAATACGAACCCTTTTTCATTTTCGGAAATACGAACCTCATTTCATTTTCGGAAATACGAACCTTCGGAATTATGAACCCTATTTCATTTTCGGAAAAAAGAACCTTCGGAAAAACGAACCTTCGGAAAAACGAACCTTCGGAGTAACGAACCTTCGGAATAACGAACCTTCGGAATTATGAACCTTCGGAAAAACGAACCTTCGGAAATACGAACCTTCGGAAAAACGACATGTAACCGGGAAGATTACGAGCGAGTTGCACCCCCAAATTCGTTCATACATCTACAAGACTTTAAAAACTTTGATGAATTCATTGACTATATAAATCTTTTAAATTCAAACGATACTTTGTACAATTCATATTTTGAATGGAAACGTCATGGATCAGTAAGGAGAAGTAACGTTCTCCGTTGTTTATGTGTAAAGTTGTCTCAAAAGTTTTGGATCATGAAAATAAGTTATCTGGTAGTAATCAACTACAGGAAGAAAGGAATCCTTCCATTCATGATTTCTGGTCAACTACTTGTCTGAAACCAACCGGTTTTCCCCATGACTTCTAGTTCCCAATTTCACCGTAGGGGAGAGCGGGGTGAAGTGGGACAAGAATCGTGATTTGGCACTCTTTGCTTTGTAACTTGTAAAATATTAATTGTAGCCTCTCCATTTATACATGGTAAATAGTATCAATAGTAGGCTGCTATTGCTTCAAGCTACTTAGCTTATGATGGCTAGCCCCTGCATTCACTTAATTTCGATATTATTATTATATTTCAAGTTTTAAGATTTCAGAATATATTTGTATATATATATATATTTTTTTTTTTTCATTACAATTTAAGTATATTAACTGTCGCACTTCTTGTTTATCAATCGCCTTATAAATTGTACGATAAAGAAGAAAAATGTTAATACTTGTTTCATCAATAAATGCAGAAACAACTGCAAAAAACACAAAAAACCCCAAGGTATTTGACACAATCCCTTTATATATAGTGTTCATGCAAATAATCATTAAAAATTAGGTACTTGAATGGGGTGAAGTGGGACAATAGTCTTGACAATGCTTTTTTTCCCCCTCTTAGATGTCTAAAATAAGTGGTGGGAATGTTAAAGGAAATATATTACTTTAAAAAAACTTGCTTGAAAGTCACTTGTAAAGTTGACTTAAAGATTCATGTCCATTTAAATAATATTGGAAGACATGATGAACGTTTTGTAAATTTTAAACTATACTTCGACGGTTTGGGGCAAAAATGAAAAGTTGTTTATTACACAAAAGTTTGTCTGAAGCAGTATGAACGAACTCTAAAAAGGAATGACCAATATGTATTTTTACGATTTTATGTAGAACCCAAAGATATTTTCTTGTAATATGTCTATAGATTATGGCTGATAATAGCTGATTTCCCTTACATACACAAAAAATAACCGGGGTGAACTGGGACAAGATATCCAAGTTCACCCCGATAGTAAAAAACAAAAACAACAAGAAATGCCTGCAAAAAATAAGTGTTGGTATTGATCCCTAAAAATAATATTGCAAATTAAAGCGTCATATAAGACTTATATGATGTATGCGGGGTGTTCACTATAGCCAAGTGGTATACTTATAAATTATCTGACAATGAATGATGAAAAATACAAAAAAGTGGTCCAAAAAATAAGTGAAAATTAAACCTACAAGCAAAACCGCAGTAGAGCTGTGGATGTATTTGCGAACATTGTTAGTTAAAACCTTTCGTAGGATTCAAACTAATTCATAAAAGGTTAATTATTAGGGGTGGATTCCCAATTCTTCCGCGTCCCAGTTCACCCCGCTCTCCCCTAATGCTCAATTTACATTTGCCCTGGGCTCCGTACGATAATTTGGTCTAAGATTTCCAGTGCGATATTTGGGGCATCGTTGGTGGCTTCGGGCTACGGTGTTTGTGTTCAGATTATCTACATGATCTACGAGCATGGTGCCATTTCTTGTATTTTCCCTCGGCGCAGGCCGGGGCAAATCCGTACAGAGGCTGCTCAGACATTGTACAAAAATCGTGCAATTTCAGTGCAGTTGGCGTGCAGTCTCCGATTTGAAAATTTCCTAGAGATATGCTTTAATATTAATTTTTTTCCAACTGTTGACTTTTTTCTGGGACGTAGAATATTAAAATATCCAGTGATTGAACGGTAATGTACAGTTTTTGTCAGATTTCCTTGATTTCAGAAAATAACAAGCAAGATACTAGCATAACTAAGCTGCGCCCCTTTCCCCCTACTCGCGTTAAATATCAAAGAAGTGAGAGGTAAAAAATAATTTAGATACCATGACATACAGCCATGGAAAAAATTATTAGACCAAGAATGCCATGCCACTAGCACTACTGATTACACTGTATCTGTAAGCTAAGACTATGAAATTCTCTCCTTGAAAAGTCTCAACTTCTTGTATGGATTCAGAATATTATAACTCTAATGTTAAATGTGCTTCATGGTACATGACAAAACAAAATTTCAAAATAGCGGTTAAACCACAAATCATCACCAAAGCTAATTACTTAGTCCACAGTCATGTCTACAGTGCATCCCCTAAAAAAGTTAACAGTTGGGAAAAAGTCTCCCCAAATAAATATTTCATAATATTTGTACGAAATGTTCATACCCGTGGATAGCTTAGGATCTCTTCTACCAAATGTCACCAAAATATCTGGCAATATTTAAAGCTCGAGTGAGCAAAACATAATATTGCAGAAGGGTGCAAAATCCACGCTCGACAAGAATTAGTATTTTGTTCTGGCTGGTAACAAATTTGAGAACTGTTAAAAGTCGACGGTTGGAAAAAGTCCCCCAAATGAACATTTAAAAATATGTTCATGAAATTTCCATACATATGGATAGCTTAGGGTCTCTCCTATCAAATGACACAACAAAAATCTAACAATATTTTACGCTTGAGTGAGTAAAATCGATTGTTGTGAAATGGTACAAAATCTAAGGTTGACAAAAATTTGTATTAGTTCTGGCTGGTATCAGCAAAATTGAGTCTCGAAAAGGCTTTAAAATTTCATATTCTGATAATTAAAAGGCAATTAATGAAAGAATAGGCTTTGTTTTCTGTATGTCCTGACACATCCCATCAAAACTTAATGGTGACTGAGAAAGCCCGCTTAAATTAAAGCCTTGTCAAAACTAATATCTAAAATCACTGAATAAAGTAGTTAATTGCACACTGAAGCATAAAAATATCAATGAGATACGTAAGGACATAACAATAAAAAAACCTTGGGTGTGTTTCACAAAGAGTTAAGTTTGACTTAAAGTTGTCGACAAAAAAAAATGTCGCCAGACCTTCAAAATTCGCTCAGTAGGGGGGGGGGGGGGGTAATAGGAGTCCTTTTTCCCTCCATAATTCCCTGAGAAGCAAAAAAAAAAAAAAAAAGAAGTCTTCATTCCACAATCGCCGTCTATGGTCAAAATGCATAAAAAAAATGTATGAAAGTGATGCCACTGCTAGTAGCTCTGTCATATAAGAGACACAAAAGAGAAAAGAGGTATGTCATTTGATTGTTCAAGAATTATATAAATACTTCTCTGACTTAAATAATTCGGCAATGGTCACCTGTTGATGTTAATGCTAAGTAATAAATTTCATTATGTTCTGTACCTTTTAAACCGTGAAGGAGTTGATATGTGTTTGAAAGAACTGAATATTATGGTGGTCTCAAATTATCTTCACATTTATAACTTCAACAAACAGCATATGCTAGGTTTTTCCACCATCATCTGAAATCTTGTAGTCCCATTTTACGGTGTACTACCACACTACTGCACGTTTGACCAAAATTATGGCCAAATCGATGTGATACTAACCTCAGAATAGTTAATGCAGTAAAGCTTGACAGTCTTGAAATCAGTAAAAGCAAAATGAATGCAACTGCATCTCCATTATGCCTCTGCCTGAATTCATTTACACAGCAAGTTCATGGCTCAATCTATTCTTGAAATAATGTGAAAATCCGAAAAAAGCCTACAATTATCCTATTTGACCTTTAACCTACATAACCTGAAATCTTATGAGATCATCTTCCTATGGTGATACATACTAGCAACAAGTTTAAAGTTTACACCTTAAATGGTTCTTGAAATATTGTGCTAACAGGAAAGTGAGGCAGACATACAAACAGATGGACAATCCAAACACATAATGCCTCCGGCACCACCTGCGGTGAGCGGAGTCATCAAAGTAACTTTTCTTGATGAAGATATTTTGTCAGGTCTCAACCAATAATGTTCATTTAATTAGTACATGTATGCGGGGCTACGTCGTGATCATCAAATTTGCAAAGGTTCGTAAATCTGAAAAGCTATCTAGGGCTCTGTTGCATTTTCGGAATTACAAACTTTCAGAATTATGAACCATTTTCATTTGCAGCATTATGAACCCTACGTCACTTTTGGAATTACGAATTCTTTTTCATTCTTTGAAATTACTAACCTGCAGAAGAATACATGTTACAAACATTTGAACGAATGCTTCAGATGTTCAGAATTATAAACCTATTCATTTTCAGAATTATGCACCTCCTGCTATTTGAAATTTACACTGTTGGTCATTATGGTAGCATAATTTTTTTTCTACCTTTCGTACACTTTTGACAACAATACGAGTCATTTTTTTTTGCAAATTAAAGCTTATATCTTCACCGATTTTATTGATAAATCTGTTCTCAACATATGAAATAAAAAATATAAGACAAAAATTAATTCATACAAACTTTATACACTGGTTTAAACCACTTTTGACAAACACAATCATCCAGACCTTGGATTCCTTGAAAAAATGTATCGTTTTTGGTAAATGTTTAACCATGATAAGTTTATCGTGAAAAATAAAATCTTGAGATCTTTTGATGATTGAAGGGAAGTGTTCCTCTTTTTAATCTTGTTGGGTCACTTAGTACCTGGTATGGCCACCTCTGGCACGCACCAGTGCCTCCACACGCCGTGGCATACTGTCCACAAGGTTGTTGATGGTGTTCAAGGGCAGTGCATCCCACTCTTCGGTCAGTGCCTGGGCTAACTCCTGCACATTTTGAGGATGATTGTTTCTCTCATTGATGGCACGGCCCAATGCATCCCAGGCGTGTTCAATGGGGGTTCATGTCGGGGGAACAGGCAGGCCAAGGCATCTGCTGCACGTCCTCTGTAACAAGGAATTCACTCGCCAGACGTGCCCTATGTGATCGAGCGTTGTCGTCTTGGAGCTGAAAGTTATTGCCATATACTCTTCTCGCGTATGGAAGACAATGGCGTTCCAGGATGTCGCGGTACACGACGGCGTTGACGTTTCCTTCAGGTGCAGCCCATGGCGTTTTTCCACCATAATGTATTCCGACCCATACCATCACTGAGCCTCCACCTGCTTGATTGGTTTCCTGGACACAGTCATTACGGAGGTTCTCGCCCCACAATCGTCGAACCCTCTGGCCCCCATCGGTGCGGTCAAGGATGTACCGGCTTTCATCAGTGAAGATTACATGGCGCCAGTGACCAAGCTGCCATCTCCTGTGCCTCCTAGCCCACTGGAGTCGAGCAACCCAGTGGCGAACAGTGAGACGTGGAACCTTGGTCATTCGCCGAGCTCTGTAGCCATGTTGGACAAGTCTCATGTTTACGGCTTCCCGTGAAACGTTCACTCCGAAGTGCCTCCTCCACAAGTGGCAAAGACGACTCGCTGGCATTATCCGGTTCCTACGGCACATGTTCTGCAGTTGACGGTCATCCCGTGCGGATGTTCTTCGTGGTCGACCTGTAGATCTCTCTGGACTCAAAGTACCCGCCTCTTGATGTCTTCTGAGGATGCGGCACACACAACTCTGCGATAGTCCAAGAATATCTGCAATCTGGGCCTGTGTCCGTCCATTCCGTCGGAGTGCAGGGACCCTCTGACGAATTGCAAATGCCGTTGGACGAGGCATAGTGTAAGGAATCAATGTACCAAATTTGGTAGGAATTGATCAAGCTAGCGCTGAAAAACGGGCTGTTAACACACGAAGGCTTTCTGCACGAAATGGACAGCAAAACAATAGCAGAAAGGAGGCTCTGCCTTTCATAGCACCAAATAATAAGATAGGCCACGTTATGGAATGTTTCACTTGACCGACTTTTACCTCGACAATACAAAATCATTATATAATCAATGAGCCTGGTCAATATTATCTATTTGGGCTTTTAAATATGATTAAATCAACGGATGACTATGAAAATACGAATTATGCTAACATTATGACCAACAGTGTAGTTATGTATTTCCCAGAAAACGTGTATTTGTGTAAACCCCAAAAACCTCCCAACCTGTATGAATTCGTCCCACTCACAGAACGATCTATATGTGGTGGTGCAGTGTAAACTGTAAATTACTGTCAAAGTCGACCACCAAGTTGCAAAGCTAGCATTGCTTATTTACTGGCAAAATGGGGAAATGCCTCTCACAATACAAGATGATCCAATATCTTTATCTGACAGAGTTCAATGTTTTACTTTGGTCATGTGGCATTATCATCAAGCTATTTTATATACTGTGGAAACCTGCAATCTGACTTGCTCCTTACACTGATTAGGGCCATGGTTTTCAGGCATATGGCCCAAGTCTTCTCTTGTACAAGTTTAACTAAATTAGGCCAGATAACTTGGTGCTTATAACAAGTGCTTCCCAAAACATGGTGGTCATAAGAAGTGTACAAAACTTTTAAACGCCAAGTATTTTACTAAATATATGTACCAGTACTATAAAATATGACCACTGAAAAGGCACAATGAGGTACAGTAACTCTCTGTTTTTGGCTTTAGCCCTGTTATGCCTACTCATACAAACATGTATGAACAAGTTATCTCTGATAGTGTGGTACAAAAGAGAGCTATGGGGTGACTTTCTACTAGCGAACAGAATAAAAGTTGCTGTTTCACTGGAGCATAATTTTGAATATCACATGGGTTCATATACAGGGAGTTACATAACTGGATAATGTATGCGCTAGGTGATCATTCATAAATGTACGATGTTGATATGTATGTAACCTTAACCTCCTTTCTCAAAGAGCTATAATGGGTGACCTTCACAGGTCTGATTTTGTATTTTCAAGGAGCAAGATTGCTGGCTACCACAGTACCAATGAAAACAGTTTTAAACAACAAATATGCCAGTTATAGGAATTATATCGAACAAAGGTAAATGGTCATTCTACGGTATATATGGTAATTAGTGAAAGAGCTAATCAAGCATTTCATGATTTTTGCTGATTATCTAGACGGTTACGTCTGCACAAAGAGGTCGACCTCGACCCTGGTTGTCATTAACACAGCCCCATATCGTGTGTTGAGAGCCAGAAGGGTGTTAACTCAGTGTTAAAACATACGAGTTAACTCCCTTCTGGCTCTCAACAGACGATATCCCCTATCGTTTCTTCAATGTTCTTACCATGGTACAAGGTTGCTTTGATGGTAGGTAATTAAGCAGCTTACTGGCTCCTGCCTTGAGGGTCGAAGAACAGCTTTGACAGGGGCGCAGTGTCCCTAGTGCTGTCAAATAGCAGGCACTGCTTGTTATGAGGTGAAGATGCTGCCAAGATGGATGGATTGGTAGCATATGCAACTGTTACATCTTCAGATTTTTATGGTTTCTGTTCATAATACAAATTGACAAAAAATTGAAGGCAATATGAAAATAGCATATTGTCTGTTACATCTTCAGATTTCTATGGTTTCTGTTCATAATAAAAAATTGAAGGCAATAAGGAAATAGCATATTTCACAAGAGCAAATTGATCAAAATGACTAAATCTATATAGTGGGAGTCACTTAACATAGAGGCCAGGCTACTCTACATGAGTGGCACTAAATTTGGTCAAAATCTTTGAATTACATGTAGTTCTAGTCAACCCCATTTTGTGAAACAGCTACTACAACACTCTTCTACATATAAGAATAATGATTTAAAAAAAAAAGAATCAGAAAAAGAATCAGTGACAAACTTTTATTCACTAAAGCTTGCATACATTGTATTTAAAGAGGGATTAAAATATCTCAAGTACAACTTATCTTTTTGTACATTTCAAATTTATGCTCTCATCCAGAGATCAAAATTAGTATTAGTACTATCCACATGTTGTATCCCGATTGGGAGGGGGTGATGAAAAGCGAAAAACCCAGTTTAAAAAAGGATGTTACTGTTAGTTAGGATTTGAGAAAACTGCATACAGTGGGTATGATCCATAGTGTTCTGTGACTAAGCCACTAGACCATGACATCTCTAAGAATGCTAATGGCACATGTCAAGACATGACAGGCGAATTTATCTCAAATATATGTAGTATTGATCTACATTATGAAAGTGCTGTATTCACAGAGTAGCACAAGAGCAGATAAAAATGGTATTGTGCACAGAGTGTGGAAATTCCTTTGCATGTATAGACCGTATCCGGACACCTACCCCCTGGACAACCACCCCCGGATAACCACCCCTAGGATAACCACCCTCTGGGACAACTACCCCCTAGGGTAACCACCCCCTAGGACAACTACCCCCAGGACAACTACCCCCCGGACAACTTCCCCCCGGACAAATACCCCCCGGACAACCACCCCCGAGGACAACCACCCCCCGGACAACTACCCCCCGGACAACCACCCCCCGGACAACCACCCCCTAGGACAACTACCCCCGGACAACTACCCCCTGGACAACCACCCCCAGACAACTACCCCCATGACAACTACCCCCAGACAACAACCCCCATGACAACTACCCCCGGACAACAACCCCCTGGACAACTACCCCCCGGACAACTTCCCCCCGGACAACTACCCCCCCCCCCCGGACAACCACCCCTTAGGACAACTACCCCCCCCCCCCGGACAACTACCCCCCGGACAACCACCCCCGGACAACCACCCCCTAGGACAACTGCCCCCGGATAACTACCCCCTGGACAACCACCCCCAGACAACTACCCCCATGACAACTACCCCCAGACAACCACCCCCTAGGACAACTACCCCCGGACAACTACCCCCCGGACAACCACCCCCTAGGACAACTACCCCCCTAACAACTACCCCCAAGACAACTACTCCCCGGACAACTTCCCCACGGACAACTACCCCCAGACAACAACCCCCATGACAACTACCCCCCGGACAACAACCCCCTGGACAACTACCCCCCGGACAACTTCTCCCCGGACAACCACCCCCCGGACAACCACCCCCTAGGACAACTACCCCCCGGACAACTACCCCCCGGACGCGCGTTTACGTTTTACAACCTTGCCTAGGCAGATTTTTCCAAAATCGCAACGAAACGGCTTGAGCTCAACCCTACGCATTGTAGCAACCCTACACATACGTAGCGAGCGCATTATACGTAACGTAGAGAGATCGAGACGCGGGTTCTTTGAATGAATTAATGTGCACGTTTTGTCGTTCATATCATTCGACGTCGGGTACGGTGTGTTAGCTAGAATCAATTTGCGACGCGCGGTCGAAGACGAAGTAGATATCGACATGATGGAGGTGGGTGATGATGAAGTCTCAAGCTCAGCCTCAGGTTCAGGGTTAATCGCTGAAGGCTCCGAGTCTGACTCTGAGTCTGACTGCAGTGTTGTTACTGTTAGCTCTGCCTCTGCCTCTGACTCTGTCTCTGAGTTTGCCCATATCCATGTCCATGATGATGGTGTAGAGGAAATTCCAGCATCTCTTCAGGTAGGTCTAAATGACTCTAACATTAAAATCTAGTGGAAATATTGCCCTCATTTTTTTTTAATTAAAAAAGAGGCATGCCAAAAAAGAGGCATGCCAAAAAAGAGGCATGCCAAAAAAGAAATACAAGTGTGTACGCTATTTGTGAGTGTGAGATGTGACTGACTGATTAAACGAATTATGATGCAGACCTAGGCCCATCAATTGTCTGTCCACTGGAGTTCTTAAGCCTAGGTCAATAATATGGACACTAACACTAACAGTTAGTTGTTAGTTCAACTGTTCTATACAGTCACATACTCACTGAGTCAGTACTCTAACTTAATAGGCCTAGTTCTGAGTGGAGTGGAATGAGGCACTATTTTTTTTTTCCAGAGGATTGGGTGCAGAATGCAGAGAGTTCCGTTCAGTCTTCTCCTTTTTTTTTCCTTCCTTGCTCTTGTAAGGCTTGTCACTTCCTTTTATTTTTGTTTTGTTTTAATACCTGTGTCATAGATCACTTACTGAAAACTGTTACTGTTAGCTTGTAACTTAGCTCCTTTCCTCTTTTTTCTTGATTATTTTTGGCCGTTCAATTGGAGGGGGGTTGGGCACCTGCCCTCCCCCCTCCCCCCCCCCCCCCCCCCACACATCAATTGCATTATCACTTATCCAGTGACTTAGACTGAAAATACAACAGAGAAGAAAAAGAAAAAATGACAGCATTCTATTTGATTTTGTTTAATTTATTTAATTTCAAGGAACTTAACATTGTTTATGTAATAGCATATGCAATAAAAAGTATAATATAAAAAAAATAATGCTTTGCGATTGCCCCAAACACAAGTTTTTGATGTTTACTACAAATACATAGTAAAAATGATAGTAAACATAAAAAAATTGGGGGAAAAAATAAGAGACAAGATTGATGATAACAAGACTGCCAAAATAGATCTAACTTTATTTCAGCAATTCAGAAAAGTTAAATAATTCTGTCAATCCCTGGCTCAGCCAATAAGACACTTTTCTTAAACTATGTGAAGGTTTTTTTCCCCTCTCTTTCTCTCTCTCTCTTCTTCAGGCAATCTTACCTCCCGGTTATGACTATTATGTTCAATCCTTTGAGACCCAAGGAACGTCAGGGGTTGTGACATCACTGCTGCTGAGTGCCCAAACTGTAGAGAGCGCAAAGAAGTGGCTGAGTGATTTTCAAGACTCTTCCCAAACGACATGGCGGGTGATGAAAACTTGCCCAACGGCCATGAAATATGTTCTCTCTAAGGTTATTTATTTTGACTTTTGTCTATTATTGTATGGCCCTCTAAATTTTACAATTTATATGCATTGTCATACAAAATAGAAAACCTTGAATTTATCCTATTATGCTCTACTAACCACCAAAGGTGAAGTCACTCTACTAAAAGGCATCAGTCATCTGCCCTACCAGTGTAAAACATTCATAGACCTATTATATTTTGCATTCACTTGTCTGATTGAAAATTTATTTTCAAATGCAGTCGAGGATACTGATAAGGCCAATGAAATGAAGTTTCAAATGAGAATTCTAATGGAGAGTTTGAGACATTCTGACAACCTGTCACCAACCCATTATGTTGTAACAACCATGCGTAGAGGCCCAGATTTAGCTCAAATAAGATTAGATGTTGCTAGAATATAGAGTGGAAAGTCACTATATAGAGCTCCAATATTAAGATTCCTGATATAAAAGGTTCTTTTGTTTTTGTACGCATATATAAGGAAATTCCTGATATAGTAAGGTAATTTTCGTGGTCCCAAGGTCCTCATTATAGTGACTTTGCACTGTACTGTAGGTGATTTCTTTTTAATTATGTCACTCCATACTGTGTATGTCAAGGTCTTCAGCAGATGACAGACTTTAATTTTTGTAAACATTCAAATTTTTATGCCTCCACCCACCCTTAAGGCATTATATTTTGGGGTGGTGTGTCAGTCAGTTAATGCGATATCTCAAGAACCAATTGAGGTATATCTTCAAACTTAAGCTAGTATGTATCACCGTAGACAATCTGATTAGATTTTGGGTAAGTAGGTCAAAGGTCACAGAGGTCAATACAATATCTACACTTTCAGGTGTTAGTCTTGTTTTTGCAATAACTCAAGAACCATTTGAGGTATGAACTTCAAAATTGGTACTAGTATGTATCACCATAGAAAGATGATCTGATTAGATTTTTGCAAATGTAGGTGAAAAGTCTTTGAGGTCATTTATCATGAAATTTCTGTTTTTTGCCTTATTAACACTGTCTTGAACAATTGGAGTCATTAATTAACTTAAAACTTTATTAACTTCGAACTAGTATAAACCATAGCGGGATGAACTGATTAGATTTTTGGTCACAGAGGTCAAAGTCGACAGGTCATAGATGTCTTTTTATGTGAAATTAAGGTTTTTAAAGTTGTATATCTCAACTATTTTGTATTCATGACTAGGAGGAGATAAAGTGATCAGACTTTGGGGTTGTAAAGTGTGAGAACCAATGTCAAAGATGCCAACTAACATGTAATTATAGACTTTTTGTCCCCGCCGAACAAAGTTCGCGAGGGGACTATGAAACAGGCTCTGTGCGTGCGTGTGTGTGTGTGTGTGTCCGTCCGTCCGTCCGTCCGTGTCTGCACAAATGTTAGAAATGCTACATCTCCGTCATTTCTTGGCTGATTTTGATTCTGATTGTTTTGTCCCATAGGGCTGGGTGGGGGCTTCCAAACTTCTAGGCAGAATTTTGAAATCCATTAATTATGCTAATTTAGGCAAATTTATTCAAAATAAAAAAAAATGCATTATTATTTGATAATTCATTTCTCATATTATATTTAACCCTAATATAGCCAGGCTTTGCAGGGGGGGGGGGGGGGGGATTCAACTCCCCCCCCCCCCCCCCCCTGTGATATTGGCCATCGATCGCACGATCAACGTAAAAATTGGCATGCACATTACATGACGCATAATCTACCCAATTGTAAAAAAAAAGATTTTTTTTTTTTTTTTTTTATATGAATTAATTATGCAAATTTATGTGCGTTTCGCACATATTGCTCTAAATCAATAAATTAAGAAAGCTCCTATAAAGTTCTTTTTTGGTGTCAATATCCTTTGTAGCACTCCTCACGATGTACTCTTTACAAAATCCTGGTATCAGCATTAATTTCTTATGTTTTTTATTGTTTTAGAATTTCCTTATGTATTACTTTGTTTTTCCTAATGCTTTCTTTTTTTCCCATGACCTTGACCATGACCTTGGACATAATCATTATTTAATCGAGCATACAAAATAGAATATTATGTATTGATTTGGTAAACAATCTGGCATACACACATGATTCATACACAGTTCATCCCACACTATACCATTTTATGTGTTACAGTATAGGAAAATTCACTTTTGGGTGCGCGCACGATTGTAAAATATCGCGTTATGCGAGAAGCGTAGCTCCAAATTTGATAAATTTGGTATCAAAAGATGCGTAAGACCTGTGGCTCAAAAGTCATGAACTGCCCCCCCCCCCCCCGGTCGTTTTAGAGTTAAGGTTCTATCAGAAATTAGATAAATTAACAGCCATTCCACAGATCTACACTTCCGGCGGGGACATATATTACGCATTGCGTAATTACTAATTCACTTGTTATTCTGGTAAATCACAATATTGAGCCATCAACCGAAATTACACAGAGGCACATAGGAGATGCAGTCGCATTCATCTTGATTTTTTATTTTGTATCATAATATTTCCAGAAGAATTTGAGCTGTAAACTTAACAGAATTTAGGCAGAGGTATAGTAGACGCAGTCACAGTCATCTTGTTTTCAATATGTAATCTGGTTAATGTACATGTATCAGATATTAATCATGATAAAAACATGAAATTCTGTGATGCAGTTTTATGTTTCATTACAGAGTTTTTTTAAGGTGTTGTAAAAGGTTGCAACTCACTATCAGTGCGTTACAAAATTCTCATTAAAAAATGTAGTTTTGTTCAGTGCTACAAACTTATCTTGGATCTTCCTCACATCAGTAGAGAAGTTCAAGATGAAATATGGAAGTGATAGTACACTGCATTGACAAAGGGAAAGTTTGCCTGCAAGCCTCTCCGTGAAAATTAACTTGGCAACCATGAATGCTATCCTTACCAAACTTAACAGATACTGAAAAAATAAAATTATTTGCTATGAAAGTGAGTTCTAGGTTCCTTCTAAGTTCCTTCTAATTTTTCTAGGTTCCTTCTAATTCTTCGGTCAGATATTACATGTACATGTATATTAAATGCACTTGCAGTAAAGTTTGTGATAGCAATCCTTCATTCCAATTTCCAAAGGCTTTTTTTTTTCATTTTTTTTTTCATCCCACTAAAAAAAAAAGAAACAAAAAAACAGAGATTTTTCATTTGCACCCCAAAATATGTTTTAAAGAATTTCTTTGTGGAATGAGTATTTTAGATTCATCTGTCTAAATATCTTAAATCATTTGAGAATATGAATTGTACGGATTATAGGATTATAATCAACGGATTATAGGATTATAATCAACCACCCCTTAGGACAACTACCCCCCGGACTACCCCCCGGACAACTACCCCCCGGACAACCACCCCCCTAGGACAACTACCCCCAGGACAACTACCCCCGGACAACCACCCCCTGGACAACTACCCCCCAGACAACCACCCCCTAGGGCAACCACCCTCTAGGACAATTACCCCAGACGCGTATTTTTTCCTGTCAGGATTTGCGCCACTGACAAGAGAGGGCAGTATTTGAGCGTCAAAAAGCCCCGTTTTGGAGACTTTGAGAGAGAGAGAGAGAGAGACTACAACTTTAAGGCTTGTAATTTTCTCTCAGTTTCACCTTACTTTATTTCAGCAAAAGAACATTTTGTCAGTGATACTCTCCTAAATTCTAACACCCCTTAGCCTGCCGAGACTCGAACTCGTGATTCCTTCATGACGAGCACAACGTGAATCCGAATGCGCCACACAAGGAACTGCGTGACTGGTTCGCTCATTTTATTATATCCCTACAATTTGTTTTTCATGAATATTCATACCGACTAGTCTTGACACCCCTCTTGACCAGTGCCGTATATAGATAGAGTCTGGCCAACTCGGCTCCAGTTGGGTAACAACATGGCGCATATTCCTTTGTTGCAAGCTTACATAACAAAGGAATATACGCCATGTTGCTACCCAACTGAAACCAAGTTGGCCAGACTCTCTCTATATACGGCACTGCTCTTGACGCTCAAATACTGCCCTCTCTCGTCGGGTGGCTCAAGTCCTGACAGAAAAAAAATATAGCCACCCGGACAACTACCCCAGGACAACCATCCTCTAGGAAAAGTACCCCAAATTGGACCTAACATCACATTGAACAAGATTGGGCTCGTTCGCTACGCTCGCTCGCCAAAATAGAATTAATATGGCCTTTAGAAAAATTTCTGCCCCGACCTGCAACAATAAAGCCCAGAAAATATACCAAATTTTATTAAAAGATAAGTGTTTGTTTTCGCTCATGCTTGCTCGCTTAAATTGTTTTTTTTTTTTTGTTGTTGTTGTTGTTGTTGTTTTGTTTTTTTCTTCAATGCATGAAAGCAGGTATTCCCATTTGCAATATCAACTCTCTATTAGATGTTTTGCATGATCGACAATTAAGGGGGGGGGGGGAGGAAAACATATATTCCACCCGTTTGTCACACCCCCACCCCTCTCCCTCATGCACTCTACAATTATGCAACTCGTTACAAAGCTACCAGCCAATCGAGTATTAAAGGAAACTAGCATTGTGGTTGGTCGATTTAAAAAAAAATAGTACGGGGTATACAATCATGTTAAGATGGATGAGAAATTCAACTGTACAATGCACCATCAAACACCGAGTTTAAACACCCAACTTTTAAAACAAAAATGTAATACCAGGGGAGATCCCCCCCCCCCCCCCCCCCCCCCCGTGATCATGGGTATAGACACATTTAACTCACGTGGTGAGGTGAATTTTATCATAATAAATCACCAAAATCCTATTTATATCCAGATTTCTAAAACAGATACTCATATCCTTACTGATTGTCACCCCGACCCCCCCCCCCCCCCCTCCACGTCCTCCCCTGGCCGAAATCAGTTTAAATGCCATCGAGTACCTGGGAGTTGTAACTGTTTGGGGGATAATTGACCTACATGCCATGGTGAGAGTATGTTGGTTGTTGTCCGATTAATAATTACCCTAAAGTCGTTAATGTCCCGGTGGTAGTTACCTTAGGTGGAATTTGTCAAGAAGATGTCCTAAAGAGTGGATGCCCTAAGGGGTAGTTGTCTCGGGGTAGTTGTCCGGGGGCTGGGGGGGGGGGGGTGTTTTCGTTTTACACTGTAGCGTAGGCAATTTCGCGAAAAAATCATACAAGTGCTCTGGTGAAAGAGTCTAAGTCGTCAGCGCACATCCCTGTTGTAACTACTCTATGCACAACACATATTATTGTGCTCGATACAACCAGCCTGCATGGGAAGTTGGTAGAAAGGGGAAAAGTGAAATACATTCAAAAAGAGCAGCTAGAGATAGATGGAAGGAAAAAAAAAGAAATACATAAGGATGGAGAATGGGATAGATGGAAGGAAAAAACAGAGAAATAAATAAGGAAAGAGAAGAGGGTAGATGGAAGTTAAAAAAAAGAAATAAAAAATGAAAGAGAAGAAGATAGATGCAAGGAAAACATATCCTCTGCACTATCCTAATGTATTTCTTTGTTTTTTCTTCCATCTATCCTCTTCTCTTTCCTTCCATACATCCTCTTCTCATTCCTTATGTATTTCTTTGTTTTTCCTTCCATCTATCCTCTCCCTTTCCTTATTCCTTTCTTTTGTTTTACCTTTTTTTTTTTAATGTGATAAACTAAGTTTTATTGTTGGAAGTTGGAGGAGGAACAATTTAAGCGAGCAAGCATGAGCGAAAACAAACACTTCTCTTTTAATAAAATTTGGTATATTATCTGGGCTTTATTGCAGGTCGGGGCAGAAATTTTGCTAAAGGCCATATTAATTCTATTTTGGCGAGCGAGCGTAGCGAACGAGCCCAATCTTGTTCAATGTGATGTTAAGTCCAATTTGGGGTACTTTTCCTAGAGGGTGGTTGTCCTGGGGTAGTTGTCCGGGGGCTATATTTTTTTCTGTCAGGACTTGAGCCACCCGACGAGAGAGGGCAGTATTTGAGCGTCAAGAGCAGTGCCGTATATAGAGAGAGTCTTGCCTACTCGGTTTCAGTTGGGTAGCAACATGGCGTATATTCCTTTGTTATGTAAGCTTGCAACAAAGGAATATGCGCCATGTTGTTACCCAACTGGAGCCGAGTTGGCCAGACTCTATCTATATACGGCACTGGTCAAGAGGGGTGACAATACGGTTTATTCCGTCAAGACTAGTCGGTATAAATATTCATGAAAACCAAATTGTAGAGATATAATAAAATGAGCAAACCAGTCACGAAGTTTCTTGTGTGGCGCATTCGGATTCACGTTGTGCTCGTCATGAAGGAATCACGAGTTCAAGTCTCGGCAGGCTAAGGGGTGTTAGAATTTAGGAAAGCATCATTGAGAAAATGTTCTTTTGCTGAAATAAAGTAAGGTGAAACTGAGAGAAAATTACAAGCCTTAAAGTTGTAGTCTCTCTCTCTCTCTCAAAGTCTCCAAAACGGGGCTTTTTGACGCTCAAATACTGCCCTCTCTTGTCAGTGGCGCAAATCCTGACAGGAAAAAATACGCGTCTGGGGTAATTGTCCTAGAGGGTGGTTGCCCTAGGGGGTGGTTGTCTGGGGGGTAGTTGTCCAGGGGGTGGTTGTCCGGGGGTAGTTGTCCTGGGGGTAGTTGTCCTAGGGGGGTGGTTGTCCGGGGGGTAGTTGTCCGGGGGGTAGTTGTCCTAAGGGGTGATTGTCCGGGGGTAGTTGTCCTGGGGGGTAGTTGTCCTAGGGGGTAGTTGTCCTAGGGGGTAGTTGTCTGGGGGGTAGTTATCCGGGGGGTAGTTGTCCTAGAGGGTGGTTGTCCTAGGGGGTAGTTGTCTGGGGGGTAGTTATCCGGGGGTACTTGTCCTAGGGGGATAGTCGTCCTAGAGGGTGGTTGCCCTAGCGGGTAGTTGTCCTAGGGGGTAGTTGTCCTAGAGGGTGGTTATCCTAGGGGTGGTTATCCGGGGGGTGGTTGTCCAGGGGGTAGGAGTCCTAGAACCGTATAGACATGTACTGAATTCCATTTTCATGTCAAAGGGAAAATATTGGTGGAAAGAAATCATACAAGAGACCACTGTTGCAACTCAAACCATCCTCGACTACAATGTTAAAGTGACCTGTACATGTACATGTATGTAACACAATAGATGATAGACATCGTTTTATGGTTGCTTGATCTTTGCATCAGCATGCATGTAATGGCTCTATTTAGGTAGCGAAGTGAAACGTCATATCATGTAAAACCACGCAAAAAACAAATATGTTGTTCTTTGTTCCCTTTCTTTATCTTCTCTTGCTTTCTTTCCCTCATAAATGTTACTATTTGTTTTATCCTTCCACCATTTTGTCTTTTTTCTCTCCTTATGTTATGATCGCATTTTCGACCCCCCCCCCCCCCCCCCGGGCGTAAATGCATAATTTTGGGAGGGGCTGAAGTTTTTTGCCCGAATTTTAAGTTTCCCTTTTCTATGTATGAGCGAGCGAAGCTGCAAGAGAGGAAAAAATCGACACTGTCTTTTGTAGTGAAAATGCACAAAAATTACATGTATTCCAGTATTAAACTAAATATGAGGATATTGGAGCACCTCGATGCCCGTAAAAAGGTGATAGTCGAGCCAATATTGCCCTTCTCAAAATCATCAAGGGGCTACAGCGCTTCGTACGCCTATATCCCCTCCAAGTTATCTACGGTATTTTACAAGCGAGGGAGAAAAGCGATTTTTTTTTTTTTTTTTTTTTTTTTTTTGGGGGGGGGGGATTTTTAAGCTGCAAAAGCGTCATTTCTTATTCGATGTACCAAGGAAAATTCGCAAAAGACCAGTGCGATCTAGGCCAAGATCCAAATATTGAACATTGATAAAAGTCCCTTTTCTCACTTCTTTCTCAAATGGGGGCACAACTCTGACGGAACAAGTGAGAAATAATCAAGGAATTTAGGAAGGCCACCGAAAGGTGATATTTCTTTCAAATCTATTTGAAAATGCGATTTTATGTGCTTTAACATAATTATAATGGGGCAAAATATTGAAAAACAAAACGAAAACAGGGGCGTAACTAGTACTAAGTATGCGGCACGTGCCCCGCAAATCAGATGAGGAAAATAATGAAAGAGGAGAAAAGAGACAAAGATGGGGCAGAGGAAAAGGAAAAGAAAATAAGGCAATAATTGGACCCTTTTTGTTTTGCTTTCTTTTTGTTTTGTTCAAGCGGACCCTGCTTGCCAGCCCCCCCCCCCCCCCCCATAATAAGGGCCTGTGCATCATGGATTTTCTATGTTTGTTTTGAACTTAATTCAATTCTATCAAATTTATTCACATTTCTTCATACTGTAAAGCATATTGGTTGTTGTATGTAAACAACCATAGGACCATCTGCTTTAAGTCCTTTAATTTTTATCTTGTATATAAATGAATTTCATAGATCATCAACTTGATTGACTTTTGTTATGTATGCAGATGACACTAATCTATTTTTTTCGCATAAAAGCCTAGAAACTATATGTAATGTGATTAATTCTGAACTGGATTCATTTGCAAAATGGATTAAGGCTAACAAGTTATCACTGAATCTAGAAAAATAAAATTTCATGTTATTTAGTAATACTTTTAACGAACTACCTCATCCGATTGTCATAGATAATATACAAATTCAGAAGGTAATTGAAACAAAATTTCTAGGCACTATAATGGATAATAAGCTGTCATGGAAGCATCAGATTGATAATGTATGTTAATTGATATCCAGAAACATAGGTATGATTAATAAACTCAAATGGTCTTTTCCGCCAAACATACTTCTATTACTATACTCCACACTAGCTTTACCATATATAAATTATGGAATATTAGCCTGGGGAAACAGTGCGGCATGCCTGTTAGACAGAGTTTTATAAGTAATGTTAATTATCGCCACCACACTGATGGCCTTTTTTACTCTAATAATGTACAAAAAATTTATGATATTTACTGCCTCAATCTTGCTGTACTTATGTTTCAGTATCAGGGGCGGATCTTGCTTTTTTCCAAGGGGGGGGGGGGTTGACCCAACGACGACACAAGCCGCAAAGCGGCGATGTCCGCGAGCCGCGTAGCGGCGAGTCGATTTCTTCTTCTTTTTTTTTGCTATTTTGAACCCCCGTAAGTGATGTTTTCCTGCATGGCATCTACTAACGCCTGAGACAGAGTGCTATAGGAATATACTGTGTGGGTCTGGACACATTATGATGGCGTTTTTCTATGCACATTAATTTTTTACGTGGCAGCCCAAGGGGGGGGGGGGTTAAGCCCCCTAAACCCCCCCCCCCCCCGTAGATCCGCCACTGAGTATCATAATCATGAATTGCCCACTGTCTTCAATAATATATTCACAGCAAATAATGAGATCCATCAATCTATATCACTTGCCAAGAACTCCTACAGCATTAACCCAGAATACTTTTTCATTTACAGCTCCTAAATTTTGAAATTCCCTCCCTTTAAATATACGAGACAGTTTGAGTACATTCAAACGTAAATTGAGAAAATCACTTATTGCTTTTTATGAACGTTGATGATTCTTGTTTACCTGTGTAGTAAAAATCTATAGACTAAATTAAACCTTCCAGATCCTCCCCCCCCCCCCCTCTTTCCTCACCCCCTGTCACTTTGTCCTTCTTTCTTGTTCTGTCTTTTGTAAAGTTTACTCAATTGTTACTATTCCCAGCTTTTTGTGTTCACATTATTTTTCAATGCTTTTGTCTTCGATGGAAAGTGTGTTATGCCTATGATTTGTTGCTTTCCATGGTCATGTATCTGTCTTCTTCTTTTCCCCTTTTATTTCATTTGCATTTTATGCATGGTTGCCCCACGGTGTAGTTTTTTTATGTACTATATTCATGATTTATCTTTTGCCAGGGACCGGCGCTTCTACAAGCAATGCTTCTATGCTGGTCTCTGTTTTCATTCTCATTTTCATAAAATTAATCTAATGTAGTATTCACTATTGTTACTTTTCTTACTTAATGCACTTTATTTTGCTTGTAATGATCAAAAACGTTTCTGCACTAAGTTGTGTTGTCAATTATATTGTATATTGTTAATTGCATAATACATATTGTTATATGCATGTACTTTGAAAAATGAAAAATGTAATGAAATAAAATCTAAAATCTGAAGAAAAACTGAAATCTGAATCTGAAATCCTCTCCGAGGGACTTGGGGTTAATGCCTTACCAAAGGACACGAGTGCATCCTGGTTTCAAACAGGCATCCTTTTTAGGCTTTTATCTTTCTCTTCCTCCGCTTCCTCCGCTTCCTCCGCTTTTTCGCCCTCGCCTTTTTTAAGGGGTTGAATAGGGGGGCATGCCCCCCCCCCTTTGCCCGCCTGGCTAGGCCAGGGATGTATTTGTTTCATCCCCCCTCCCCGTATTGCTTCGACACAGCCGTGGGGTGTCTCCCATCCAACATTTTTTTTTTTTATTCTTTCATATTTGAGTGTTCATTGAACAATGAAAATTTATATTACAATATTTTACAAATAATCCTAACCTCTTCTATGAATAGCGACCCTTTTGTTCGATTATGAATAGCGACCCTCTTCTTTCATTATGAATAGCGACCCTCTTCTCTGATTATGAACAGCGACCCTCTACTCCAATTATGAATAGCGACCCTCTTCTTTGATTATGAATAGCGACCTTCTTCTTCTATTATGAATAGCGACCCTCTTCTTCGATTATGAATAGCGACCCTCTTCTCCGATTATGAATAGCGACCCTCCCCTCTGATTATGAATAGCGACCCTCTTCTTCGATTATGAATAGCGACCCTCTTCTTTGATTATGAATAGCGGCCCTCTTCTCCGATTATGAATAGCGACCCTCTTCTCTGATGATGAATAGCGACCCTTACGAATATTGACCTTTATGAATAACCCTGATAGCAGAAAGTGTTAAAATGACGTGATATTTACGTCGTGGTTTTCGTCTTTTTTACGTCCTGTAATTACGTCAATAAGACGACAACTTGCACCAACGCAAGACGTCAAGAGGACGTCTTATTTTTGACGTCATCTCTACGTCTTCATTCCTCTTCCCTGATAGCAGAAAGTGTTAAAAATGACGTGATATTTACGTCGCTTTTCGTCTTCTTTACGTCCTGTAATTACGTCAATAAGACGACAACTTGCACCAACGCAAGACGTCAACAGGACAGTTTATTTTGACGTCATCTCTACGTCTTGTACACTGTAAAAACTAAAGTGCTACTTTTAGGTGCATGTATAGTGACTGCACCTGAAATGCTGTTTATAGCACTTGTAGTGTGCTAATTTACCAGCAAAAAAAAATGTGACCGTGGCGAGCCTCGAACCAGGTTCCGCTGATTGAGAGGCGCGGACGCTACCGATGGACTAACGAATGCTTCTTGCAATCCAGTTTAGTCATGGGAGTCATGAACTATGTGGTGTCGTAAATTCACTATGTAACAATATGATCTGCTCTAAATCGTACAATGTGAGTTAGTCTAGCGGTAACGCCAGCAATTCTCGATCAGCGGACCCTGGTTCGAAGCTCGCCCAAATCATTTTTTTTTAATGAATGTTTGGCAGTTTAAGGAGCCGGTCCAGCTCCCGTGAAAGTGCTGAAATAGCACGCTGTGCGCATTCAATAGCACTCTGAGTGCAGTCCCTATGCATGCCCTCATAAAGTGCTATATACAGCACTTCAGTTTTTACAGTGTACAGATGACGTCAAAATAAGACGTCCTCTTGACGTCTTGCGTTGGTGCAAGTTGTTTTCTTATTGACGTAATTACAGGACGTAAAAAAGACGAAAACCACGACGTAAATATCACGTAATTTTTACCACTTTCTGCTATCAGGGAACGACCCTCTTTTTCCTATTATGAATAGCGACCCTGTTCTTCGATTATGAGTAGCGACCCTTATGATTAACGACCCCGATATGGTATTATGAATAGCGACCCTTATGACTTATTATGAATAGCGACCCTCTTCTTCGATTATGATTAGCGACCCTCTACTCCGATTATGAATAGCGACCCTCTTCTTTGATTATCAATAGCGACCCTCTTCTCTGATTATGAATAGCGACCCTCTTCTTCCATTATGAATAGCGACCCTCTTCTCCGATTATGAATAGCGACCCTCTCCTCTAATTATGAAAAGCGACCCTCTTCTCTGATTATGAATAGCATCCCTCTTCTTCGATTATGAATAGCGACCCTCTTCTTTGATTATGAATAGCGACCCTCTTCTCCGATTATGAATAGCGACCCTTATGAATATATTGACCTTGATGAATAACGACCCTCTTTTCCTATTATGAATAGCGACCCTCTTCTTCGATTATGAGTAGCGACCCTTATGATTAACGACCCCGATATGGTATTATGAATAGCGACCCTGTATCTGTATTATGTATAGCGACCCTCATGACTTATTATGAATAGCGGCCCTTATGAGTAATGACCCTTTTCTTCGATTATGAATAGCAACCCTCTTCTCCTATTATGAATAGCAATTCTTGATAATCCTGAATAATGCTCCTCATGAGTTTATGAATAGTGACCCCCTTTTCGCTTTATGAATATCGACCCTACAGGTATAGGAATTACACGTTATGATTAGCGGTCTTTATGAGCCACTGGTCCTTATGACTAGCGGTCCTTATGACTAGCGAGGTTATCCCGATTTGACTGCCATATTATTGGGGACAACTCTTCATACATGTACACACTATGCATCTTCAATTACAAAGTGAAAACAAACACATGAATATTGAACACGTAATACCTTTCTGTTTATCGAAAGACACATCAGTAGGAGCCATCCTCAATTTTTGAGACAAACCTTGTTTCCTCCACTTTGCTGTTGTGTGTAGATCCATCAATCTACTTAGCACATAATGGTTCAGCTAAATAACCTGAAGAAAAAAGAAGTTTTGCATTAAAAGATGGATATAGGCAGTGATAAAAAAAACAAGAAAAAAAAAATTAATAATTGGAAGAGATTCTAAAAAAAAATATTCCAAAAGATATATTCTTCAGCTTTAGGAACTCTTACTTTAGGTACAGCATGTCGTTAGAAATTACAACTTCTGACACTTTTTGCAATCTTGTTTCATTGCAGTTCATAAGTTTTATTCATTTATTTATTCATTCAAACATATTTTTACAGGGAGACATAACCAGTTGTAAGACTGTCATACATCTTGGTCCTGGTAGTAAAAACAGGAGTACCAGTATATTACATTAGAAGTGTTAAAATGGGTAGATTTAGAGACATGTACATGCTGCAGATTAGCTGGGTTGATATTTGAATATAAAAACAAAACATGTACGTAGGTTATCTCTGATATGACAGTCAAACAAAGAAGTTTGAGGTACACAAATCCCTAGGCACTTCTAAGGGGTCCATACTGGAGTCTATATTTGTGTACTAGTACATGTATGCATACCGGTACCAATTATCTGTACATACTTGAACATGTACATGTATAGGCCCACTAATTTTAGCCTACACATAGCAGCAGTACTATTCCATTATATCCTCACGAGGCTCACGCATAGCCTGTCTCATACATTTAGCTCCAAATATTTTGTCTGGCTTTGTCCATGGAAAATGTACAAATTTTACACCCCACCCACTCCTTTTCTGACATTCCTAAGTGGCTTCCCGAAAGACAAGCTTGGGATGACATTAAAACCAAGGATTTTCATGCAGAATTCGTTGGTCACAACCAGCCATGCATCAGTTGTGACCATATCATGGGACCAAACCTACTTGTACGTCGGGCTGTATGAGTGTATGGCAAATTCACTGCTGCACTATGTAAAAACAGACAACAAAATCGCACTACCAGTAGGCAAGATTAAATTTCCTTCAATTTGCTAGATTACAATGTATTGTACCTGTTTCAGGGACTCTTCAACTCTTACTATGGCTACAAATTTCGGGTTTGAAAATTGAAAGTGAAATTTTGAATGATTATTTTCCTTTCATGTATATATATATGATTTGGACTGGAACAGTGTTTTTTCTTACTACAAGTATTTGTAATTGACATCATTCTAAGCGCTTTGGTCCTCATGGGAAATGGGCAGTATAAGTAGTAGTAGTAGTAGTAGTAGTTGGAATAATACTAATAGTAATAATAGTAATAATAAAAATAATAATAATAATAACTCTTTTTCCAGCGTCAGGGGGAATCCTTTTATCTCAGCCTATTGTTAGCATTCTCCTTAACGCACGGTTTCCTTCCCTGTAACGTCGAATTTCTATTGTGACGGAATAAACCGCATTGTTAGGATTCCCCCTAACGTAGGAAATAATGTTGTAATGATAATAATAATAATAATAATAATAATAATAACAATTTTTGCTTATAATCCACACAAAACCTATGGAATCCTATTCAACCGTTAAAGCTACGTACAATGTACATGTATTGTGCAGTTTAAGCTTTTACATGGCAGTAGATCGAACTCTAGTAAACAGGTTAGTTGTTTAATATCAACGGGGCTGTTTCATCAAACTGTCATAACGACAAGGTCAACAACATTTTGACGTGGTCAACTTGTCCGCTTTCACAAAGCTGTCTCTGCCAAGACCAGTGACAACTTCCCTGACAAGCGTCTTGTTGGTATAGAACGGCCATTGCGAGCCAGCTTTTAGTTAGTCTATGGGCTGTGAAAAATGAGAAATGTAAATTAAGAGAAAACTTACTTCCTGATCTCCAAGCACATTCCTTTCTCATTGCTTTATCAAATAGTTTTATTAATGTATGTCACTAATATTGTACAGACAGACAATATGTTCTTACAGCTTCTTGACCTCCCCCCCCCCCCCACACACACACACACACACACTCACACACTGTAAATAAATGAGCTTGATATTAAAAATACCCACTTCCATCTACCAAAGACATGAATCAGCATTGAAAACAGAACAATTTGTAGATTTATTACAGACTCATGTTGTGAACGACAACAACTTATGTATGTACATGTACTTTCCCTATATTTTTCCAATATTCACGCAATGCTAATGCAATACTTTTAAATTGGGTCAGAACTCAGAAGATATCTTAATTCTTTCTCTACATTAAAGTGAACATGATTTGGGTCTTCTTTCCATCATTAGTCAGTTACGGTATCTTAATTACAAATCTATGTTGTAATCACTATGATACATGGGAAGTTCAAGTTGGCCGAATAGGTAGTGTCACTATGATGCAGTCGCAGACAATTTGCTTCAACACACAAAAAGACTAAAATGTAATTTTTTTCAAAAATGTATTACTCCGTAGGATCTTTTTCTTTCAAGAGAACCTTTCACAGTATGCTATCTACAATATTGAGTACTGCGAAAGGGGAAAAGGTGAAAACACCAAATTAATATTTTAGTGTACAATTGCCAATTTGAGATTTGCATACATATTAGTGATTTCATTTTTTCAAACGTCTATAGTGCCTCGTTTGGATATAGTGACCTTTTTTGCATTTAATAACCATTTAAAAAAAAGAACCTTGGTAGCGAATGGGTTTAGAAAAACTCGCTAAGCCTCGTGAGCAATCTCTATTTCTTATTGTAACGATAGGTACTTAGGTATTTAACCAATAATTTAACCAATTTTTTTTTTTTTTTTTTTTTTTTTTTTTTAAGAATCTTTCATACTTCCTTTTTTCAAAATAACATAATCTTTTCAAAATAACAAAATAATCATAATCAAATATTTCGAGAGATAATAATCGATTTCAGGCTTCACATCGATTGTATGTCTTAGTAGGGCAGGCCTCTGATATCTGATAGTTGGTTGTTGCAATGTTTTTTTGTTTTTTTTTTTTTTTCTTCTTCTTATAATAATTGACCGGTGCAGATACTGGTAATCTATTCTGATGTATGATATATATTGTTTGTATACAGTTATCAATAGTCATTTTAAGCTTTTCTCAACATTTTTTTACGATAATTTTTGTTGTATAATTATTATTGTGTTGTGATCAAATATTATTTTAGTTTATTTAACTTTTTGAAGAATATACTACTCAATTGTTACAATTTCGGTGCCATTCTCTGTTATGATTATTTATTGTTTTGAACCAAAAAAAAATGAAGGTCCAAATGTTAATTAATAAGAGTAGCACCACTGACAGTTTATGTTATTAATTAACAAAAATCGTCATTCATGAGTTATTATATAATCGCAACCCGTTCGGTAATTTTTCTGTTTATATTATATAATTTAATCGCCTATTCTCGTGCAAATCATGGATTTGTTTTTTGTAATTTGAGCTAGCTAGCCAATTTTGTTTGAAACTCTAATTATGTGTTCTATATCTTCCACAATCTTTATTATCTCTTCGCCCCTAGTCACATTCACACACATGTACACACACAACTCGACACATCACTACATGCACCTCTCTGCACTTGCACGCACCAAGCACTCCAGATTCATTATATTGTACTGCATACCAATTTGTTCTTCATTCATGGATATGGATGATATATTAAATGATGGACTATTTAATTCCCAGAGCAAATACTATACTGCAAAAGAATTCATTTCTACTTTTAATTCAACAAACCAAAATGGTAAACGAATTTTTTTCAGCGTAATACACATAAATATCCGAAGTTTGCAAAAGAACTTTGATACTTTCAATGAATTTTTATCTATATTAAATTCATTTCCTTTTTCTGTAATAGCTTTGACAGAGACATGATTACACTCAACGACCCCTCCCATATTTGATATCGAGAATTACACATTTAACCATATAGATCGCAAAAATGGTAAGGGAGGCGGTGTGGCGTTTTATATTCACAATAATCTGCATTATAAAGTGAGGCATGATATTATAATTAACGGCGTAGAAACCCTATTCATAGAAATTATTGACGATAACTATAAAAATAAAATAGTCGGTGTAATTTATAGACCACCAAATAACATAGCTCATATATTTTTAGATAAATTAGAATCATGTCTTGAAATCGTATCTCGAGAAAACAAAGACATTTACCTCATGGGTGATTTTAATATAGATCTCTCTCTGCCTTACACTGCCCTTGGGCAACATTTTACTAATTTATTATTATCATTTTCTTTCAAACCTCTTATTGACAAACCTACGAGGATTACAAATACAACACATACAATAATTGACAACATTTTCTCAAACGTACTGAGTACAGATGGTAATGGAATAATATATTACGATATCTCAGACCATCTACCAATTTTCACGATATGTTCAGATAATAAACGCTTACATCAACATTCAAATAAAGAACACATTACTCGACGAAAAGAAACCAAACGCAACATAGAGTCCCTAAAAACAGATTTGAGTACAGAAAGTTGGCAAGATGTTTTTCATGAGACAAAGGCTAATAATTCATATGAAATATTTATAAACAAACTTCTTAATTATTATGATAAAAATGTGCCTCTGACAAGAATAACTTCCAGCAAAAAGAAGAATTAGCAACCGTGGATCACTCAAGGAATAATAAAATCAATATTTACTCGTAATAGATTATATAAAATATCACTTAAATCACCTACTTTGGCACATCAAAACAAATATAAAAAATACCGTAATAAGCTAACTTCTATTATCCGTTTAGCACGAAAATCATATTTTTCTGACAAAATTGAAAGCAATAAAGACAATAACAAAACATTGTGGCATACAATTAATGAAATGTTAGGTAAAAAAAGAGAAAATGTACAAAATGTTGAATTATTAGAGAATGGAAATTACATTAAAGACAATGGTCTTATTGCTGATGCATTTAATACATATTTTACCAATGTTGGCCCAAAATTGGCCTCAAAGATTGATACTAATGATAATGATTTTTCACAATATCTAAATAATCATACCGAGCACTCATTATTTTTTAATCCGACGAATGTTCATGAAATTTTAGAAATTGTTCGATCTCTAAGTCCTTCTAAATCTAGTGGCCATGATGGAATAAGTGTACATCTATTAAAACAAATTATTCATTTCCTGGCTTCCCCGCTGGCACATATTTTCAATCTATCTCTTTCCCAGGGAATTTTTCCTGATTCACTAAAACTTGCCAAAATAATTCCAGTAATTAAAAAAGATGACCCATGCCTTATTGCAAATTATCGCCCAATCTCGTTGTTACCAAGCTTTTCTAAAATACTTGAAAAAATTGTTTACAAACGTTTATACTCTTTTTTTGGATATGAATAAACAATTAATTCCCAACCAATATGGCTTCAGAAAAAATCATTCGACTGACCACGCAATTTTACAACTTTACGACAAAATAACTGACTCATTTTCAAAAAAGGAGCACACTGTTGGGGTTTTCATGGATTTATCAAAGGCATTCGATACGATGGGTCATGCTATATTATTATGTAAATTGAAGACATATGGCATCAGAGGGATCGTACTTTCCTGGTTTAAGGACTACTTAGATAATAGACGTCAATATGTTAATTTCAAATCCAAATCATCTAATATATGTACTGTGAAATGTGGAGTACCACAGGGCTCAATCTTAGGGCCCTTACTGTTTTTAATATATATGAATGATATTGTCAATGCATCACCTTTACTAACATACGTTTTATTTGCAGATGATACTAACATATTTTATTCACACCAAAATTTAAACATGCTTGTTACAACTCTGAATCTCGAACTAAAGAAATTATCATTGTGGTTTAAATCCAATAAACTCTTCCTCAATATAAACAAAACAAACTTCACGTACTTTAAACACATTAATTCTACACATGTATTTCGCAATAATATTTTCATTGATGACATGCCCGTTACTGAAAAACATGAAACAAAATTTCTAGGTATATTGATCGACTCAAATGTAACTTGGAATAGTCACGTTCGTAACATTAGCATGTTGGTAGCAAGAGGCATAGGTATTTTATATAAATTGAAATATTATCTTTCTCAAAGATCACTATTAATGCTCTACAACTCATTTATTTTGTCACATATATCGTACTGTAACATAGTATGGGGAAATAGTAACAAAATGAATATAGACACTATGTTGCGTCTTCAAAAGAAAGCACTCCGTATCTGTTCTCATTCTCATTATTTAGCCCACACCGATCCTATATTTCATATGTTTAAAACATTGAAAATTAACGATATTCACACCTACCAAACTGCTATATTTATGTATAAATTTTCCACCAACGCTACACCAATATCCTTTCATAATATTTGTATCTACAATAGAGATGTCCATTCCTACCCGACACGACATTCATCAGATCTTCATTTAACAAATCCAAAATTAATAATAGCTCAAAAAACGATAAGATATCACGGTCCAGATGTTTGGAACAATTTACCTCATGATATTAAACACGCCGTATCTCTTTTTTCTTTTAAAGCTTCGTTAAAGAAGTATTTGCTATCCACTTATTTGTAAACTTCTCACTTGCACACTTTTCGCTTCAATCACTTTCTTCCCCCTTTCCCCTTCTTTTTGTAGTAAGAAATATTTTTTTTCAGTTAGTGACATCGCTTTTATGATATAGACATTTTATATTAATTATGCTTTCCATGTAACCCTTTCCACTGGCTGCTATTCATTCAAGCATTTTGCTTAAGATAGCTGGCCCCTGCATTTCTGCCATTTCTACTTGTTCATTTCGATTTATAATCATGTCTTTATTCTGTTGTCATTGTTATTTAACTGTCACATTTGTAATTTGAACAATTATGTTGTATATTTATTACTATAATTGTTTGTAAATTTGTTATTTGATTTGACAATAAATGCAGAAAATCCTGCTTTGCAGGATGTTATAAAAAAAAAGGAGAATAGCCGAGGAAGTGTAGATTCGTAATTACGAATCTACGAGGCGTAGCCGAGTAGATTGAGAATAGCGAATGTACACTTCCAAGTACATTCGTAAAAATAATCTACACTTTATTGTATAGATTGACGTCATAGCAATGGTTTAAGCATGCTGAACACATGTTCCTTACGTAAGTTCGATATGGTAATTTGTTATTTCGTTTCCGAGGGTTACCGTTGCGAGGACCAATCATACAGCAGCACACCTCGGCACATGAGTTTTTTGCTACATGGAACTTTTTCATTCTACCGTAATGTTCCTGACATAGCAACACGTTAAGAAAGGAACAGTTGCTATCCTGCTATAAGTTTGTTTTTTTTACCATGCGGGGATTGAACTGATTTTTTCTCCGGCGTCACGGCGTGAACTTCACCGAGATTCAGCGGGCCATGTCTGGGACTGGCAACCTTCAAGAAAACTTTGATTTTGATATCGCTGTTCAACATTAATGCTTGATTTACCAACTTTTCAAGCTGCTTCTTCGTCACCGAACTTTTTGTAACCACCATCTTTCAGCAACATTGATGCTTGTCACCGAATTTCATCGAGCACTGCGACATACCTCTTACATCGTTGTTTCATCTGATTTCCAGCGAACACTCGGATATCGTCGACTTATCTGTGACATCGGCTGCGACATCACCACGTCGAGTTCCTGATCACTTCTCGTCGCATCACCCGCATGGACCTAACATTTACCAGAGTTTGTCTTTGAACATCTTTCCTATTTTTACGTAATTTATCACGCCAGCTCGTAAGTTGTGTTCAGCTTAATTACGTTAGACACATTCTAAATTTTGTTATAGAAAAAGGAATTAATTCCAATTTTTTTATTTTATTGCCATCAATGATTTATAAATTTTATTGACACTATATTTAAAGGTATACCATTTAATCATTCGTTTACTAAAGTACTGCACGAGTCTCTTTTTTTGTAAACTCCTTTTTTATAGTTAGTAAACCCAGGGGCGGATCCAGGATTGAGTAAAAGAGGGGGCACAAAAATTAAAGTTTGTCAAAAGGTAGACCCGTATTTTTTTGGTCTCGGCAGAAATTTTTTTTTCGCAAAACCTTCAAAAAATCGCTCAGTAAGGGGTTATGGGGTCCAGTTTCCCTCCATAATCATCTGAGAAGCAAAAAAAAAAAAAAGGTCTTCACTCTCAAAGGGGGGGGGGGGGGCACAATCGAAAAAATGGCGGATCGTCTATGGTAAAAATTCATACTTCTCTTCCAAAAGGGGGGGGGGGCCACGGGCCGGCTGTGCCCCCGCCCCCCCCCCCCTGGATCCGCCACTGAGTAAACCATATTTTAGGCCAGCAACAATTTGACATTCTTCGTCGGCCTTGATTCATTCATTTTATGTATCTTATGTATCTATCTCTTGCGGGGTATTGAATAATATAACCCATTGAACCCCTTTAAAAAAGTAGTTGGTCTTTTAATTCTGTGTTTTTAATTCGTGATGAGTTTGATTTCTTGAATTGATGGATGGTGATTTTGATTTCAATTTTTGTGAGAGTCGCAAGTGAATCGTTTTAGTTTGTCATTACTGAAAGTCACAGGATCATAGTCTCTACAAATTGGTGACCCCGACGTGATCACATAGGGGTTTATAAATTGTTACATTACTGCTAGAATAATTTTGATGATAGAATTGACGGGGTTATACTGTTTATCTCGCAAGCAATATAAGATTTTAAACATTGGTACTGTTATTGATAGACTTTCATTTGTCTATTCAATTGTATGCATTGCTCAGTGTAATCTCAAAACCAGTCTAGTCTTGATAAGTGGAGTGGTATGGTTGACACACAGTCGGAGGCGAGGTCATCTGTTAGTTCAGAAGCGATGATTGGCCCAGTGGTAGTAAAACTACCCCCCCCCCCCCTTTTGGCGCAACGACCCCGATATTTGGTTTGCGCAGGCGGAAGCGCAATTTGCAATGCGCGGTGTCACTGTCGAAGAGACAAAGTATCACCATGTCGTTGCGGCATTACCAGCAGAGGTAGTGCAAGATGTTAGGGATGTACTCATTAATCCTACAACCGAGCCTTATACCACATTGAAAACAGTTAAAAGCTCGAATGACGGAATCTGAGCAGCGACGCGTCCAAATGCTTCTTACTGAAGAAGAATTAGGTGACCGAAAACCTTCGCAATTATTGCGCCGTATGGAACAATTGATGGGCGAGCAGAAGGTTGAGAAGGGAATACTTAAACAATTATTCCTTCAGCGCTTGCCGCAAAATGTCCGTTTGATCCTAGCTTCAACCAGCGAGTCGATAACGCTGACTTAGCGGCACTAGCCGATCGTATCCTTGAAGCACACATTCCGTCTGTGAACGCGGTAAATGCAGCACCGACAGTCGCGGCAAACAATATTACTGCACCGGCTTCTTCAGTAAATGCTACCCTTACATAACAAGTGGCAGAATTAACGAATCTTATACGCAATCTTTCGGCCACTGTTAGGAAACTGCAAGGTAGTCGCAGTTGCAGTCGTAGCGATAGAGGCCAGGAACAAAAGAATGTACGCGACTCGATACCTAGCACTTCAGCAGAAGACACTGGTCTTTGCTGGTATCATGCGCGCTATGGAGAAAATGCGTATCGTTGCAAGTCTCCCTGCACATACAACACTAACCAGGGAAACTAATAGATCAGAGGGTTGCGGCGACGAACTCATCTGGTAAATCGGATAGTCGCTTATTTTATATTACTTATATAAATTCGCGCATGAAATTCCTGGTACGGGAGCAGCAATTTCCGTTTTCCCGCCGACAAAGCAGCAGCGACTTAAACCTTTCCTGTTTACACTTCGAGCCGCTAATGACTCGCGTATCAAAAGATACGGACAACGCTCGCTTACGTTGAATTTGGGTATTCGCAGATCATGTCAATGGATTTTCGTAATTGCTGACGTAGCTACGCCCATACTAGGTGCTGACTTTTTGCACCATTTCGGATTCCTTGTAGATGTTAGCAAGCGTAGATTGATAGATCCACTCACGAACATGCAGGTGTCTGGCAAACCAGCATTTTGCGTGTCAGTTGGTCCCGTATATGACATACCAGGTGGTGATGATCAGTTCGCAAAGATGTTGCGAGAGGAATTCGCCGATATCACCATCCCAATCTAATAATAATAATAATAACGTCTATTTATATAGCGCTTTTCAGAAGTAAACTAATATCAAAGCGCTTTACATATTACGATACAGGATGTGAAGCACAATGTTGTGCATCATATTGAGACGCGTGGGCTGGTTCATTCCCCAGTGTGCTAAGACCCTCCTACCGTTAACCGATCTTCTCCGAAATCGCAACAAACGGTCACGGAAACCGTTAGACTGGTCACGTGAATGCGATGCTGCATTTGCCGAGATCAAAGACAAATTGGCAGCGTGTACACTGCTAGCTTATCCGAAGGCTGTTGGTGGAGTGGTTCAGCAACTCCAGGGCGACGCATGGCAGCCTATGGCTTTCTTTTCGCATAAACTGCAACCCGCAGAGACTAGGTACAGCGTATTCGGTCGCGGGCTCTTGGTTATATATCTCACCATCAAGCATTTCAGGTACATGCTAGAGGGTAGGCAGTTCTGTATCTACACTGACCACAAGCCGTTGATCTACGCGTTCAATGCGAAACCAGATCGCTACAGTCCGCGCGAGATTAGGCATTTAGACTTCATTTCGCAGTTCTCGACCGATATACGACATGTGAAAGGTCATGAGAATGTCGTCGCAGACACTCTTTCTCGGCCGGATGTTAGCACTTTGCACACCGACACTCGGGTCGATTTCAATAAGAAACTGTCATGCATTCGTGATTAAGAAAGTACAAAAACACATTGTAACATTCTAAAGTAATGTATCAAGAGTTTCTCACTTGATTAAAACCCAAATAAGAGTTATAAAAAGTGTCCGTCGTGTTTGAAAATGGCTGTTTCCATGGAAACAGTAAGAACAAGAATGATATTTGAGCAAAATCCCTTGATGCTACCTTAAAAAGAGGTAAGTATTGATATTGACCATTATTATTTTCTATTTTACAGGACACTCACTTATACATTTTTTAGTAAATGGGTGATAGATGTGACTACGACATGTGTAGGCCGTTACCATGGTAACAAATATATTATTGTGTTGTATTTCTAACAAAATACTATGGTTGTTTTCAACATGAAATAATGGTAAACATCTAATAACTTTTACCGTCTGTTTGATTACATTAAAAATGTTAGTTAATTGGAGTAGAGCTAAATTTGATTTATAAAAACTGTTGCCATGGAAACAGAATGTTAATGAAGATGAAATCTTTCAAAGAAAGAAATGTGACCTACCAATACAAAATAAAATGTTAAACAAACTGAATTTGAACAATATCAAATGAATCTTATTATTTTTCACCGTAGCTATCAGAATCAGCTTGTTTGTCTTAAAGTAGAACTTTAATGATTTTAAATATTGGCTTAATACTTATTATTGCATAGATGGCATAAATTAAACAAGGTTATCCAAATTCAACGCTTGGAAACATTTGAAGTAATGATTATTATCAATTATAAAACGGTAAAATACAGCCGCCGATATAGCAGCTGAAGAGCTCCTCGAACGCTGCTGAGATGTGTGACGACACACCAGGGACCAGTCCTGTCTAAGCAGACGATGTCCCATAACATCTTACACATTTTTCAGTGCCTGTTTTGTCATCTCCTCTTCACTTATTTCTCTTACTTGACTAGCGTCAGTCTTAATGTTAGTCTGTTGCCTCACTCTTAACTTCGTGTATGGTATTATTTTGATGAAAAATGCAGCGTTAAAAAAATAAAGGAATCAGTCACTTGTAAACAAAATAAGACGCCATTGTATTTTCAGCTGCTTGCACCAGGGCATGTTCGGCGTTTCAAAAGGGAACGAATACCATCCGTGCTATTATTCGGAGGGCTTTTCAATTTGAAAGTGGGGTTTATTTCATTGATCACTGACCCTTCTCCTGTGTATTTTAGTTATCAGAATCAGTTTCACTTTCCCTTTTAGAATGGTGTGAAATAAGGTCATGTTTAAATATACCAAACTCTTTATAATTTGATAAATAATTGCATTGCAATTACGTTCATTCATTATAGGACGTCGTTTGCTTAAGCAGGATCGGTCCCTAGTGTGACGACATCAAAACATCGCTATATTTCTGGCGAATCCTCGGATATTCCAGATGCTTAGAAGAGCTTTTATTTATGTTTTTATAATCATCAGATACGCAGTTGACATAAAACTTATACGATTGCCATCTGTAAGCTTCCCAGTTTCTATAGTGATACATTAATTGCCATATTTGTGATTTTCTTTGAATAGCTACTTTAAAGGCCAAGTCCACCCAAATAATGAGTTTAGTTGAATCAGTAGAGTTAAATTAAATAAACGAAACAGTAAAAAATATCAAAATCGGATAAAAATAAGAGATTTACTGCATTTTGAAGTTTTGCATTGTTTCGTAAAACAGTGATATGCTTAACTTGGGCTGCATGCAAATTAGTGATCCGGTGATGAGCTCACATTTCGTTTTGTATTTTATTATATGAAATTTCAAATATTTCATTTTTTCATAGATGTTTATAAAGATTCTCTTCATTGTATCACAATAAGTTATAATAATGATCGTACACATTCTACGAGGAGTCAAACTTTGTTTTACATTCTTGGAGAAGAAAACTGAAATATTTGAAATTTCATATAATAAAATACAAAAGGAAAAGTGACCTTATGGCATTATCGACTCAATAATTTGTATAAAGCCAATGTTATGCATATCATTGTTTCATGAAACAATGCAAAACATTAACATTAATATTTTAACCTTTTTTTGGTTTAATTTAATTTTATTGAATTAACTCAATTAAAACTATTGGAATTTGAAAATTACCACACATTCCTAATTGAACAACATGCAAGCAAATGTCCATTCTTAATATATATATTCTGGGCTTTCAATTCAAATCTTTCTAGATATTAGAAAAAAGTGTTTTGACTAAACAGTGTCAAAATTGTTGCTCGCTCACAAACTTTAAAAGCTGTAAAGCTGATTTTGAGCTATATAGCACCCACCCCATCAAAATTACTTCTGCATGGCTTTCATCATTTGGTCGACCACTCGGAAGTCGGTCTTGCCAAGGTATATTGATAATGTACCAAAATCATATTGAATATGTAAGAAAACTTGCCTACATATACGTTGTTGGATGGATGGGCCGGTCACAGAGCAGTTCCCTATAACCGAATTGCACTCCCAAATCTGCCCCTGGCAGTGTCCAACTATTTTATTGTAGTGCAAGTGGTTAAGTCTGATCGGGCCTTTACTGTCAGAGACACAGAACTTATGGATGATAAAACCCCTCTCTTTTAACATGTTATGGTTGATGCTAATGTGAAGATTATTATCAGAGCAACAAAGTACACTAATGCATCAAGTTAAAAAAATAAATGAATAAATAATCAATTAAAGTCTACAAATGAAATGATTATAATCATTATGCAGAATTATTCAAGGATTAATCATCAGTTTTTAACATTATACTTGTAATTATTTGAATAATGGTGAATCATATTTACCCCAAAATTTTAAGTTACAATTTGCTATATTGCATACTAAATCAATGGTTGAAAAATTCTTTGATATCTCGGTTTTTCTTTTAATTTGTCGTGAAAAAGCCAAACTTTATTTCATTTTTATAATATAAGTTATCGTTAACTATAACTGGAAAAATGATATGTTATGTGAACATTATAACATTAATACATATCATTATGGTTATGGTATAAATTCACTGTGCAGTCCACATAGGATTTTCCTTTTAAAAAATATAAAGTCATGTGAATGCAATGGGTCAATCTCCAGGAGCTGGAACATCATATCAGAAAGTGAGAGAAATAAACAACAATATTCAGTGATGATGTGTCATGTATCCATATAGAGATAATGGAATTATACTCTTGGGAAGAGCAGACTTAAGTATTAAGAGGGTTATGTATGATATTGTGTATTGTATTATGTAAACACAGTAAAACAACCGGGACTCTAGTGGAGTAATGTACATTTATTCTAATATGCAAGTCAATGAATGTGCAAATCTGTGCAAAAAAAATTACCACACAGTCAGCACATTTAATCTTCGATGGATATGATTTTATATTTTCATAATGAAAGACAGATGATTTTTATCTTGTAATAGATAGTATATATTACAAAATAAATCCTTAGTTGTATACATGGAATTTAATTTAAGGTCATTTTATTATAACTTTCCTTGGGAACAGGGGTGTGGATCTGTGTTCCTGATTGGGGGATGACCTTGCATTTAGAGCATCCCGAAATGGTTTTCTGTATAATTCTGTATAATTTGTTAAATAATGAATTTGGATAATTAATAGTTTTAAGTTGATGTATTGTAATTCTCACATCCAAAAATATTGGGATTATACAGGCCATCCCCACCTCAAATTTCAGGGGGAATATATAACCAGCCCCCCCCCCCCCCCCCCCCCCCACCCGCTCGGGATCGACACCCATGTTTGGGAATCTCGATACCGCTTAGCTATCTCTTCCCTTTACATGAAAAAACCCTGCTAATAAGCCAGTTCGGGGTTAGCGCATGGTACAAATGACCCCAAATATCCAGATATTTTAGACATGGAGGGTCCCTTTATGTGCACTTCAGAAAAATAACTCTGGGAGTGATAGAGGTGCCTCATGAATAGCTTTTGTTTCCCCCTTTAAAAAGAATAATTCCACCTGGATATCATGGAATGCACCATTAGTGCATAATTGAATAATGATTACATGACATTCATGAGCACATATCGAATATTAGTGTCAGTGGGTTTTAGAATTTGGTACAGATGACCTTTATCTGCTCATGCTCAGATTGCATCTCGAAATGGCTTATTGTTCCATGTTCTAACCAATGTTGTACATCTGACAGTCGGAGACATGCAAAAGTGGTACGTTCTGGGCGTGAACAGTTTCTCATCTTAAAAA
>CM046864.1:32072528-32169999 GCA_025617745.1 Heliocidaris erythrogramma
CTCTCCAATAACTGCCTGTTCCCCTCTCTGATAAGTGAGCCTTTTCAATCTGATAGATACCTTTAAAAATAGTTATGATAATAATAGCTACAATTGTATTGCGCACATATCCACCCAAGGGGATGCTCAGGCCCCCTACACAAGTACTACTATTACCCTGGCATTAGCCGAGCTGCCCTAAGGCGCTGAACGCATTCAAGGAATAACTTCTTACCAGGTACCCGTTTACTACACCTGGGTGGAGAGTGGTAAATATAGATTAATATGTTGCCAAAGGACATGTAGTGCTGCGGCGGGATTTGGACCGCGAACCATATGTGATCCACAGTCCCGTGACGTATTCACTAGACCACGAGTAAGTGGTCTAAATATCGTAAGTGGTCTAAGTGGTATAAGTGGTCAATAAGTTCCCTTTCTTATTGAGGACTCTCTTTCACCCATATTTCCCATTGTTGCTGAAAAAAGACACACATTAAAAAGAAGGTAAGGTGCATAATTCCGAAGGATCGTATTTCTAAAAATGATGCAGGTCTCTCAGGAATTTTCGGAGTTATGAACCTTTGTAATTATGAAAACTATTTTTTTTTTTAGATACGAACCCTGTAAGCGGAAACTCAGTATAAAGAGGTCTGATATAATTCCTGATATAACAAGGTAATATTCCTGATCCCAGCGCTTTATAATCTATTGTTTTTTAAAACCTGATGTAACGAGATTCCTGCTATAACAAGGTAATTTTGATGGTCCCAAGGACCTCGTTATATTGAGTTTACACTGCACAATTTGTTTAACCCAAGGAATAATAAAGATCGGAAGAATCTTTCGCGGTTTTGCAAAATCATTGTTTAGGATTTAATATGTCATAATGTAGTGAAAGGAAATTAGTAGATATGTTTCTTTTTTGTGTACATTTATCAAGCTGCCTTTGCATGTGAATCTGACAACGGGAGCCGGGTGTATACGGTCCCCGTAGGAGACAGTTATATACGGGAGCCGGGTTTATACGGTTCCCAAATTATGGTCATTTTGACACCTTTTAACGCTTTAAATACACCTTTTGACATGAATTTTCTGTACCAATTTTAATATCAGTATTAAGTTTATCAAATAAACTACACCTTCCAGTGAAGTCCTGATAATCACATACCATTTCTCACTATTTTGAAGCATTAAAAAAAAAATATTGCCGTACATCAATCGAAAAAATTTGCCTATACCAGTCAGGCCCGTAGCCAGGGTTTCTAAAGGGGTGGGTCGTTTTTGGTAAAAGTGGACATTTTTGTCATAATCAATAGGGGGGTCCGGGGGCATGCTCCCCCCGGAAAACTTTACAATCTAGATGCTTTTTGCTGCAATTTGAGGACTCCCGATGGGAAATTTAGGGGTTGTGAATGATGATTTTGAACACACATTTTTGAAGTCGCAGAAAAAGCGGACCTCAGCCCAAGAAGGGAGGGGGGGGGGGGTCGTCCGACCCCTCCGAACCCTCTGGCTACGGGCCTGCCACTGGAGATTAACGATCGTCCCTGGTTATAATATAGATTGTCAGTTTCGCAGATCCTCTCGGACGTGCATTTATTGTATGTGCTTCATAACTACTGAAGCGCAAGATAGTGACGAGCGCCACAGGGAGTTGCCATCTATTATTTTCTTTTATTGCAACTGTTTCCGAGTCATTTTGCCATTCTAACTGTCATGCTATTACTTACTTTCACATTGATAAATCTATAAATCTAAATTTCATGCTCGAAAGAATGCACTTTTTTATTTTTATAGAAATGACCATGGAAATAATTGAAATTAAGTGTACTATTTTATATGCCAAAATATGATTTGTCATTACATAATCAAGGCAGAATGTTAGGCTGCCGACAAATAGTTTGAATTTACATTTAGACTCGTGATTTTTTTTTCTATCGCGGGATGTGAAACACTCAGTTGAAATCAGAACAGAATAATAATATTAATAACAATAATGATAAACTGTTCTTATCTAGCGCATGTCACATTATGATATAACGTCCCTATGCGCTTCCAATGAATCGGACAGGGTGTATCATAAATGAAATAAATGTACCAAATAGGCATTTTATCAATTATGTTTTTTGTATCTAGCTGTATTTTGTTCCTCCCATTACTCCCTTATTTTCTTTGTAACATACATGTATATGAATGAACATAAAATTATAACCTTACAAGCATCCTTCCATTTCATTAAATTTGCAATACTAAGTTAATACTATTAATATTTTTTTGTAATGATTGTAATGATTTGTCAGTCATTGACTGGAGTGAAATACTGTCCAAATCAAATGCATATTCCTCGAAAACCATGGATAAACAGATCATTATTAAATTGTATAATAAAAAAGATTGTCTATATAAATATTTCTGTAAAAATCCTTCCAACATCAGTTTTGAGCATCGATATAAGAAATATAGAAACAGTTTAAATACAATTGTAAGAAATGCCCGTAGACAATACTATATTGGTTTATTTGAAGAAAAAAAAGACCTAGAACAATATGATAAGGATATGGCAAATTATCAATTACTTATTAAAGAAACGATTTAAAAAGAAATCTCCATTATGTATTCTCAGTAATGACAGTAAACTAATCCACAACTCATTTCTGAGGAGTTCAATACATATTTTGCTAATATCTCTGTTAATCTTCAAAAAAAAAATTACATCTGATTTGAACTCAAGTCATTTTTCTTCTCACTTACCTGAACGTTGCATACACTCTATTTATTTTCACCCAGCCAATGAAAATGAATTGATAAATATTGTTAAAAGCCTAACAAATAGTACAAGTGTGGGTATTGACGAAATGAGTTATAAGATTATCAAAAAAATCATTCATTATATTGCCATGCCTTTGTCATACATTTTTAATTTATCTCTTAGCACTGGGAATGCTGCAAATGATCTTAAAATAAGTAAGGTCATTCCAGTTTTTAAGAAAGGGGATCCTCATCTATTTTCGAACTATAGGCCTATATCTTTCTTACCATGCTTTTCAAAAATATTAGAAACAAATTGTTGTTTACACTAGGATTTTTAACCACCTCGATAAGTATTCATTATTAAATGATTGTCAGTATGGTTTTAGATCCCATTATTCATATGACCTTTCAGTTATCGATTTACAGGATCGATTAATGACAACAAATAAATAACAGATTCCATACTCTTGGTATTTTTCTTGACCTTACTAAGGCTTTTGATTTAATTGATCATGCAATTTTGTTATATAAGTTAAACAATTTTAGTATTCGAGGCATCCCGCTACAGTTGTTTCGAAGTTATCTTACAAATCGATTACAGTATACCTCATTTAATAATCATACTTCTACTTTTTCGAATATAATATCAGGTATTCCTCAAGGATCAATTTTGGGCCTGTTGATTTTTCTGTTGTATGTTAATGATTTATGTTCGGTATCAATTTTCTTTGAAATGATTCTGTTTGCTGATGATACAACTATTATATCATCTCATTATAATCTTTACGACCTAATTAAAAACAACTAATAGAGAACTGCAAAAAGTCACTGACTGATTTTGTAAACTAATTGTTAACTATGGAAAAACAATTTTTATGTATTTTAGGAATATGAATAATGTATATGATCCAACTAATATATGTATAACGATGAATATTGTACAACTTAATTTAACAAAACATGTGAAATTTCTTGGTATTATCCTTGATGATCGACTCAATTTCAACGAGCATAGATCAGATATTTGTAATAATATGTGTGAATTTATGTGTGGAAATGATGTGTTTGATTTGTAGCGTATGACTTTTTTAGAGAGTATGTAGTGAAATTCGTGGTTAGTATAGAAGTATTAGTTTACCCTCAGAATTAAGTTGGTTGGGTACTATAATTATAATAAGAAAAAAAAAAGGAAAAAAGAGAAGAAAAAAATCCATGACAAACTTGTAGAGCTGAGACATAACAAAGAGGGTGCTAAAACCGGGTGGCAACGCTTACAATTATTCATTTTCCTAAAATACATAAAAATTGTTTTTCCATAGTTAACAATTAGTTAACATGCTTTAATGCAATGCAAGTATACATAATGATTTAAAATTAAAATAGATTGAAAAATAATTAGGATATAGGCTACATTCATAGTGGAAGACTGAGAAGCATAAATATGGAGGTAGATAATATTACCAAGTTGCGTTAATTGTAAATCACTGTGTACCACCATGCTGCAGAAAAGTGGTTCAAAATAATATAAAAATATGAATCGAAGCATAGTGAATGTTGTGGTGTGTCAATTCTTGTACAGGCCGTATACATTAATTGAATATGTTTGCAGAATAATAAATTATGGCATATGACGATTCATATATAACATAACATAGGAGTATAATTAAGTTATCTGTACATAATTATCTACATTTAGGGTGATAGTTAGCAAGAAAAGGAGGAAAAGGCTAAAATGGACTTACAGACCATCATCGAACTGAAAATTAAATGGATAAATCATATATCAAACTGAAGCCGATGGACCACAGAATAGAGTAATTGCTACTGTTTTGCTCTCAAAGTGTCATGCAGAGGAGAAATAATTGTGTGAAAGCTTGAATTCAAGAGCATCAAAACCGGGAAATAATCTTGCGATAAACAGAAGACGACTTGATGACGTCATCATATGGAGAGGCTATAATTATAGCCAGGCCACCGGTAGCTTCCAATAACATGCTGTCAGATGATAACAACTGAGAAAAGGTAAAGTACATAAATGAGCAAGAGAAAAAGGGGCATCAATCTAATTCGATACATTCAATATTAATTAACACCTGTTGTATTATTCTTCATCCCCCCCCCCCCCTCTCTCTCTCTTTGATATTCGATTGGGGGATGCACCCCCAGTCGCCTATGAAGATACGCTCCTGATTATGTGTTACTTATCTGGGTCAGATTAATGTGTCCTACTTATTATGGCCCTGATGTCACCCCTATTGAAATGCAGTATAAATTCGAATCAGTGAACAAGAAAATATTCTTATATGGCTTCTAAGTCTGTTTATCATAAAGCAACATAATCATGATAATGGTTAAGACTTGGGCAATTACATCTATACAGGTGGGCTGTAGGGCTTTTGCTAAACAGTCGGGTATTTAAACGTCGCGTCGCGTTGGTAGAAATTTTCGAACATTTTTCAGGAAGGTGTCTTCAAGGGGACAAATTGAAAAAGAGTCCATCTCAGTATGATTTTTCCCGTTTTCAGGCTAAAAACGACAAACAAGGGAATAAAGAAAACAATAGAAGGATAATGCAAAGAAAAACATGAACTATAAAGAGAGAATAGAAGGGTAGGAAGGATGGAAGAAAATATGATGAAAGGAAACAAAGAATACAACAAAAGGAAAGTTGGAAAGTAAAAATAAGTGGATACAAACAAAGAATAACATAAAGAAAGATAGAGACATAAATGATAGAAGGATAAAGATATTAAGAGTAACATAAGGAAAGATAGAAGAGAAGATGATAATTTGAATAAAGGAATAACATAACGAAAGAAAAGATGAAAGGAAAACAAAATGATAGGATAAAAGCAAAGAATGTTTTAAGGAAAGTAAATAAAGATGGGAAGCAGAAAATGATTTTAAAAAAAATAATATGAAAGATAGAGAGAGAGATGATAGGATAAAAAAAGTTTAACTTATATGAAGAAAGACAGAGAGAGAAATGATAGAAGGATAAAGATTAACGTGAGGAAGGTGGGGGAGAAAATGATAACAGGAAACAAAGAATATCATAACGAGAGGAAGGATGGAAAGATAATTGATAGAAGGATAAAAGCAAGAAATGACAAAGCGAGAGATAGAGAGAAAAATGATAAAAAGATAAATATAAACATGAAGAAAGGTGGAAGAGAACATGATAAAAGGGAACAAAGAATAACAAAGTGAAGATGGAAAGCAATAAAAAAAGAGGATAAAAAGAATAAATATAAACAGTAATATTATGAAAGATGGAAAACAAAATGATAAAAGCAATAAAAGAATAACGTAATGAAAGGAAAGGTGGAAAGAAAAAAATAATAAAAGGATTAATAACAACTGAATTAGCAATTACGCGATGCGTAATGTCCCCGCCAGAAATGTAGATCTGTGCAATGGCTGTTAATTTATGTAATTTCTGATAGAACCTTGAAGATAAATGTGAGAAATGAATTATCAAATTAATGTTTTATGATTATAAATGCATTTTCTGTTGATTTTGAATAAATTACAATAAATTTGCATAATTAATGAATTTCAAAATTCTGTGTAGAGGTTTGACAGCCCCTACCCAGCCCTATCAGATAAAACAATCAGATTCAAAATACGGTGTGAAATAGAGGAGAAGTAGCAATTTTCGTCGATTTTGAATAAATTTGCATAAATTTGCATAATTGATGAATTTCATGAATTTGTGTAGAAGTTTGGAACCCCCCACTCAGCCCTATCAGATAAAACAATCAGAATCAAAATCTGCCAAGAAATGACGGAGTAGTAGCATTTTCTAACGTTTTGAGCACACACGGACGGACGGACGGACCTTTTGTTGTGTTTCATCATATTTTCTTCCATCCTTCCTACCCTTCTATTCTCTCTTTATAGTTCATGTTTTTCTTTGCATTATCCTTCTATTGTTTTCTTTATTCCCTTGTTTGTCGTTTTTAGCCTGAAAACGGGAAAAATCATACTGAGATGGACTCTTTTTCAATTTGTCCCCTTGAAGACACCTTCCTGAAAAATGTTCGAAAATTTCTACCAACGCGACGCGACGTTACCCGACTGTTTAGCAAAAGCCGGCTGTAGAACCGTCCTGAAATAAGGAGTGAGTGGCATTTCTCAAAAGGGGAAAATAGCACTTATTAGAAAGTGAATGGTTGAATAATCTAAATAAAAATGGCGCGCTCTTCAGATTTGTAAAAGGGAGAATTGTCAAAAGGGGAAAAAGGCAAGGGGGGGGGGACATTTGTCAGAAGAAAAATAAAAAACAAAAGGGCATCCATAAGATTTGAAAAACGGCACCTGTCAAAATGGGAAATGGGCATTTATAAGAAAGGGAAATTGCCACTTATTCAGAAGGAAAGATGTGGCGCTAATCAGATTTGAAAAAGGGCACTGAAAAGTGGAAAAAAAGGGGGACTTTAATGGAAAGGAAAGGGGATATTATCAGAAGTAAATAGAAGCACTCATCCAATTTGAACAGGAAAACTTTTTTTTTTAATTGTGTATTTATTGAGAGTTCACAAACATAAAAAACTTTCAAGCAGATACAAACATTTACGAATAATTAAGATGATGTAATAAAAACAACAGAAAAGAAAAAATATAATAACAATAAAAATAGCAGAGTACATGTATAGAGATATTAAAAGTTATAAGACTTTCATATATGTACATGAGCCAGAACCCCAAGATCGGATTGCATCAAAATCTGACAATTACGTTGGTCCCAACGTAAAACTAAATACATGTATTGCCGTCCACAGTACAAAATGGAAGCTCAGGCCACCAAAAAGACTGGAAGGAGCAGAAATTAGAATTGAGGCGATCTGCCATACTCCCCCAACACACACACAACCCACACCCCACATACACACCCCACCCCACATACACACCCCCCACCCACAATTCCATACCCTAACACTCAGACACACAACCGCCCCTCCCCACCTCCCCACCTCCCTTCGCAAACTACACAATCAATCTCCACAACACATGACGGACAGCTAGATCGCCCCACAGCACCCCGATCCCGCCCATTCCAGCCATCAGGCAGTCAAAACAAAAACTGAGCGTGAGAAAATCGAATGGACAACACATTCCTGAAATTAACGTAGGAAAACATGCATAAACCAATGACCCAATTCCAGTTCGAGGTCATCGCTCATGCTGTAAAGTGGCAGTGTGACTTATAAACAAAGGTTACACATGCAGACATGTAATACAAAAAAAATTCACTATAGAATTCCCAGCATTATGTAATGGGGGAAAATTATCTGTGTATAGCGGGATAGGAATATTAGTAGAGAAGTTGACAAGACAGTACATATAACATCTAATACTTAGTATTACATATCAGATCATAATACGGTGAGGAAAGGAAGGAGTTATAAGTAGACATAGAATGGCAAAACTAGATTTCAAAGCGCCATTTTTTAAAGTGTATAGATAGTATTATTTTTTTTTGGCTATCAAATACTCTAAATCTTTTTCAATAAAAAATTAAATTTTCTTCTATCTGAGGAGGGAATGCCAAAGTCTAGTATCAGTTCTTCGAAAAGCTTATGGCCCGGGAGGGGTGGATTAAACAAATCGTAGATGGTAAAAAATATTCTTTTCAAACCATGAGTCGTAATAGAAAAATTGTTTGGATTTAGAACGAATTAAATTATTATACCACAATGATTGACATGCACTTAATTCTGAGAATTTGAAGCCATAAAATTCCTTAGTTGCTTCTTCCCTGTATAAATGCCACGAACGCAAAGAATCGGCTAACTGCGTATTACCCAAGGCGTTCAAGACACATTCCGGGGCATTAGACTTCCATAAAAGGGAAACATCACAATTAAATTCTTCCAAAAAAAATAGTTCAACACATTTCCAAGAAGAATGAAAATTATCGTCCAGAAGATATCTAACCCACGTCATCTTCTGGGCAGTGGCAAACTTTAAGGGGTCAATCATTTTAAGACCAGCATTTGTATAATCATTACGCATAGCTATTCTTTGGACTCTATCTCTGCCCCCATTCCAAATAAACTTGTAAAAGATACTATTCAACTCAGTGAAAAAGGAGCGAGGTATTTTAATACAGAGGACTGATAATAGGTAAATCAGCTGTGGCAGAACAAGTGCTTTAATTACACAAATCCTTCCTATTAGAGAAATATTTCTCATTCGCCAGCAATGTATTGTATGTTCCATTTTTTACAATCTCTCCTTAGAGTTCAAGCAATAAAGTAGGCTTAAATTCAAAGAAAAATTTACTCCTAGACTTTTAAATTGAGATGATTTCCATGTTACTCCCTGGTTGATATAAGGAAAACCTTGGCTTCCTTTTTGTGAACCAATCCAGATTGCTTCAGTTTTATTAACATTGATTTTACAACCAGAGTATTTCCCAAAAGTAGCTAAGGTAGCAAAAAGTTGAGAAAATGAATTATTGGACCCATCTAAAAAACACACCGAATCATCTGCAAATAAAGAAATCTTAGCTTCAATATTATTTTGTAATGGAATACATTTGATTAGAACATTTTGACGTATGGAAAGAGCCATTATTTCAATAACAAATAAGAATAAGTATGGAGAAATAGGACAACCTTGAAAAATACCTCTCTTCATTGAAATGCATTCTGTTAAAAATCCATTATTCAACACATAACTTACACGAGAAGAATAAGGTCTTCACAGTATTGATAAAATTTTGACCAAAATTGAACTTCTTCAAAGTTTGAAATAAAAAACTGTGAGAAACACTATCAAATGCCTTTTCAATATCGAGTAACAAAATTGCACCTGGAATGTTTTTAAAATCAGTATATTCAATGATATCCAAAATAAAACGAATAGTGTGACCAATATTTCTACCTTTCATGAAACCAGATTGGGCAGGGTGAATAAGGGTGTGCAAACATCGTTTCAATAGATTAGCTAGACATTTTGCTAAAATTTTGTAGTCTGTGGTCAAAAGAGTTTTAGGCCGATAATTTTTAATTAACAGGGGATCTCTGTCTTTTTTAGGAAGGAGAGTGATAATACCATTTCTTTGTGATGAAGACATGGAGCTATTCTGCAAGGAAAAATTAAAGGAGTTTATCAACATATCACAAATGTCATTCCAAAATACTAAGTAAAACTCCGCAGGAAGCCCATCTAAACCTGGAACTTTATTCATTTTCATTGATTTAATTGCTTCGTATATTTCATTTCTGGAGAAAGGGGTCTCCAAAAAATTATTGTCATCCTCAGATAATTGAGGAATCGATATGTTACCAAAAATTGCATTGTTGAGGACATCCTCATCTATAGAATTTGAATTATCACCTGGTATTGAATATAACTTGGCGTAAAAATCATGTATATTCTTCAAAATCTTACTGGAGTTTGTTAATAAAGTACCTTGGCTATCCTTAAGTCTATTAATATTCTTCCTTTGCCAACCTCTGTTTTCCAAATTGCAAAAGTACTTACTGCTCCTCTAAACCTTCCTCTAAAGACCCGAGATAGGGCGCCTTTCAACAGTGAAACTGAGACTATTTCGTTCTTGCCAAAATATTTCAATTTTCATCGTTTTAATCAACTTGGATGCCAGATTTTAACATGTAAAAATATCATTCAGCTACTGTCCACTAGGAGTACATGCATTTATTTATTCTGCTTAGGATTTCACCATTACTACCAAGTGCCTTATCTCTTGCCAAACCGCCAAGACTCAGATAAGTTGCGTGCAGTCCCATGCACTCACTATTTTGATGTAAGTACAGTCAATGTACATTCACGTGTAACTTGGCACCATTGTCATCGTGTTACTACTTACTATTGCCTTCTAGATCTACAAAGCACTTGTGTATATGAGACTGAGTCTGAGCGAGCATGAGACTGGATTTGTAGACCTACTCTACGTAACTTGTTTTTTTCCTTCAAATTAGTTTCAAGAACCTTTACGCCAGACTTTATCTCTTTAGGCCTATTTTCAAGTGTATAAAATAATGGCGGACAATACTCAGGGAAAAGACAAAGAGAAAGTGGCTGTCAATACTCGGGGAAAAGAGAAAAAGAAAGAGAAAGTATCTGCAATTATAAAGGATATTGTGAACGACCCTAGGTTCCTAAGTGTCATCGAATCTCAGTTGGTGAAACATTTGTCTGAGATGAAGGTCACTCTCGACAAGCATGAAGGGAGCATCCTGGAATTGGAGTCCACTCTTAACAGTAAGAACAAGGAAATCCAGCAGCTACAGTCACAGCTCGAGAAACAGAACAACAATGTTGTGCGTCTGCCAAATCGTCTCAACTGTCAGGAACAATATGAAAGGAGAAACTGTCTCCGTTTCTTCGGAATTCCGGAAAAAGCAGGGGAACGTACAGATGATCTCGTCATCCAAGTAGCCACGGACATAGGAGTTGATTTGTCCAAAGCCGACATTGAGAGGAGTCACCGGGTTGGTAAACCGAGGATCAACAAACCGCGTGCAATAATAGCAAAAAAGTTATGCATGAGCGTCGTAAACTCGCCGGCTCACGGAAGTCGATCATGGAGGACCTCACTGCCCCTAATGCCGAACTTCTGAGCTATGCCGTAAGCAGTAACACCGTCAAAGCAGCTTGGTCACTTGATGGCCCCAGGATGCCAGAAGAAACTCGTAAAGACCAAAGCGGACATTGATAAACTATAGTTGACTCATATGATGTACTCCTGGCATTAACATCTTAGCCTTTTAAACCTTATTTCATTGTTTTTTTTTGTGTTGCTGTTGTAGGTTGTAGTTGTTTTATATTTTAGATGTTTTGTGTTTATTGTAATTGTGCAGTAAGGTCAGCATTTTTAGATTGTTCCAATTGTGACTTAACATTGACTGATGATGTTGAATCATGCCATTGCATATTTCCAAGATGTGTTCATTCTCTGTATCCCTTCAGTGAAATTGGTAATGATGAGCTACAATTACTATTTTTCAGTGATACTGAAACTGTCATTAACCATCAGTGCATCCATGATCTTAATGATATAAATAACAGCTTTTCCAGTGATATTGATGAATTTGATGTGCAATATAACCATGATTTCAATTGTAAATATTACCTTGAAAAGGAATTTGAATAATTTTCCATAGGTAGGTGTATGGGTAACAATTTTAGCATTTTACATTTTAACTCTCGCAGTCTTTCCAAACACTTTCAAGAAATTTCTGATTTCATAGCTACTTTACCTTTGAATTTTACAATTTATGGCTTTTCAGAAACGTGGATAAATGAGAGCACTCCTATTTTATTTCATGTTGAAGGCTATAGTTTCATCCATAAAGACCGTATACATGCAAGAGGTGGGGGTGTAGCCTTATTGGTTAGTAGTGAGTTGAATTTTATTATTAGAAACGATTTATTTAACAACTCTGATAACTATGAATCATTGTTTATCGATGTTTCACTGAAACATCAAAAAAACATCCTGGTTGGTATTATTTATAGAAAGCCACAATCTAATGTTAATCAGTTTAATGATGTATTTCAGAATTGCTTGGAAAGAATTCATGCTGAAAAGAAACCCTGTTATATCATGGGAGATTTTAACATTGACCTTATGAAATCAAGCAATGCATTGAATAGAAAACTACATACCATTTGAATTTTTCTCGACCTCTGCAAGGCGTTCGACTGTATTGATTTTCCTATATTACTGTATAAATTGCAATGTTATGGAGTAAGGGGAACCCCTTTGCTTTGGTTTCAAAATTACTTGTATAACCGATTGCAATATGTATCTTACAAAGATACCTTGTCGGATTCTCGTCCAATTGCATGCGGCGTTCCTCAGGGATCCATATTGGGTCCACTGTTATTTCTAATATTTATCAATGATCTTCCGTATTGTACTGATAAACTCAAATTCATTCTATTTGCTGATGACACCAACGTTTTAATCTCAAGTCACTCATTATCTTCATTAAATGCCATAGTTAAAACTGAGCTGGAAAAAGTCTCACTTTGGTTCTCTTCAAACAAACTGTTACTTAATACAAATAAATCTAACTTTATGTACTTCCATATTAATATTAAAATATCAATTCAACGTTCTTTGGATAATTTTCAAATTAAAATGAACAACAAAGTCATAGAACGCGTCCATCACACAAAATTTTTAGGCGTTGTCATAGATGAGAAATTGTCCTGGACTGACCATATACTGACCACTATATAAACAAGGTAGCTAAACATGTTGGTGTTATCAGCAAACTTCGTCTCATTCTTCCTCAACATATTCGTTTTACTTTGTATAACACATTAATTTTGTCCTATTTAAGTTATTGTAATGTGGTTTGGGCTAATACCTATCGCTCGAAATTGCAGCCTTTATACCTCTTACAGAAAAGAGCAGTCAGAATATGTACACACTCACATCGTTTGGCCCACACTAAAGATTTATTTGTTAAACTCAATGTACTTACTGTATTTAACATAAATGACTATCAATGTGCAATTCTGATATTTAAACATGAAAAAAATATTCTTCATAATTCAATATCTTGTATGATTTGCTGACATTGTAAATTTGTTAAATCTTTATTCAGTGTCTAACTGCATTGTATAGGGTTTGTGTGGGATCTATCCTTTATTCTACTATATATCTCAACTTTTTAATAATTTTGCATTAATCTGGTTTTATATCTATTACATTCATAATAAAGTCTTCTACCATCTGGGTAGCCTACTCGACAAGCCACTTGGTTTTTTTGGCTATACCCAAATTCCTTATTAGTTATGACTATTTCTCTGTATATTTTGATTTGCATCTAATTAGTTTTATTCAATGTCCCTTTTCCTTTGTATTATATATATATATATATATATATATATATATATATATATATATACAAATTATGTATAACAATGCGCCCTCCCGGCTATTACCATAATGGCTTTATGGCAACACAAGGACTTGGGACCCTTGTTGTGCGGTTACACATTGTGGGGAAGAATTGCATAGTGGAGTCACCAGAGTGCTCAAACTGCGAGCAGTGAGCATTGCATATAACGCAATTAGTGAACATCTCACATAGAGACTATATATATATATATATATATATGTATTCAATTGATGTGAAATGTATTTTTATATGGAATTTGAAATAAAACTTGAACTTGAACTTGAACTAACCACCTAGTTCTGGATCGAGTTATCAGACCCTTAGTTTCAACTTCATAAATGTTATCGAGTTTAATTTCAAGCTCCTCCAACTGTAAAAGTAGGGGGTCATCAGATGCAGGAGTATTGCTCAAAGATAACTATAATTTAATTGTATCAATATCAGCTAATAATTTACTTTTTTCTATATTTCTTTGTTTTTTCTTCCGAGCAGAATATTCTATACAGACTCCTGTAATGAAGCATTTAAAAGAGTCCCAAAGTATGTTGTCATTGCACTGGGATTCCTGATGAATAAGTTTAAAATCCTTGATTTTATCCTTTATCAAATTAACAAAATCATTATCATGATAAAAAATAATGTGTGTTGAGTTTCCAATAGCCCTTACCCTTCAAAGGTTGATTATCATTGAATTCAACTGAAACAACAGAATGATCTGACTGGATTCCAGGCAAAATTTGGGATTTCTTACAATTATCCAGAAAATTATTTGACAATAAAATAAAATCCAACCTAGATAGTGCCCGAGGGGATCTTTGGTGTCTAGTATACTTTTTCAAACCTGGATGGAAAGATCTCCACACATCACAAAGTTCATATTCCTCCATTAGTACATTTAGCATTTCACTAGCTTTTACATTAGAGTGGTGTTCTCTCGAACCCTGGTAATCAATCTCATCAATAACTGCATTAAAATCACCTCCTACTATAATAAATTCATTGTCAAACTTGTCAATCTCAGCAAAAACTTTTTGTAAAAAATCAGGGTCATCATTATTTGGTCCATAAACATTTACTAGAGTAACCGGGAGTTCATTTAATGTTGCACTTATTATCAAAAATCTTCCATTAGGGTCCTTATTAATAGCTTTCACTTTGGTATTTATGGAATTTCTGATAAGAATTGCCACACCTCTACTTTTTGAAGCAAAACTAGCAAAAAAGGCAGTTTCACCCCACTGAGCTTTCCACAATTTTTCATCATTTAAATCTGAATGAGTTTCTTGAAGAAATAAAATATCAGTTTTAAGGGATCTCATATAATGAAAAATCTTTTTCCTCTTGAAATAATCTTGCAACCCTCTCCAATTAAAAGAATGGAGCTTTATATACATTGCTGCTGGGAAATACACCTGTTCCCCAAAACCAGAATGAAAAAAGAGAACCAACACCACCACCATACATGTACAATGCTCAACTTAAACCGAGAAGATAATTCTTCAAAATACTGTAGTGTATATACATGCAATCTGCCATTCATAGAAACAATAACTACATTCAACAAAATAAAAGAATTAAAAAAAAAAAAGAAAAACAAGCAAAATTGAAGTAACCATAACACAAGAGAATCCATGCGCAAGATGGAAATGCAGGGCCTCAAATAAAAATCCGGTCCAGCACAAGACACGCAAGGGAATACCAGAACAACAGTAGCAGCTGCAGTACACAGCCAAATCCAACATTTTCATTTGTCTAGCAAGTGTCACAAACTGGCTACAGAAATACAATTACAAATAATATCTTGATTTTCAAAGATACCACTGAATGTCATTTCTTTGTTACAAGTAATTGAGTAACTAGAGAATTAGAGAATATAACTATACAATTTTTTTAAAATTTTAGCCAGCTCGCCCAGCATGACCCACCAAATCATAAATACTTAAAGAAACAACTCAGTAGGGCAGCTAGGGCAGCTAGGGGCTGGCCTATAAAACTCATACAGGGTATATGCAAATTAAAATGTATCACTAGTTTCACCAGGTGTAAGCACAGACATAGCATCTCTACAACAGAATTTGTAAGTGCCCTCAGGGCACTACCCTGAGTCATTTTTAAATTAAATATTAGCACAATAAATAAATATTCTTGTTGTGTATAAAATTGACACCTCCGGAATGTAGTAAGTATGTAAGAATAATAATAAAAGACCCTGAAGGAGGCAGATGTAATCTGAAGAAGAAGAAGAAAAACTTGAAATTGAAAAATAGCAAAATGCTCAGTGTTCAAACTCAAGACATAACCCAAACGGATGCATGAACATTAATTTTCCTTTAAATCCAGTTATCAGCAAGTACAGTACTTTTAAAGAGAAAAAAGAAAGAAAGATGGAATCCAAGTGGTCTATACACACTTCAAAAGGTCAGAAAGATTGATTGTTAATTTGTTGTTTTTTAATTGTTGAAACAGATCTATCCAAATGGATATAAATATAGATGAAACAAATGATTGAGCAAGGTCAATAGACTAAATCAAATGTTTTCCAACGATAAGATGTCTCCCACTGTTCTCTTCGGACTTACACAAAATGGACTTTTCCTGAACTCATGTCCTTATAGGCAAGTTTGGCGGGATAGATGAAAAAAGGTCTCTTTCCCTCTGAACGCAGGTGCTTGAATTGCTCCATTCTGTTCTTTCGTAATTGCCGGTGTAGCGGCAGATACGGGGATCGGCAGATACCGTTCTAAAAACGGCCAAGAACACTATCTGCCGACGGATCATGTTCCAACCCCGGCAGATACCGTACCTAGACATAGCAACAAATAATGTATGCAAACTGGATTCCAAGTATTGTAGTTCATTCATTAATAACAGGTTAATGGAATACCTCGTTACTAGGTCCCCAGGAAAGAAACATCCATAAATTTGAATCACTTAGACAGGTCTATTACTTAGGCACGGGAGTGTCTCGTACAAATCTGCCAATTTACAATACACCTTATCCGGCAGATATGGTTCCGAGGTAGAACGATATCTGCCGGCGGATACGGTATCTGCCGGAGAACCGTACGTGCCGCTACACCGGACCCTTTTGCTGAAGTCCTCTGCTACATAGAGCTTGTTGCCAAGATATTCTTCTGCTTTGAACTTTTTCAAGCACTCAGCCCTCACCTTCTCTTTCTGTGGAAATGACGAAAAACAAATGTGAATCATGCGAGGTTTTGCCGGCCTTGATCCACTCTGTTGGTCTTGTTGAGATCTTTGTTGCATTGATGTAGGAGTGCGATGCACCCTCTCAATGGAGTAATCTGCTTGAGCTAGGCCAACAAACTGTTGTAGGACATTGTCGATGGTCTTCTTACAGTCCTCAGCGACCCCCACTTCAGGTATCCCGTGGAACACAAGATTACACCTTCGGGAGCGATTTTGTAGATGATCCACCAGGATTTTTAAAGAGGTATTTTCCTCTTTGAAGCTAGCTACAGCCTTCTTCATCCCAGCAACCTCCATCTCTAGACCAATCACTTTCTCCTCCTGATCATTCAGCTTTGTTGTTAAATCACTCAGCCTCTTGCTCAGCACTGTATCAATGATGTACTCTATGCGGTTTTCAAACCCTTTGAAAAAGGAAATGAACCAACCTGGGGCTTGATCTGGCATGTTCTGAAGCGGAGCATCCCCCTCTAGCTCGAGCGAACGCCTAGCACTATTCTCGGCCGCTCCCGCCCCGGTAGTAATACTGGACATGTCGGTATCGTCCACGTTGCCCCGCTTAGGCTTCTTTTTTAACGGCTTCTTTGGGGTCTCTCCTCCAGATTCTTCTCCTTTAGCCTGCCTCGTCTGATCCATTATATTCCAAACTTAAAAACATTTCTTGAAACAATACTTGAATCTTCCTCCAAATGTTGGATTTTCGGGCAAAATCCGAGATCAAATCGACTGCATACCGTCACCACTGAGTTCTTCCGGTAATCTCCTGAACAGGAGAACTTGATAGGATGGGGAAAGGCTGTTCTTAAAAAGTACACATATCAGAGGGGGAAAAGAACACCTATAAAAGAGTAAACAGGACACTTATCAAAGTAAAGAGGGGCACCTTTACAAAATTAGAAAGGAACACTTTATGGGTGCTTGAAAATTGGGTGGAGATGCTGCCCCCCCCCCCCCCCCCCCCCCCCCCCCCCCCCCCCATCCCAGGGCCGCCTCTGGGAAAATGGACATGTTTGTATTGTAAGGCTGTCCTATGTTTCATCATTTCCTACCCGTGGTAGTTTCATGTCGGTTTCAAGAGATTATCCCCGCATATTGTTCTATAGTAGGTAATGAGCAGTGACAAAATGTAATAACCGAAGCTATATTTGAGAAGTCACAATGGTTTTGGGGTACAATTCAATTAGACGAGAACTTAGTGACTTCTTACATGTATTAATGCTATATGTATCATATGTGTATTGTTTTATGACTTTTCCATACATTTCTGTGTTGATACAGTTATGGCAACTGCCGTTTTAAGTAACAAGGAACAATGTCGATTAAAAAGTACAGTGAACTCATGCCTGCGTGGGAGAGGGATTCGAAAAAAAAAACATATTCCAGTTCCTGTTTCGTTTTTTTTTTCAACATTGAAATGTTGGATTTTACATTGTTGATGTGTGACCTCCAAATTCACAATATAGTTCAGTTATAACTCAAAAGATGATTCTACAAAGAGAATGTATATCCACTCATAATCATGGTAATGAAGAACTGCTGTTTGAAGTAACAAAGAAATACGAGGTTTAAAAAGTACACGCAAGATATATCTGTGTGGGAGGAGTACTTCGCAAAAGAAATGCCACTGCCTGGTTCGCTTGCTTTCAGCATTGAAATGTTGAATAGAACAATAGAACAATAAAAAAATAATACAATGGAGCCATATCTGTGTGGGAGGGGGAATTCGGAAAAAATTCTGGTTCTGGTTCCCACATTGAAATGTTGGATTTGGCATTGTTGGTGTGAGACCTCGAAATTCAAGGTATGTCTGGTATAATCAAACGATGCATGTTTTTAAAAGGATAGCTGTATCTTGACTCATGATCAGATGATCGTGGTATTGAATAATGTTCTACTGATAATGAATGGATTTAATGAATCGTGCAGTCTAGACATATTCAATACAAGCGTCCATTGGCAATCTTTCTGCATTGTTCGTACCAGTGGCGAATCCAGGGAGCACTTCCAGCCCGTGCCCCGCCCCCCCCCCCCCCTTGTAAGGAAATTATGTATTTTGACCATAAAGGATCCTCTTGTCGATTCTGCCCCCCTTTAAGAATGAAAACCTTTTTTTTTTACCCCATAACCCCCCCCCCCCCCCCCCCCGAATTTTGGAGGTCTGGCGAGAAAAAAAAATTGTCGCCACAGATTTGAAGACAACTAAGAATTAGATTGAAGAAAGGTGTTGTTAAAGTTTGGAAAAAAACACACACAAAACCCTAAGATTAAAAAACAAACACCAACAAGAAATAGAAACGATTTAACAGTTAACTAAATTTACAGTTTAAAGCTGACATTAAAATGAGCGATTTGGAAACACATTAGCAAATAACATATTTTCGGGATTGATCATATCTAAGCTTCAGTTCAGTTCAGTTCAGTTCAGTTTATTTTCATTCAGTAAAATTCACAACAACAACAGAATACATAGTAACATAAACAAAATGATACAAATATTAATATTACTGACAGAATTGGGCAGCAGCCAGGAAGGAAAATGTCATCCTTATATGAGGCCGACCCTGCACTGTATGTAACAGGGGTGGGTGCAGGGGGAGTTATTCCCTTTTCACGCGACGTGCGAAAGCTCTGACGTTTAAGCAAAATTATTTTAAGAGAAAAATAAACGGCTAGTAGCAAACAATTTTTTCAGGTGGAAAGTTATAGTTCGACGCCCTGACTTCTTTTCAGTTATATGAATGTAATACTGCACTGTATGTGACAGGGGTTGTGGGGAGTTTTCCCCTTCCTGCGCGAAGCACGAAAGCTGTGACGTTTTAGCATATTTGAGAGAAAGATAACGGCTCGTAGCAAACAATTCTTTTAGGTGGAAAGTTATAAGTCGACGCCCGGACTGCTTTTCAATTACTTGGACGAAACATTTCATTGTATGTAATAGGGTTGAGTGCCGGGAGAGTTATTTCCTCCTTCCTGCGCGGAGCTCGAAAACTTTGACGTTTTAGCAAATTTTGAGAGAAAAATAACGGCTTGTAGAGCCTTTTTAGGACTTTTTCTTCCCCTGCTTTTTCGCTCTCGCTTTGTTTTTTTCTTCTTTCTTGTGGCTGAATGGGGGGGGGGGGGGGGGAGGGGATGGCCCCCTGTGCCTCCTGTCTACGAGAGTGGTTCTGACGTTTTATAGCAAATTTGAGAGAAAGATAACGACACGTAGCACCTGTTTTTGCCTTTGCCCCGCAGGAGTAAACTTCGAACAGGCTGTTCGCGGCGCAACATGCACGCTCCGCTTGAGCTCGAGCTCGAGGATGGGAAGTTGAGAACGTACAAGATTAATATAGGTTTTCCCGCCCAATTTCGTCAAAATTGCATCCGATTTAACGATGCGATCATTCAATTTCGAGGGAATTTGACTGATCACCGAGATCAACATTCAAAAAGCTAACTAGTTGATTCAATTTAATTTTATTAGCATGCGATTTCATGATTTTCTCACATAAACGTGTAAAAAGCGCGTTCAAATTAAAAATGTACGTAAAGTGCATTCAAATTCGCACCAGCACTGACCTGATGAACGTTAAGGAATTCAAATTCACGAATAGGCAAACATTTTCAGCATTTGGGCAGTGTTTTTCGTTACTGCTTATGTTCTTTGTAATCTGAATCTGTTTGAATAACTTATGCAAACTTTATGTACCTTGAAATGGATTTTGCCTTATATTGAACTATCTCATTCCTCTGACAAACCGTCATCGAAGCAACATCTCATACAACTCCACTTTCATATACATACAATAAGGGAACGATTTTGTTACTGGGGGTGCTGTGAGCGAATCGTTTATTTTTTTTGTATGCAGTGGCTTATGAATGGCGCCCGGGGCAAATGATGAAGTTGGTTAAGGGCAAGTGTCCCTTGTAGAAAAATAGGGGTGCTACAGCCAGCGGCGGATCAAGGATTTTGTGATATTCACAAAATTTTCTCACAAGCCAAGAAAAAAGGCCTCAGCGTTCTGGGGTCTCTGTTTAACTCCAAAATACTCTGACAGGCAAAAAAAAAGTCATCAGTATTTTGCTGGCTACAGCACCACCGCATCCTCAGCCTCCTATAGGGGTGCTGTGCACCCCCTCAAAAAATTCTGGGGTGCTGCACACCCCCCAGCACCCCCGGCTCCTAGGGACCTGCATACAATTCATTTATACACGACTATGGCGGCGGCTCGAGGGGAGTGCATGAATATCTCGAATACGGACAGAATCAGGTTGGCTGAAGCATTTGACAACCAGCAGGACTCCCTAGAACTAGCCGACACTAAACATGAAATATGGCTAAAATAAACTTTGAAAATGAAAGTTTGACAATGAGAAGGAAATTATATAATAAAAAACAGTGAAAAGGGGTGCATATGACTTTTTAAAAATGAGGTAAGAATTACATAGAACTACAGAACTTGTTTATCTTAATTGAATTCGAACGTTCACAGTGCGAAGGTGTGTGCCTATAAATGAAATTGAAATAGGTATTTGGGACCGAATTGAACGTCTATCCAGCTGGCGCGAAATTGAATGACAACTTCGCGTCGTTAAATTGAATGAAATAAAATTTAAAGGAATGATATAAAACGAAATTGAATGCTCAAAGAATGAAAATGAACCATGAGAGCAGAAAGTTGACGAAAATCGTTCGAAATTGAACGCCTATTCATGAATTTGAATGCAACTCTGATGAAATTGGGCGGGAAAACCTATATTAACTTATCTTTTTTTTCCTGCCCATTTACGATTTACGATTTAGGTTTTGTGGGCGTATTATGCACTGTAAAACGTATAACACGTCCCCTCTCTTTTTTAACGTATTGCGAGAAGCTTCTTTTACGAATTGAGCCTTTTTCGTAAACAATCACGTTATTTGCTTTTTTTGCGTTGATGTTTACGATCTGCGTAGTTTTTGCGAAACGTGCTCCTACACCATTTTCTTTAGTCTTAATTATTGATTTGATTTGATTTGATTTGATTTTATTCGTCAGGTATATTGCAATACAAACATAACCAGGTACCATGACAAGATATCCCATGAAAGCCGAAATGGCTTATTTCCAACGGGGTCCTTACCTAAATAACTGATTTAAAAATACACTAAGAAAACATACAAGACTATTGTACACGTACGACAAGTAATAAGAATGTACTAGAGTAGCAAAATAAAACATAACATTTTTATAAAGTAGGCGAAGATGACATAAATGTGAAAACAAGACTTACTCAACAGAAAAAAAAAACAATATACAGAAAATCATAATGAAACTATCGATAATAAACGTTGGTTACATAAGTCATATAATATAGGAAAAAACCATCTGAGCTACAAAAAGGAGAGGAGAAATATAGTTATAGAGGAGACACATTTTTCAGATGATGCTTCAATACCCTTTTAATATGCAAAAAAATCTTAACTGACTTAACAAGATTTGGGAGGGAATTCCAGAAAAGAATACCGTTAAAATAAAAAGAATTTCCAATTTTACCTTTCCGCTTAGGCACTAAGAAATTAAATTGACTATTTCTAGTGTCATGCCTATGAACACTTGAAGAGCGAGTAAAATTATTTGAAATATAGTGATCTGCATTAGAGTAAAAAATCTTATGTACATGGTGAATTAAAAGTTGTTGTGATCTAAGGATTACATGAAGAAGACCATCTGTTTCAAGTTCACTCTTCCCAATATGTGTTCTAGGTGGTAAGTGAATGATAAATCTTACAATCTTATTTTGAATTATTTTAGACTGCAGTACCATGCCGCATTAGCATAATCAAATAAACAATGTATTAAGGAAAAACTTAAAATGCGTCTTGATTTTAAGTTCATGCAATTTTGATAACGATACAGGAATTTTAGACGAGCATTAGCTTTTTTGACAATTCTGTCAACCAAACTTGAGCAAGAAAGATCACTAGCTATATTTAGTCCTAAATACTTCACAGAATCATGTCTCTTAATGGGTTGATTGTTATAACTTATATTGAAATCATCAGTATACTTCAGCCTAAGGCAGTGATGCGCTTAATTAGTTTGAATAGTGTATTAGCCCAATAACATTTAATTTCATAGCAATAAGAATTCTTTCTTTGAGGGATGAAATTATACAAATTATGCTAAAGGTCTTCACCAAAAATCCCTTCGATGCCGTGCCTTTCATGGTGTTAGTTGTATTTCGCATTGATGGCTCGTTATGGACGTTCACGATGTATAATATCCAATATCTAATATCGCGGTGCCGCAAAGGGGCGATTACATGAAAAGATTGCATGAAAATAATCATGCCACAAGATGGCAGTTTAACACTATAACACTATGGCGTAGTGTATTCTTTCTTTCTTCCTTTCTCCGTCTACTTTTCAAAAAAAAAATATATGTAGAAGAAACCTTTAAAAAACAGAAACAATATGACCAAATAAATCCCTTCAGTATTCCGAACTAACACAAAACACCTTATATACACTGCAAGATGGGATAATGCATTATACATGCATTATCATATAAATTGGCCTGTAGGCCTCCATTAAACACAATGCATGTATAAATAAAGTTAGGTACACAGACATGGGACATAGTGTTCACTCTTTTTCTATTCCTATGTAAAATTTAACGCTGAAACGCTGGCATCGACTGATTTTTTATTAAAAAATGCTCAAAGTGCCCAAATTCTATGTTTTAATTGCCCGCCATTGTTTTTATGTATTTTAGAGCTAACCTTAGGGCTGGAAACGTTCGTTTGGTGTTGACAACCCACTATAAACAGTAATGGTAATCGTCAACCCCCACCAAATATGTCAGGGGCCCAGCCTTTGTTCACAATGGGTCCAAAGGACCAGCTACTCACCGGAGTCGAAAAGAATGCATTAGATGCTTTTCTCGATGTTGCCTTGCCATGCTAAAGCCGGGTAATAATATGCAGGCCTTTAGGGATAACAGTATTTAGTACTGATGAGGCTATCCTCGGTAAACAAGAAATATTATTATTATAATTATTATTATTATTATTATAATTATTATTATTATTATTATTATTATTATTATTATTATTATTATTGTTATTTTTATTATTATTTAACCGGGTTCATCGTGTAAAATATAGTTGATTTCAAGTAATTTGTTACATACCTGCGTGATAATAATCTGATAAGTGCAGGTCGAAAAGCGTCGTTATAATATTATGTCTCTTTTTCGTGCAATATTGGAATTTTGTAGTACCAGGAAATTATTTGATTATTATTATTATTAAAGAAACTCAGTAAATGGCTATTTTTATATCAAAATACAATGATACATTGTTGGGATGAAAATATAGGTCGTTATATTATAGGCCAAATATGTGTAAGGTGACCAAATTATGATTTCAAAGGGCCAAATGTAACATAAGTGGTTATCGAGCATTTTTAAATCATGTTTTTTATGTTAGCCAGGACCCTCAGCTATCAGGATCTGCTTGTTTCTCATTAAGTTGGTGGTGGGTGTGGCCAAGATGGCCGTTACCATGGTAACGGATCAAGAAAAATGAATTTTAGGAAAAGTCATATAATTGCAATTCACGAATCTAAAAATACTTGGTAAGCATCCTAATATATGTATTTTAAGGTTCCCAGTCGATTGCAACCATATTCAGAGTAATTTAATGTCAAGATCATGTAAAAAAATAGCCGTTACTATGAAAACGGTACCATAAAAAGGAGGGTATTTTTGACAACTTTCTAACTTATAAATATGGAATAGCCAAAAAGGTGTCTGCACAAGCCTAAAGTATGTTTTTCTATTAGCTAGGACCCTCAGCTATCATAATCTGCCTATTTCATGTACAGTTGGTTGTGGATGTGGCCTCTATGGCCGTTACTATGGGAACACATCAGAAATACTGTATCTTTGTAAATCAATAGCTATAAAATAAATGGTAAGTATCTCAGGATGTGTAAACCAAGCTGCCTGCTAGATTTCAATCACAATCTGAGCCATTTACAGTCATGGGCGTGTCAAAAAAGGCCGTTGCCATGGAAGCGGACCAACAAAAAGCTGTTTTATGTGAAAAAAACACTATAACTAACCATTACAACATAGAAAGAAAAAAAATGTCTGCACAGTCTTTGAGAATGTTTTTATATTTAATACACAACTGAACCGGCTCCATCCCGCGCTAAAATTCACATGTGAAATTGAACTGTCCAATACGCTCCCATTTCTCGACGTTCTCGTGGAGAGAAGTGATGGGAAATTTATCACCTCCGTCTACCGCAAGCCCACATTCACGGGGCAATACATGAGATGGGACTCGTACAGTGCAACGTCATACAAGATTAGGCTCATTAGAAACTTAGTGTGCCGCGCCCTTAGGATTTATTATTATTATTATTATTATTTGCTCTGAGTGCAAATTAACTTCCGAAATCGCGAAAATCAAAACTATTCTCCTTGACAATGGTTACCCTGAGCATCTTATACCAGATTTGGACCTGCCAAATGCCCCGTGTATCTCAAACTTCCCTGGAGGGGTAAGGTATCTGACAAATACGCCAGTCAGATCAAACACGCAGTATCACGCTGCTATTACGCGGTTTCGACACGCATTGTGTTTTCTACACACAGGATGCTACCATCAACTAGCAAGGATGTACTACCCATCCCCACTTGAGTTTACCAATTTCAGTGCCGGTGCGATGCCAGGTACGTGGGCCGTACTTCTCAGCGGTTGGCCGATCGCATTAAACAACACGTCCCCTCGACCGTACAACCAATCAGGGCACGCATCCCGCCCGTGCCTGCAAATCTGAAGTGCACGCTAACAGACCAAAGATAGCCAAATGCGATTCAGCGATTGGTCTCCACTTGCTGAACAGTGCAGCTTGGCACAAAGCTATGCCGACGATCAATTCTCAATTATGTCCCGGGCCAGAAGCTCAGCGCATTTACGCTTTCTGGAAGCCGCCTACATTCAATCGCACGAACCGCTTCTGTGCAGACAAAAGGAGTTCGTCCAAGCTTTGCGATTGTTCTGAAATTACGGCGTCTGGGTTGCGTCCGGGTTCATCGAGTATAATATAGTTGATTTCAAGTAATTTGTTATGTACCTGCATGATAACCTGATGAGTGCAGGTCGAAAAGCTTCGTTATCATGTCTCTTTTCGTGCCATATTAAATGTTATTACGTAAGGCGTTCTGATAGATAAAAACAAAGTAATTAAAGTTTGTTATTTTCTGCTAATATGAGGTGTCCCATCTCTTTCGCGTTCCAGTTCATCACATTTTAACCTACTTCCTGACAATAGAGTTTAATTTAATTTTAACAATAATTATTTCGTACGGGTGATGTTTTTAGGCGAATACTATAACTACATGCACTTTCTTCGTCAGGATTTCTTGTAGCCCACTAACAGTAGTCCAATCTTATATAAACATAATTCTAGTTATTTGGGTAATATATATTTTTTTATTAGGTCAATATTAAAATCCTTCGTTTATTTTTTTTAAAACGCGACATATATTTTTACATGAATTTTTCTCTTCTTCCCTTCATCTCTCTTTCTCTCTTTTTCTTGAGACCTGAAATGGGCCAATTCATATTTGCTACTCGTGCCATGCCGATAGAGGGCGCTAGTCAAATGAATTCATGACAGATTTGACCATGAACTTGTCCATTATTAACATTTCTTTTATTTGTATTTATTTATTTATTTTTTATTTTTTCATTATTATTATTATTTTTTCTTTTTTTTTTCTTTTTTTCCTTTTTTTTTGGGGGGGGGGGGCAGTTTCGTAGTGTATTCTTGTTCATTTCCTTTTTTTAATAACTGTACATTAAAAAAAAATAGAACCAAGAGAATAAACGAAAATTGATGGCATTTGCACATGGGTATGAATCTTCAAAATTGGGCGTCATAAAATGCATAATTTGGGCTTCATTGCAATGCATTGACCTGATCGAATATGCCAATCCTACCGTATGTGGGTCAAGAAAACAATTGGTAGAATGATTATAATTCTAATGAAAACAATTCATGACATATTGGTAGCGTATTTCATTTTTGAAAATTGTCGCCATGAAATACATTATCTGCTCTCGGCTTCTTTTCAGTACCAAACTATGATGAAAATGCCACTACTTTGTTTCCTGGGCCAAGAAAATCATTGGTGACATCATTAAACTAACAATCTTAGCAAGTCATTGCAAATGACAGCCATCGATCTCTAGTGATCAGAAGTGAAGAACTCTACAGAAAAGATAGGTTTTTGCGGTCAATTTCATAAGTTCATCCGTCAAATTCATACTACGTGCATTCAATTTAGAATTTGGCAGTGTACAAGCATTTAAACATCCAAATTAATATTTTATGCATTCGTATTAGTACTTTTATCAATCCAGTTTGGACTGATTTCATTCGAATTCGCCAAAATTGCATCATGTTCGTAAAACGGTCATTCGATTTAGAAAGGGAGGTGATGCGACTGCGCAATACCGTTATTCCAGCATTCAAATTCATTTCAGAGCATTGTTTTTCCCACATTGAGCATTCGAATTCGTAATTTACGTCGAACACATATTATTTGGTTGTTATTCTTTATTAATTTTGATATATTGGTTTCGAATTGCATATGAGCTTTCATGTATTCTTTTAGACATATAAGCTTCTTTTAATGAATTCATGTTATCTCCGTATCCGGACACCTACCCCCTGGACAACCACCCCCCGGATAACCATCCCTAGGATATCCACCCTCTAGGACAACTACCCCCTAGGACAACTACCCCCTGGACAACCACCCCCTGGACAACTACCCCCAGACAACTACCCCCCTCCCCAGACAACTACCCCCTAGGACAACCACCCTCTAGGAAAACTACCACCTAGGACAACCACCCTTTAGGACAACTACCTCCCCCCCCCCCCCCGGACAACCACCCCCAGACAACTACCCCCTAGGACAACTACCCCCAGCACAACTATCCCCGGAAAACCACCCCCTGGACAACTACCCCCCAGACAACCACCCTCTAGGACAATTACCCCAGACGCGTATTTTTTTCTGTCAGGATTTGCGCCACTGACAAGAGAGAGCAGTATTTGAGCGTCAAAAAGCCCCGTTTTGGAGACTTTGAGAGAGAGACTACAACTTTAAGATTTGTATTTGCTCTCAGTTTCACCTTACTTTATTTCAGCAAAAGAAAATTTTGTCAATGATACTTTCCTAAATTCTAACACCCCTTAGCCTGCCGAGACTCGAACTCGTGATTCCTTCATGATGAGCACAACGTGAATCCGAATGCGCCACACAAAGAACTGCGTGACTGGTTCGCTCATTTTATTATATCTGTACAATTTGTTTTTCATGAATATTCATGCCGACTAGTCTTGACGGAATAAACCGTATTGCCACTCCTCTTGACGCTCAAATACTGCCCTCTCTCGTCGGGTGGCTCAAGTCCTGACAGAAAGAAATATAACTACCCCAGGACAACCACCCTCTAGGAAAAGTACCCCAAATTGGACTTAACATCACATTGAACAAGATTGTGCTCGTTCGCTACGCTCGTTCGCCAAAATAGAATTAATATGGCCTTTAGCAAAATTTCTGCCCCGACCTGCAACAATAAAGCCCAGATAATATACCTCCTCCAACTTCCAACAATAAAACTTAGTTTATCACATTAAAAAAAAAAAAAAATAGTTTATATATACTATCATTTAAAAAGATTTTTTTTTTTTTGTGGTGTTTTTTTTCTTCAATGCATGAAGGCAGGTATTCCCATGAATGTGCAATATCAACTCTCTATCAACTCTCTATTAAGGGGGGGGGGGTGGGGCGGGAAGGAAAACAAATATTCCAGCCGTTTGTCACACCCCCACCCCTCTCCCTCACGCACTCTAAAATTATGCAACTCGGTACAAAGCTACCAGCCAATCGAGTATTAAAGGAAACTAGCATTGTGGTTGGTCGATTTAAAAACATAGTATGGGGTATACAATCATGTTAAGATGGATTACGAATTCACCAAAATCCTATTTACAATCAGATTTCCAAAACGTTCTTACTGTGGGAGGTGGATACTCCCTTCTCCGGATACTCATTATATCCTTACTGATTGTTGGTCACCCCACCCCCCCCCCCCCCCCTGGCCGAAATCAATTTAAATGCCATCGAGTACCTGGGTGTTGTAACTGTTTTGGGGGATAGTTGACCTACATGACATGGTGAGAGTATGTTGGTTGTTGTCCGATTAATAATTACCCTAAGTCGTTAATGTCCCGGTGGTAGTTACCTTAGGTGGTATTTGTCAAGAAGATGTCCTAAAGAGTGGATGCCCTAAGGGGTAGTTGCCCCGGGGGGGGGGGGGGGGGGTTCGTTTTACACCGTAGCGTAGGCAATTTCGCGAAAAAAAACCCTGCAAGTGCTCTGGTGAAAGAGTCTAAGTCGTCAGCGCACATCCTGTAAGACTACTTTATGCAAGTTGTGCACGATCATACAGCCAGCCAGGGAAGCTGAGAAAGGGGGAAAGTGCAATACATAAGAAAAGAGAAGCTAGAGATACATTGGAAACTCAGTATAACAAAGGTCCTTGGGACCATCGAAATTGCCTCGTTATAAGAGGAATCTCGTTATATCAGGATTAAAAAACAAGAGATTATAAAGAGCATGGTCCGGAATATTATTACCTTGTCATAATTTATCAGGAATATTTTTATATCAGACCTCTTTATACTGAGTTTCCACTGTAGATGGAAGGAAAAACAAAGAAATGCATGAGGAAAGAGAATAGGTTAGATGGAAGGTTAAGCAAAAGAAAGAAATAAGAAAGGGAGAGGATAGATGGAAGGAAAAACAAAGAAATACATAAGGAATGAGAAGAGGGTGTATGGAAGGAAAGAGAAGAGGATAAATGGAAGGAAAAACAAAGAAATACATTAGGATAGTGGAGAGGATATGTTTTCCTCGCATCTATCTTCTTCTCTTTCCTTTTGTATTTCTTTGTTTTAACTTCCATCTGTCCTCTTCTCTTTCCTTCCATCTATCCTCTCCCCTTTCCTTATGCATTGTCATGGGGGTAGTTGTCCTAGGGGTGGTTGTCCGGGGGAAGTTGTCGGGGAGAGTTGTCCTGGGGTAGTTGTCCGGAAGTAGTTGTCCGGGGGGTAGTTGTCCTAGGGGTAGTTGTCCGGGGGTAGTTGTCCTGGGGGTAGTTGTCCGGGGGTAGTTGTCCTAGGGGGTAGTTGTCTGGGGGTAGTTATCCGGGGGGTAGTTGCCCTAGAGGGTAGTTGTCCTAGGGGGTAGTTGTCTGGGGGGTAGTTATCCGGGGGGTAGTTGTCCTAGGGGGTAGTCGTCCTAGAGGGTGTTTGCCCTAAGGGTTATTATGTTTGACATTTGCATTTGAGTCCGGATCATAAGGGTTCAGCCATCTATTTCCTGGCGGTCAAGACATCTGGGGATGTAAGTCTGGGTGTGTCTGTACCAGCGCAAACACTTGTCTGGTACACCGTCGCTTGGTCTACCACCACTTGGTCTAATTATCAGTTCGTCGAACTCCACGAGGTCTAACTTCATTTTGTCTACAACCAGTTTGTCTACTTATCATTTCGTCTAATTTCCATTTGGCCTAATAACCAATTCGTCTAATACCCAGTTTGGCTAACCCCAAATAGTCTAAAACCCATTTGGGCTAATTTTCACTTCGGCTAATTTTCACTTCGTCTATTTCCAAATAGTCTAACAGTCATTTTGTCTACAAGCCACATAGTCTAATATCCATTTGGGCTACACCTACTTTGGCTAATACCATATGGTCTACCTATCATTTGGTCCAATTCCATTTAGTCTAATAACCAGTTGGGCTACTTATCATTTAGTCTAACTGTCATGTGGTCTAATGACCATTTGGTCTAATGTCCAGTTAGTCTAATAACCAGTTAGGCTACTTATCATTTGGTCTAATTTTCATATAGTCTAATGACCATTTGGTCTAATTACTATTTTATTCTTCTCGCCATTTAGTAGCAAGTTGAGAACTTTAAAAAAAAATGAAACTTCAAAGAAGTCATCTACGTAAATGTGCATTAAAAGAGTTATTCACCTTGTTGCTGCTTATATCAAGATCAATCAATATCCCTACATTTTATATATTGATTATTTAATTTATGAAAATCGATTATTTAGTATTATTTGTTAGTGTTGGTTTGATAATCTTATTCATGTTTCTTATTTGATATCCGATGTACAAATGTTTGTGCAAGTAGTCAATAAAAGCTAGGGGCGGTGCCAGGGTATCTTCATAGGAGGGGCAAGACGACCCACATACTTGGGGTTTCAACGAACTGGGTACCCTTTTTTGGAAAAGGGGGAACTTAATAAAGGGTGAGGACAATAATGGAAAATGACGTTTTCATACGTTGCTGTACCCCAACATTGTATTTAACACACATTACATTTTAAGGATATATTTTCTAATCTTTGCATACTATGCAATTTTGCTCTACTCCTAACTTGCGGCAATTAAGCGACCAAAAATACTATGTTCTTGTTGAGTATGCAATTGTTATTATTATGACTATTATCATTTTTATTATTATTATTATTATTATTAATATTATTATTTGTTCATCTAAAACGTAAATTAACTTGCTCGTTGGCAGGGGGCCGCAATGCCTCCCCCTCCCCCTCACCTTTCAAATTACCTTTGGGTAGGCCTACTGTATCCCCAGCTCTCGCTAAGTTCCTGCTTAACTCTTACGGTGCCGGAGGCACGTATAGTTGCCCATAACCCTTTAGTGCCGATGGCACGTATAGTTGCCCGATAAACTTTTTTCTGTTTCATCCATTTTAATTGTACAAAACTAACTTTATATTCAGATTTTTTCATATTGATGTATTGATAACAGATTAAGCATTCAATAAACCATTAAAAAAATATGGGTTTATATTAACATTTTTTGAGTAAAATCATATTTTCTCGGCAGTATTTTGAAGAGGTTTTTTTGGATAATGCCGCAAGCATCGTCAAGGTTTCCCAATAGAACGTGTGTTATAAACGTTGTGTATGGCAATACACGCATGTCTATGGGCAGACATCCCGGGAAAATGAGCTCGGAGTTGACCAATGGCAGAACAGCGCTCCAAATGCAGCTCGCTTATTCGCCAGCATAGTATGAATATTCATGATTGAAAGAGCTGGTGAAGTGTGAGTCTAAATGTTATTATTCTCGTGTCAAGGCTTTTCCCTCCACTCAATACATATGACTTGGGTGATTGAAACTTGTTCACAAAATCGTTACGTGATGCGCGTGTCATTATTTTTTATTTTTTTTGCATACTATTATCATGTTTGTCTATAACCCCCTCAGTATGTCTGTGAAGATCTATAAAATGTTAAAAACATGTCTTCTGTATTATTTTGTATATACCATAAAGTTTTTATTCGCTTTCTGTTCAGTTGTTATTTTGTATCGCCTTTATATTTTCATTCTTCTACTTTTATTATTTCTTACCACTATCGCTTTCTTAGTACCCCTCTTTCGAAACTTTGAAATCTCTCTCCTTTTCCTTCTTTTTCGCACCTCTCTTCTCCTCACCCCGTCCTTCGCAATAATCAAATCTCTATCTTCCTCTCTTTCTATCTTTATCCACCTCACTCACTCAACTCCTTTTGCGTTCTCGTGTTGAATCGTATGTTTGTATGCCCCTACCCCACCCTACCTCCACTCTTTCAATCTATCGTTTTCTCATTACCTCTCTTTCTAAAATCTTCCCGCCCTACATCTCAATAATTATATATATATGTATATATCTCCCTCTCTCTCATTTTCTATCCCAAGTGTCTCCTCCTCACCCCGTCATTTACAGTTGTCATCATCATATCTCTATCTCTCTCTCTCTCTCTCTCGTTCTCTCTCTCCCTCCCTTCCTACCAATCTTACCACTATCAATTTCTCTTTACCTCTCTAAACTTTTCTCGCCCTCATATCTCTTTGTTTTCTTTCTCTTTCCCAATTCTCCTTTCTTCGTCTCGTCCTTTGCAATCATCAAATCTCCCTCTCCCTCTCTCGCTCTCGCCCCTCCCTCTCAATAACCCATCTTACCACTATCACTTTCTCTTTACCTCTGTAAACTTTTCTCGCCCTCATCTCTCCTTTTTTTCTCTCTCTCATCTCTCCTTTTTTTCTCTCTCTCATCTCTCCTTTTTATTTTTCTCTTTCCCAATTCTCTTCTCTTTGTCTCGTCCTTTGCAATCATCAAATTTATATCTCTCTTTATCCATCTCACTCACTCAACTCCTTTTGCGTTCTCGTGTTGAATCGTATGTTTTGAGGTACGTTTGTTTTGCTTGATGATTATCAAAACCTATCTCCAATATTCCTCTGCAAATAAAAAAGACGCTAAAACGCAGTAAGCGCAGTAAGTTATGAATCCCTTAACCTCTTTCCACTCATTTTTTATTTATTCACGCCCCAAATTCAACATAATTATCTACGATCTGCCTCACTCACAGTTACTAGTCCTCAAGAAATTAAGAAACTGCTAAATATTGAACGTAGCCATAATTTATTTTCTTACAAGATAAGGGGGGGGGGGGGCGGAAAATGCAAGAGAGAAGTATCACAAATGGGTAGAAATAGATTGGAAGAGAAACCAAATCACTAGCCATCATGCATTATTTTGTTGCAATCATCGACTATTGGCCATTTTCTATGGGAACACGCCACGGGATAGAACTTTTCTTCTCAGGGGTCTATAACCCCCACCCCCTAACTCTATGGGATCGCCATGTAGCAATTTATGACAGGATGTTCTTAGAAATCGGGGCCCATTGATGGACTATTCACCATTATCCAAAATACTGGCAGAGGGCATAGGACTTTTGTTTGCACCAGGATCTGCGTCAGGACTCTATACCCCCTCCTTCTCGTGCCACTATGCTATTATTTGGATATTTTATTTCAGTTAAAATCCCGGTTCATCAATTAGAGTAATATAAAAAAAATAGAGCGGTTGTAACCTTATTTACCAAAAGATCTACCTACACAATATAATTTCTATACAGGCGAATGGCAAGAGAGAGAGTTTACATGGAAATGTAACATAGAAAGTGATAGCTGAACTTAATTGTCATTGCAAAACAATACAAACTAAATAATATTGACATCGAACAATAATATATAATAGTAAAATCAAAATTGGGTTCATTCTTTGCATAATAAACAAACTGTTGTTATAGGAATATATATTATTTGATATAATGCAGAACTCTAGATCCTCATCGTCATAGTTACTGGCCCCTACCCCCACCCTACCTCCACTCTTTCAATCTATCGTTTTCTCATTTCCTCATTACCTCTCGTTCTAAAATCTTCCCGCCCTCACATCTCAATAATTATATATATCTTTCTCTCTCTCTCTCTCTCTTTCTCTATCCCATCTCTCTCCTCCTCGCCCCGTCATTTACAGTCGTCATCATCTCGCTCTCTCTCTCTCTCTCTCTCTCTCTCTCTCCATCGTTCTCTCTCCCTCCCTCCATCTCAATCTTACCTTAATTACTTTCTCATTACCTCTCTAAACTTTTCTGGCCCTCATATCTCTTTTTTTTCGTTCCCAACTCTCTTCTCCTCGTCTCGTCCTTTGCAATCATCATATCTCTATTTCTCTCTCTCGCTCTCGCTCTCGCTCTCTCCCTCTCAATAACCCATCTTACCACTATTACTTTCTTATTACCTCTCTCTCTAAACTATTCCCGCCCTCATATCTCCCTCCTTTTCCTTCTTTTCGCAATTCTCCTCTCCTCACCCCGTCCTTTGCAATCATCAAATCCCTATCTCTCTCTCTTTCTATCTTTATCCATCTCACTCACTCAACTCCTTTTGCGTTCTCGTGTTGAATCGTATGTTTTGAGGTACGTTTGTTTTGCTTGATGATTATCAAAACCTATCTCCAATATTCCTCTGCAAATAAAAAAAGACGCTAAAACGCAGTAAGGGAATCAGTTTCATAACTGATTTCATCCCTTAACCTCTCTCAACTCATTTTTAATTTATTCACGCCATATTCAACATAATTATCTACATAAAATTATAGGACTTTTCCTTTCATCAGGACTCTATTCCCCATCCCTTCCAGCTAATGCCACCACCACTATTATTTGTGCAATATTATATAAACGCATTGATGTTGTTATAATATAGAGCTTTAGATCATCTCTCCTCATCATCATGCTGGTCCCCACCCGACCATGCACCCCTATCGCCCTCTCAATCTTCTCCTCTCACCAGGCTATCACTCTCTCACTCATTCAACTTCTGTTGTGTTCTCGTGTTGAATCGTTTCTTGTTTGATTCTATGTTTGTTTTGCTTGATTCTTATCAAAAATGCAACTCCAATATTTCTCTGAAAATAAAAAGACGCTAAAATGAAGTAAAGGGAATCAGTTATGAATCCCTCAACCTCTGTCCACCCATGTTTAATTTATTCACGCCATATTCAACATAATTATCAACGATCTGCCTCACACTTACTAGGCCTCAAGAAATTAAGAAACTGCTGAATATTGAACGTAGCCATAATTTTGTTCTTACAAGATGAGAGAGGGGGGGGGGGGGGGGCGGAAAAATGCAAGAGAGAAGTATCACAAATTTAAAAAAAATGCGTAAATAAAATTGATATTTAAGGAGCATTGTTTTTCATTAGATTAGTATCAATAGTTGTCTGTATGATGTTATACTAATGAAGCACCGCGTTATTTGGTTATTCTGCTTGGGTAGAAATAGATCGCAAGAGAAACCAAAATACTATGTATCATGCATTATTTTGTTGCGATCATCGACTATTGGCCATTGTCTATGGGAACACGCCACGGGATAGAACTTTTCTTCTCAGGGGTCTATAACCCCCACCCCCTAATTCTATGCGATCTCCATGTAGCAATTTATGACAGGATGTTCTTAGAAATCGGGGCCCATTGATGGACTATTCACCATTATCCAAAATACTGGCAGAGGGCATAGGACTTTTGTTTGCACCAGGATATGCGTCAGGACTCTATAACCCCCCCCCCCCCTGCTCGTGCCACCACTGCTATTATTTGTATATAATAATCACACTGTTGTTATAGGGGAATATATTATTCGTTAAATTGCATATCTGTAGAGCATCTTCCTTCATCATCAAGCAAAAAAAATGGTCATCAAGAGAACGCAAAAAGAGTTAAATGAGAGAGAGAGATAGACGGAGAGGGAAATAAACAAAACAGAAAGAGAGAGAGAGAGAGACATCATGAACTGAGAGAAAGAGAGGGTGGGGGCTGCAGAGATTATTTATAAAATATATACATTATATATATATATATATATATATATATATATATATATATATATATATATATATATATTAATCTATACTATGCATTTTCTATACTATGCATTGTTTCTTCCTCTCACTTCTATCGTTTCTTGTGTATTTCTTTTTATTTCTTTGTTTACTTCTTTCATTATTTCAATTTGTTTTCTCTGCTCTTCAATCTGTATCTATCTTTCTTCACGTTTTCCCTGTTTTCCCATCCCATTTTCTAATCCTCTCTTCGTATTTTTCCGTATTTCTTTCCTATATTTTGCTTTCTCTCTTTTTCGGTTTTTATACTTGCCTATTCATATATTTGTTTTCCCTCTCATTATTTCTTTCTTTAATTGCGTGATCAAATTGGTAAATCCGCCCAGAATATAGACATCGAAATCGGAGATAGAGAATGTGAGAGAATGGAGAGTTGAGAAAGAGAGAGTAAGAGGGATGGAGTGACAGAGCAGGGGTGAGCAAACATTATGATGGGATGATCTGATCTAACGAAAAGTAATGCTCATTTATCACCGCATGCTTTTTTTACTTTCTACTTGATACTTCTAACTTACATATTCCCAGCGCCCTCTTATCTCGCGAAAACAAATATTATTGCTAAGTTCAATATTCAATAGTTTCTTATTTATTCTTAATTTATTCTTAATATTCTTATATTATTTTATTTTTCTTTATTTCTCATTATTTTTTAAGAGAAATATTGGAGATGGGTTTTGATAAGAATCAAGCAAAACAAAAAATAGAATCAAACAAGAAACGATTCAACACGAGAACACAACAGAAGTTGAATGAGCGAGAGAGTGATAGCCTGGTGAGAGGAGAAGATTGAGAGGGCGATAGGGGTGCATGGTCGGGTGGGGACCAGCATGATGATGAGGGGAGATGATCTAAAGCTCTATATTATAACATCAATGCGTTTATATAATAGTGCACAAATAATAGTGGTGGTGGTATTAGCTGGAGGAGGGGGTGGGGAATAGAGTCCTGATGAAACTCTATGTACCCTAATCCGGTGTTTTGGATAATGGTCCATCCATGTGCCCCAGTTTCTAAGAACGGGGGATGGTAGAGTGCGGGATTATAGACTCCTGAAAAGAAAGTTCAATCCTTCGATGTTGCTATAGATAATGGCCAATGATCGATGATCGCAGGAAATACCATGATGGCTAATATTTGTATTTTTCTTCTAAACTATTTTTACCTAAGCAGAATTGCCTAATAAAGTCGTGCTTAGTATAGCAAAATATATATAACCATCTAAATAATCTAATTATAAAAAGTAATGATAGTTTATCTACGCCAGTTTTGTACCATTAGAACTTCTCACTTACAAAGAATCTTTAAAATCAATAAAAAAAATCCGTAGCATAAAACAAACGATTCACACGAGAGCGCAAGAGAAATTGAAAGGGTGTGTGTTTGTGAGAGAGAGAGAGAGAGAGAGAGAGAGATGAGAGAAATAGACATAGTGACTGTGAAGGACAGGGTGAAGAGAGAGTTGAGAAAGAGATAGGGGAGAGAGAGAGGGACGAGCAATTTAATTTTATTCTCCGATGGAATTTTTTCCTTCGCGATACTAATCCAGCAACTTTACTTTTACTTCGAGTCTCGCTGACAGAAGAAGAGGGGGGGGGGGGCAATATTTTCCCAGAGGGCGTGAATTTCCTTCCCGGGTATACGAGTTCGGGATTCACGCCGGGCTACGCCATCTGACACTCGAGAGCAGTGGTGGTGTGTAAGTGTGTATGTGTGTGTGTGTGGGAAGGGGGAGGGTGTAGCAGCATTTGAATTTTTTCCCGAACCCTGAAAGAAAATATTTTTTTCTTCAGAATTGGACTCGCTCACTGCTGGTTATATTAGATCGGGGATCAGAGCGTGGCAGTTTCTCTCATTTGTTTAGTTTAATTTTGTTTACTGTTGTGATCAATGTTGTGCTATCGGTTTGATCCCAGCCTATTATAGAACGTGGACGAAGAATCACTTGATTTTGAGAAAAGCCACGAGCGTGTTATGCACGATGCAAAATGCTTTTTTTTTTCTTCAAAAGTAACATGCAGCATTATTTACACGTACGGTTCAAAACATAACTGCCTTTATTTAAAATTATAACTAATGTGCAAATTAACTACCCTAATGTGCTTTCAACCCTTTTAGTCTATTCATTCATTCATGATTTATATCACTAAATCAAAAGGGAAGGGGGCCACAACGGGAAATGATAACTACTGCAAGTATACCTCAAAACGCCCAAAGCCAATTTCTTTTCATCTTTATTTTGGATATATCTCAAATGTATACTCGCTATTTAGGTAGGAAATACTCACATATATCCCATAAACTTTGATCCAAGATATGTGACTCAGATTTCTCTATACATGCGTCTTTCCTTTTGAACTCTCATTTTCTCGATACATGTATTTTATTTCAAAACACAAACATAGTTACAGGGTCTCATATTGAAGACTACGCAAAAGAAAATGCACGATTGAGCGCACATAGTGCCGTGGAGTTTGTGAACAATGCTCTGCTGTAGCTTACATGTCTATGGCGCTATTGTTATGCTCTGATTGGCCCTTTCATTTTGCGCCATGCCTTTTATGGAAGGCATAGGCAAAGCAGGTCACGCCTCCTTTGTGTATGCTTACCAGTCACTTGTTCAGTGACGACAATTTTGATTGGGAATAGCATTTGATACATAAATAGCATTATTTTCGCTATATTTTCTATATTACCCCATCAATGTATATATCATTCAAAAGGTAAAACATTGACCATTATTGTCATATTTCTTGTTTTTTTTAATCTCTTAGAACTTTCAGTGAATTTGCTCTCAAACAGTAGGCTTCCCTCCATTTTCCTGATTGAAAAAAATGATTTCATATACGGCATATTTTACTACATATATGAACAGAAAATTGTATAAAGACTAACACCATTGTAAAGACCATAAACTCTACAATATTTCATGTGTACAAAGTTTCATTGTAAGATGCATTGGGAAAGAGATATGAGCCTTCTAATATCAAACACAGCTAATTCTTCGCGAAATTTACAAACCCAACAAAACCCTTGGCACTGGAGGGGTATTTGGCCTGGCACCGGAAGAGTTAAAGGTGTCACACTGTTGTCATATCAAGAGCTAAATATTCTGCCATTAAGCTTCTCCGATTCTTTTGAGCTATGCAAAATGTTATTTTCAGTGGCGGCTCTACGGGGGGAGGGGGCGGTTGCCCCCTATGATTTTTCAAGTGCCCAAAGAGAGATATATAGAGAGAGGGAGCGAGAAAGGGGGAAGAAAAACGAAAAAAGGAGAAGAAAGAAGAAAGAAGAGTATGCAATTATTATTATTATGATTATTATGATTATTTATTATTATTATTATTATTATTATTTGTTCATCTAAAACGTAAATTAACTCGCTCGTTGGCAGGCGGCGCAATGCCCCCCCCCCCCCCCCCCCATCCTCACCTTTCCAAGCACCCCACAAGTCTCCTGCTACCCACAGAAATGCCGCTTTTTATACTTGTTCACTGCCTTCTTTTTCTCTTTTTAAGGCAGTGGCGTATCTAGGTATTATGACGCCCTGGGCAAACAGTGAATTTGCGCCCCCCCCCCCCCCTCCCCGAGTCAAATTCTGTTATGCGAGGAAGCCAAGCGACTGAGCAGCATTTTTTTTTTATTAATTTATTTTTTTACCCTTCCACAAGGTTCCTTTATTAATCATCAACATGACAATTTTTACAAAAGATCTTAAATATGTTTTTTTCCCCATGATTTATCAGTGTATCAGCGTATAAGCGTATACCATTATATAACAAAATATGCAGCCGCACAGCGGTGTATTGGATAGTTTGAAAAAATATACGTTGTGTGCAATAATTAGGTACAAACAGGCAAAGAGAACATATGCGACCCGCCGCCTCAAAACCTACAATAAGTCGCACGGACCACAACGTAGCAAACAGCCCAAAATAGTAAATTTGCTTGGATCAGTCGATTTTCTGTTTTTGATAGAATGATATTGAAACTACCCATTTCCACCTGTCGAGCTAATGAATGTTTGGAGAGCTTTTGTAATACTTTCATTCAATGCCAAATTACTACTTTACCTTTAAAGATATTAGATTGATTTTTGGAGTGAGTAATGAATAGGTCCTCCATAAGCAGCATAACAAATTTCAGCCTAATCTGATAATCCCTTCATACCAGTTGCTATGGCCATTTGAATACCCAGTTTTACTTGGGCGCACACAGAGAGCGAAAGTTTAGCACTCTTTTGTTCCGAACTTAAATGGCCATTTTCTCTGAATAGGAGTTATTGATTGCTGGTTACATACTGATTCTAAATGTGATATTTAAAGGTGTTATCATTGAGTAAGCTAGGCAAGTGATATACCATTGGAAAGCTGAGAATCTCTATTTTCAGAAAAAGTATAAAACCCATAAAATAATTTTGGCAACTTATTGTAGGTTTCGAGGCGTCGGGTAACATATAGACTCTCAGAAACATATTTTGAAGAAATGCTTTAAGATTTATCTTTGATATATATTTTTCCATATCATAACATATTTTGATAGCTGTCAAAACTTTTTCAAACATTGGTAACTGACCTTTACATTTAGCTCAAAATATTACAGGGCTAGGGATGGCCAAAAATGACGCATAGTGTTGTTGGTAGGTGCGGACACGAAAAGAGAATAGCCCAACAGGTAATTAGCCTTAGTTATAATTAGACAAAGTGATGTTTAGACAAATTGGCATTTAGACCAACTGACAATTAGACTAAATGGAAAATGGACCAAATGAAAGTTAGACCAACTGCATATTAGACCATATAAATGCCATGTAGACCAAATGGATACTAGACGAAGTGGATTTTAGACGAAATGCTTGTAGACCAGCTAGTTTTAGACTGACTGGGAATTAGACAAACTGACATTAAACGAACTGGTAGTAGACCAAATGACAACAAAATAAAGTAGACGAAATGGTAATTAGACAAAATGATAATTAGACCAAATGATAATTAGCCCAAGTGGTTATTAGACCTTCTGGTTATTAGACCAAGTGCAAATTAGACCAAATGAAGAGTGGACCAAAAGGGTGTAGCCCGAATGAAGGTAGCCCATCTGGAAATTAGACCAAGTGGTTTTAGCCCAAGCGTGCATGAACCCACTTGTCTTGGGTGATGGCGTCGATGTTCCGCCTTGCCACTTGCTGTACAAGACGTGTTCGCCATTCCTGCATCGTCACGCCCGCTTCTTATGCATCTGCCCTGTCCCCTACCCGCTGCTGCCACTCAGCACGAGCCAAGTCTCGTTTGACGGCCGCCTTAAAGGCGGAGTATGCCATCTCGGTGCAGTTGAGAAACGGCGAGTACGGGGGCAGGAGTTTCAAGCTGATCCGGGGGTCAACGTCAGCTGGGAGCTGGGCACGAACGTGTGGCCGGGCATTGTCGTAAATCAAGAAAAATGACCTCGTCTGCCGGGAACATGTTGGCGCACTCTCGTGCTGTTGCAGCCCCTTTGGGCCATGAACCACTGTGCGTACTCTTGGCGCTTTTCCATAGTTATAGGGGCATTTCTGGCATCAGGAACGTCTTCGGCCAGTTTGAGGGTTATCAGCATCCCATCATGTGCCCTGGAGATAGATGTCACGGAAACGACGGGCTTCTGGGGCAGGGAGGCTTCTAAGAATGCCCACGTGCGAATTTGAATGCTGGCAGAGACGCTTTCCGGCATGGTGGCGAATTTGAATGCTCCCAACCGAATTTTTATTTTGAATGAGAAAAGTGTTAAATTATTTGATCTAAGTGCGAATTTGAATGACCGAAATACCAAGTTGAACGATGAATTTTACGGTGCAGTTTTTTTTTTACTAATATGAATGACTCTTATATCAAATTGAATGAAAAAAGTCCAAATTGACCGCAAAACCTATAATATGAAGAAGGGTAACAAGTGAGTAATTAAATTTGATATTTGGAATTTACCCCCACAACCCCATCATATTCTCGAATATTCGACAATGCAGCGCGAATTACGTTTATTGATGCAGGTCATTATTTTCAAAATATCTTATTTCATTTATTCTCTTTAAAACTAATGCATGGGAGCCTAACCACTTTGTTTGAAATAGCCTGGAATAAATGAGTTAACACAATGGTCTTTGAATATCACATTTTCCCACATCATTTATCGCAGTGTTATTTTTGTGGTTATTAGCAGATAATGGTAAGGATCTGCAAGGCTTTGTGTTTGACTGACGTACCTTAACGCTATTCAGTAAAACACGTTATTTCATTTTGAAACGTGCCTAAGGTACCTCTTTATTCAGAACGTTGGCATCAAAATACATAAGAATACAAACTTATGATTTTGTCCAAACACACAAACACTGATTACCATCAACACACTAGGAGCAAGGTTAACTATAATGATATTTTGTGTTTGACCAGCATAGCTTAATGTTTGCAGCGTACACAAAATACAATGTGCAGCCCGTTCTCATTTTTTCTTCTTTATTTTCATCTTCCTACCAACACAGCACTCAATATAATTGAATAGGTAAATTTTCGATTGATGGTTCACATCTTCTTTTGCTATTCAGATGCCCTAAGAACAGGCGGAAACGTAATTTGTTCATAGTGTCAGGCCGCTTGGGTGTGCTGGTCCAACTTATTTCAAGGAATTGCTTCATTGCTTGCTCAAAGGAATAAATAACACCACTGAAAATCTAAATACAATAGCATACAAACAAAAATCACCTCAAATGTAACTATGGCATCTGTGCTTTTTAAATTGAATTTTAACATAATTATTTTCATGAGGGTGTTGTTTCTTCAGAGCAATACTATGCACAGGCGTAGCAAGGATTTTTCAATAGGGGGAGGGGGCAGACGACATTGGTGTAAAATGCTTTCCTGGATCGATGAAAACCGTTGGCGAAATCATTAGACTTCCAATCTCAGCAACTCATTGCAATAAAAAATCATACAATTCTAGAATATTTCTCATTATAGTGCAGCTATTAACGTTAATGCTTATACAAGTCCAGTGCTATCATTTCCAGTCAAACTTGTCTCATTGTCTTTCTTTAAACCTGATACACTGGAGCCTATCCATCATTTCGTCTGAAAGATTAAGCACACGGTCTTTTAAAATCATATTTTCCCCATATCGTGTATCGCAGAATCATATCTGTGGGTGTTCGCAGATAATGGTTAGGATCTGAATGGGCTTTGTGTTTGAGTGACGTACCTTTACATTTTTCATAAAAAAAAAAGAATGTATTCCTTTATCACAAGCGTTGGAATCGAACTACATGAATACGAAATAACATTTGTGCCAAAACACACACAAAGACTGATCAGCATACCAATAGCGAGGTCAACTATAACAATACTCTTTAAGTGTTTGACTAGCATAACGTAACGTTGCAGCGTACACAGAATCAAAGAATACAATAGGCAGCCCGTTCTCATCTTTTTCTTTCATCTTGCTACCAAACAAGCCCTCAATATAATTGAATAGGTGCATTTGCATGTCATGAGTCACCTCCTCTTTTGCTATTCATAAGCCTCATGAATAGACGAAAACTCTTTCTTCTTTTGTGTCTTCTTCTTTCTTCTTTCTCTCTCTTTTTTTTTTGGAGGGGGGGGGGGGGGGAGATTGTTGTCTCGTTGCTTTTATTTCTTTTGTTTTTGTTTTTGTTGAAGATATCAATTATTATGTAGTTTATTTTACATCATTAACCCAAAGGCGGATTTCTTATCAACAAAGACTTTTTAACAAACGAAAAGTAAGATTTTTCCCTCAGCATGATATATTTGTATCTAACTTGTATGTCAAGGATGCAGGAGTGCACAATGGCTCTATAATACAACAACAACCGAAAAATGTTGGAGTAAATATGAGCTTCCAACCCATCCAGTTTATCCCATTTTACCCAGTGCTCAACTCCTCGTTTGTTTCGTTCCCTTCATTTTATTTGTTAAAAATTTGGTTTGGCTATTTAAAGTCGGTCAAGTCTACTTTATTATTTATCATTCGTGTGGGAACCTACATGTCCCGCAACCAACAGTAAAAACACAAATTTCTCACGGAATTTGTGTCACTTTTATTTTATTGCACTATAGGCCTCATCACATCCCCCCCCCCCCCCCATACCCATCACCACCACCACCACCACCACCTGAACCTCCAACAAAAACAGAGTAAATGTTTGGTTCACGGGCTGCGGAAGCGGGGCCCGGGGGCTGCAGACCCCCACAATTTTGCCCAATCCCCCCCCCCCCGATAGTAAGAAAAAAATTTAAAAAAATATGTATATAATAGTTATTTGCTCATTGCATAGGCTTGCAAAACCATGAATTTACAATTAGAAAGGAGAAAATTGGATGGTATTCGGTTATTTTATTGCAGGTCTATTGGTATTCAAGTAAGTATACTTAATAGAAAGAATGTGAAGTAATAAGACCAATTAGAAGGAGAGGGTGCGTGAGGGGTCCTATCATTTCACAACCTTCCCCTTCGTAATTTATTTCACCCCCCCCCCCCCCCCCCCAGTGGTTACACCTAATCGTAGAGAGAATAATATATTTCTTTAAAATTATATAAGCATAATATGCACATTTTCCGAAACCTCATGTCATAACAATAATGTCACAGATTTAATGCCGGGGACACCACCATCGGTTATTGTGTCATGGACAATCAGTGGCGGATCCAACCGCGTAGCCAGGATTTCATTTAAGGACGGTTTTAGGGGGTGGTGTAGGGGAGAATTTCCTCCCGCGCGAAGCGCGAAAGCTCTGATTTTTTATAGCAAATTTTAAAGAAAGATAATGACTTCATGTAGAATCTTTTTTTTTAGCGGAAAGTTAGTTCGACTTCCGGAATGATGTTAAGTTATTTGGACGCAATAATGCATTGTATGTAACAGGGGGCATGCAGGGAGGGGGAAAGCTCGAAAGCTCAAAAGCTCTGACCACAGGCGTATCCAGGATTTTTCAATGGGGGGGGGGGGGGGCGGGGCAGACGTCAGGGATCCAACCGCATAGCCAGGATTTCATTTTAGGGGGCGGTTGTGAGCACGCGAAGTGTGTGAAATTGGTGATGAGCACGCAAAGCTGGGGATGGGTGCAAGGAGGGGGAGTTCCCCCTCCCGCGTTTAATAGAAAAATTGAGAGAAAGATAAAGGCGTGAAGTCATCGCAGCTCTACCAATGTCTACGATCACCCTTTGAGCATCCGGTAGGTGTAGCACCCCTGTTAAGGCGGAAAGTTATTTCGACGTTCGGACTGTATGTAACAGGGGTGGGTGCAGGGAGTCCCGCTCGAATCACGAAAGCTCTGACGTTTTAGAACACTTTTTTTTTGGCGGAATGTGAGTTCAACGCCCTGGTTCCTTTTCAATTATTTTGACACAATACTGCACTGTATGTAACGGGGGTTAATGGGGGTGGGAAGCGAAAGCTCTGACGTTTTAGCAAATTTGAGAGAAAGATAACGGCTCGTAACAAACAATTTTTTAAACGGAAAGTTATAGCTCGACACCCGGACTGCTTTTCAGTTATTGGGACTTAACATTTCACTATACGTAACAGTTAGGTATGGTGCAGGGAGGGGGAGTTTCCCCCTCTGACGTTTCAGCACTTTTTATTAGGCGGAATGTTAGTTCGACGCCCTGGCTGCTTTTCAGTTATTTTGGACGCAATACTGCACTGTATGTAACAGGGTTGGGTGCATGGAGGGGGAGTTATTCCCTCATCACGCGACGTGCGAAAGCTCTGACGTTTAAGCAAATTTATTTTAAGAGAAAAATGTGACCCGACGCCTCAAAACCTACAATAAGTCGCCAAAATTATTTTTTTTTTTGTTTTATACATTTTCTGAAAGTAGAGATTCTCAGCTTTCCAATGGTATATCACTTGTCTAGTTTACTCAATGATAACACCTTTAAATATCACATTTAGAATCAGTATGTGACCAGCAATCAATAACTCCTATTCTGAGAAAATGGCCATTAAGTTCGGAACAAAAGAGTGCTAAACCTTCGCTCTCTGTGTGCGCCCAAGTAAAACTAGGTATTCAAATGGCCATAGCAACCGGTATGAAGGGATTATCAGATTAGGCTGAATTTTGACACGCTGCTTTAGGAGGACCTATTCATTACTCACTCCAAAAGTCAATTTAATACCTTTAGAGGTAAAGTAGTAATTTGACATTGACTGAAAGTATTACAAAAGCTCTCCAAACATGCATTCATTAGCTCGACATGTGAAAAAAGGAGTCATTTTAAAATGCCCCCAAAACATATTTCTAAGTTGAATTACGACTCACAAACTTGAGACATGATAGAATGATAATGAAACAACCCATTTCTATCAAAAACAGAAAATCGACTGATCCAAGCAAATTTACTATTTTGGGCTGTTTGTTATGTTGTGGTCCGTGCGACTTATTGTAGGTTTTGAGGCGGCGGGTCACATATATCCTTAAAATTTAATGTGTGTTAAAACAATGTAGGGGTACAGCAACGTATCAAAACGCCATTTTCCATTCCTGTCTTCACCCTTTATAATTAAGTTTGTCCCTTTCCCAAAAAAAAAGTACCAAGTTCGTTGAAACCCCAAGTCTGTGGGTCGTCTTACCCCTCCTATGAAAATACCCTGGCACCGCCCTAGCTTTTATTGACTACTTGCACAATCATTTGTACGAATATCAAATAAGAAACATGAATAACAGATCAACCAAACAAACATAATTTGAAGTGCAATACAAACTCAGGTTCTTCTACTTAAGTCATGAAAGGGAGAGTACAACTATGAATGTTTAATTACTAAAAATAATACTAAATTATTGATTTAATGAATTAAATAAATAATACATAAAAAGTAGGGATATTGATTGATCAAGGTGAATAACTCGTTTAATGCACATTTACGTAGAGGACTTCTTTTAAGTTTCATTTTTTTTTAAGTTTCATTTCCCTGTTCTTTCTCAACTCGCTACTAAATGGCCAGAAGAATAAATGGTAATTAGACCAAATGGTCATTAGACTATATGAACTTTAGACCAAATGATAAGTAGCCTAACTGGTTATTAGACGAATTGGATATTAGACCAAATGGTCATGAGACCATATGACAGTTAGACTAAATGATAAGTAGCCCAACTGGTTATTAGACGAATTGGATATTAGACCAAATGGTCATGAGACCATATGACAGTTAGACTAAATGATAAGTAGCCCAACTGGTTATTAGACTAAATGGAATTGGACCAAATGATAGGTAGACCATATGGTATTAGCCAAAATAGGTGTAGCCCAAATGGATATTACACTATGTGGCTTGTATATAAAATTACAGTTAGACTATTTGGAAATACACGAAGTGAAAATTAGCCCTAATGGGTTTTAGACTAAATGGGGTTAACAAACTGGGTATTAGACGAATTGGTAGGTGGACAAACTGCTTGTAGACAAAATGAAGTTAGACCACGTGGAGTTCGACGAACTGATAATTAGACCAAGTGGTGGTAGACCAAAAGACGGTGTACCCATTGAAATAGTCTTTAACCAACGTGTCTTCAAACTCCTCTTGCATTAAATGATTTATATCAAAACAAGCCTCTACTTCTCTTTAAATATATCCTCTTCTCATTAATAAACAAAATGAGCAAATTGTAGGCAATAAATATTTGCTCCCTTATTTTCCAAATATGTAGTACTGAATGTCGCAAGAACTCTCCATTCTAGATCATTATAATTTGTCTTAATCAATATATTTTGTGTTAATAGTTCAGTTTCCAGTTTCCAAGATGAAAAATAGCTTTACTCCAATAATGAATCACTTTTCTATGACAACCTTGTACAACTTAAACGTTCTTTTAACAATCACTTCCTTTTTAGTTTCTTAATTCACATACTTGCTGCCACTAGGCTGTAACTACCCTTTAAGCAATTCCCCAGGAGTTTTAAAATCAATCTTGCATCTTTATCAGATGATATTGCAACTCCTTTTGCATTCAATAATTCATATCAAAGGAAGCCTCTACCTCTGCACTCTTTGGATATATTCTCTTCTAATTTAGAAACAAAATGAGCATCTTGTAAGGAATATATATTTGCTCCTTTATGTTTCAACTGTTCCCATATAATGTACAGCCGTGCTTAAATTTTAAAGCAGAGCAGTAGCCGATTATTGAGCTTACGGCTAGATAGGAACGTTGAAATGATTTTGTACCAACGTGTGTTCAAACTCCTCTTGCATTAAATGGTTTATATCAAAACAAGCCTCTACTTCTCCACTCTTTAAATATATCCTCTTCCACTTTATAAACAAAATGAACATCTTGTAACCAACAGATATTTACTCCCTTATTGTTGAAATATTCCCACATAATGTACTGAATAACACAAGACCTTTCGACTCTAGATAATCAGTTTTAATACTACATGTGTCTTTATTTCTTGCTACATGGGAACATTGAAATGTTTTTTTTTTACCAACGTGTGTTCAAACTCCTCTTGCATTAAATGATCTATCTCAAAACAAGCCTCTACCTGTCCACTCTTTGAATATAGCTTCTTCGAGTTTATGAGCATCTTGTAGGCAATAGATATGTGTTTCTTTATTTTCGAAATGTTCTCATATACTACAGTTGTTACCAAACTAAAAAACACATTTCAAGTTCGAAATAAATGAAAATCGTCGTTCAAAAAGTGCCAGAACTGATTTATCACTCACAATTTTCAGTTAAAAGTTACTAAGCCACTGCAACAACTTTAAATTCTTGTATAACATTACAATTTCAAGTTTAAGCTTCCACAAAACAGGAGTTTTTTAAAGAACTCTATTACCTCAAAACTGATGCTGATTTACTGTTTACATTTTATATCCTATAAAACAATACATATAAAACATTAAGTAAAAGTTATCATTCTTGTGGATTTGATGGTAATTTTCTCACAGATAATATATGGAACGAGAGAAAGTACATTTTTGAACTTTTATAAATTTTCTAAATTTAAACAATCCTTATATCAAATGTCAGATATACTTTGATTTACATCTATTATTCAGACCAAACACAAAGAATGAAGTCATTATTTTAGTATACCAGTCCTAAAATGACATATTCCATAATTCATTCATCTTAATGCGTAAAACAAATAGCACATGTGAAATTTTGTCTAAAGAAAAGATGAGAATTTTCAATCACAATTATAATTTCTTTGATAAATCTTAACAAAAGCCCCACACAAAACCTTTTCTAAGAAATCAGTTATTTCATGGCCTACAAAACATTTAAAGCCAAGCACATATATATATATAAACAATCAGTTTAATTTCACAAATCAACAAGGCACATGCACGTAGCATCATGCACCAGCGAAAACCGAAACGGTAAATCAAGCAGACGTCATATTATACAGCCAGCCTTCTACTTGGCGCTCATTGATATCGAATTCGAATGCTCCAACCATGACCACAAAACAACCGCGAAAGGTAGGCCTATATGACGGAGATGAAGCACGATAACTATACCATAATCTAGTCTCTGTTGCCGACAATGTCTGCGAAAATGGAGACTTTGACGTGGAACCTATGGACATAAGTTCCGAGTCGGAGACCGAATCAGACGACATTGATTGGGAAGAGAGTAACATCCCTCAGGCTCAGCCTGCTCCAGCCCCGGTCCCTGCCCCTCTTGCAAGCGATGATCCCATATCTTATACCCCGTCCCCCTTTCAAAATAAAAAAAAATTAAACTTTTCTTCACAAACCATTCACATTATATCTTGACAAACTGACATTAGAATGAAAGGTGTAATAAGTGAAATATATACATGCATATATATGTATATTTTATTTCTACTCTCCCAAAACATTTATAACTTGGAATGCACATTATAATCCCACTCTCCTACTTGTATAGCCTGTGATTACGATGTAGTAAATACATAAAAGAAAGTATCCTGGGCTTATAATACAAAAACTCCATCCTATAGGCATTTCTACGACATGAAATGGAAGAAAGGAGCGTTACGTAATAGGACAAAGAGGCAGGGTTCTGCAAAGACTTTTTGTCAAAGAAAAGACAAGTTCAGGTCCAGACACTATGAATAGAAAGCTCTCAGCTGAGATTATCTCCCTGTAATACCTCCCTGAATGTTTATCAATTTGAATGGACTGTAAAAATGTAGAGTAGGTATATTTCGTAGGGATGCATGATATCATCCTAATTATTTATTCTTATTTTTTGTAATGCTAGCCCCTCCGTACATTTCTGACAGAACACCTATTTTTCATTTGGATTGGTCAAATGAACTTGCTAATGCAACACCCCTATTTTTCCCGAATGGAACATTCCTATTGTACGTGCTCTGAAATGGACAATAGGGTTTACATGTATGAACAGAGAAGAAAATGAGAGTTCTGACAAAAAAGTAAGATTTTTAAATAATATAGTCTGTGAATTTAGGGGTGGAAACATGAATTGCTTTTTATGTTTTCATTGAAAGGATATATTAGAGAATATATTTTGTGTAGAAATTAATTGTGTAGGATGAAGAGAAGGTATGATAAAATGGTGATAAACATGCATGAAGGTTAAAGTCTGACCTTGCCTTTTTTGGGTGGCCAGAAAATGGGGAATATACAGAATGGGTGACACGGTTGGTGTTAAGAAAGCTTTCGACACCATTAATCATGATATACTTTTAGGTAAACTCTCCAATTACGGCATTCAATGGTTACCACTTGAATTGTTAAAAAAAACTATGTTAGTAACAGATTTCAGTTTGTTCAATGTGGACAAACATCAAAAAAAGAAAGAGATAAAATGTTGTGTTCCACAAGGATCAGTACTAGGGCCAACTTTATTTTTGATCTACATAAATTATTTGCCTTCAGTAACTGAGTATTTCAATTTTCGGTTGTTTGCCGACGATTCGAACCTTTTCCAAACTTTTCCACCTGACCAGGTCGAAATTGATGCAGATGAAGTGAATGACAACATACAGAAGATACGAAACTGGAGCATAGCCAATAAACTTACAATAAACTCAATGAAAAATAATTTCATGCTAATAAGTAGCAGGCGGAAGAAAATAGGTATGAATGGTAAATTGAAAATAGCTGGTGAGGAAATCAAAGAAGTTGATGTCGTCACTTTTGTTGGAATCAACATTAATAAACATCTGTCTTGGAATAATCACATTCGTTTTGTAAATCAGTGCATCAGAAATGAAAGTTTGATATTATGCTGTTTATAGACCACTAAACGCTCAGTCTGATTTTTTTTAAATTTCTTATTTAATATATTGGAATTAGCATCAACTGACAATAAGAAAATCTTTCTCTTAGGAGATATAAATATTGATTATCTTGATACTGAATGTAGTGCAAAGAAATCCATTGATGAACTGGAGAGCCTTTTCTGACATACTCAATTAGTAAATAAATCCACTCGAGTTACTATGACATCATCAAAATGTATCGATCATATTTTTTCAACCAATCCTGATGTTCATGTAGTGACTGATGTTGCACCCATTTCTATTTGTGATCATTTTTTGATATATACATGTATAAACTTAAGTAAAGAATGTACGAAACATAAAGTAATGCGATTCAGGAATTATAAAAATTTTGATGAAAAGTTATTTCTTGATGATATATCTTAAAATTCAATATGCGATGGAAATGTTGTGTGCAATAATGACATTAATAGTGTATGGAGGTGTTGGAAAACAAATTTCCTTGATATTTTTAATAAACATGCTCCTGTAAAAGTTATTAGAGTTAAAGATCGTTATTCTCATTGGATAACAGGTGAAATTATTGACCTTATGTACAGAAGAGATTACTTGAAAAGAAAATATGATAAATTCAAATCACTAGACAATCTTTATGAATATCGTAAAACAAGAAACTTCGTTACTAGATTAATAAGGAAATGTAAACGTCAGTATTTTGATGAGATATCAGACAAATACAAGCATGACTCTAGGAAACTGTGGAATGAGTTGAATATGATAACTGGAAATTATATAAAAATAAAGATGATGTTCCTGCTGAAATAGATTGTGATACAATGAATTATTTTTTTCTTGAATGTGGGCAAAAATGTTAAATATACAGATGAAAACATTGCCTGGAATCAACCACAATGCTTGTATGAATTAAAATTTGAATCTGTGAAACCTGATGATGTATTTAAATTACTGCTTGGCCTTTCATCTACTAGTAACTTAGATGTTATTGATTTTGATTCAAAGTTATTACAATTAGCCGCACCATCTATTTATAACTCACTCTGTGAAATTTTAAATTTAATGTCAGGTATAATACCGGATGACTGGAAAATTTCAAGAACAACACCAGTATATAAGGGTAAAGGATCTAAATCCAATAAAGCAAATTATGGACCTATCTCAGCTGTATGCCATAATCTCCAAATTAATTGAAAAAAAAATATTCAGAAACAACTACTTGAATATTTACAAATTTATGACCTTCTTAATATTGATCAGTTTGCATTTATTCCTAACCATTCCACTGTTACCTCTTTACATAGAGTTGTCGATGATTGGTATGAGGCTTTCAATGAACGAGAAGTTGTTGGGGAATGCTTCCTTGATATATCTAAGTGTTTCGATTCGATTGATCACAATCTTTTATTTTTTTAAACTGGAAAAATATGGTATTACTTATACATCGCTGGAATTGTTTGAATGTTACCTAAGTAATAGAAAGCAAATGGTCTGCTGTCATGGTCAAATGTCATCAATGAAGGGTGTGGATATTGGAATTCCACAAGGAAGTGTATCAGGTCTGTTTTTTTTGTTTTTTTTTTGATGATTAATGATATCTCTTCATGTCTCATCAGTGGTGAATGTAATATTTTTGCAGATGACGTTGTAATTTATGATTATGGATCAGATGTGAATGAAGTTAATGTAAAAATGCAGGATAATATTGATAATGTTAAAAAGTGGTAGGACAAAAGACAAAAGTTATGTTGTTAAAATAGGCATAATTTATGTGATAAACTTACTCTTTTTATCGATAATAGTCTGGTTGAACAAGTGAAATTAATTAGATATCTTGGTATTGTAATTGATCAAAATTTAAAATGGAGTTCACATATAAGTCATATATCAAAAACACTGGCCTATAAGATATTTTCTCTAGGAAATCTAAGGCAATTTTTGAGTAAATTTCTTCTTAATAAGCTTTATAAAGCTTTTTAATATTCATGGATTATGCTATTTCTGTCTGGGGGAATTGTATTGGGGTAAGGGAACGAGCTCATTTGACATGATTACAAAAAAGAGCAGCACGTTATGTAACCGGTAACTTTGATTTTTTAAACAGGCGTGGTGAAGATCTTATGAAGGAACTTAAATGGTCAACTGTCGAACAACGACGCGATTATTTTTTAGCTAATATTATGTTTAGGTGTATACACTGAATGGCTCCTGTTAGATTATGTAACAATATTGAAATGGTAGTCGATAGACATGATGTAAGAACCAGAAGTTATGGTACTCTTTATTGTTGTCCCACCTAAACCTAACTTAGAATGTTTTAGCCGGTCATTTTTGTTTCAAGCTCAAAAATCTGGAATAATTTACGTCATTGGCTCCAAAATGTACCCGCAATTAATTCCTTTAAAAAAATGTATAAAAAATTATTTAATTGTTAAAGGTACTGTTTCAAGTCCATGACACCCTTGCCAACACTATGCAATACCTCGAATGCTGACTTATTAGTTAATATCGCAATGATATATAGACAATATTGATCTCTATTTTTATGCACATTGTTTTACTAATTGTTGATATTATAGTACATGTATTTTTTTTTTCTATTGATTCAATGTTAGTTTACCTGTTATTATGTTAATTCATCAGTTGTTTTTTCTATGTACTATTTATATGTTTTATCATGTTTACAGGACAACAATGTAAAACAGCCTTTGCTGATTGTTTTATCCTGTTGAAATATATTCTAATAAATAAATAAATAAATAAATATATAAATGAGCAATGCTATGTGTTAAATAAACTCTGTCAAATCTCACTTATATTGCACTTATATTCATTTCTGATCTCAAATTACATTTACTAACCTTCTTGTCTCCTTAGGACGCAAATCTGAAGAGCACATAAATTGTGATGTTCGAAATTGAAGCTGATTTGCAAAGACAATCACCACAAAACTTCAGCTGCCGTGACAGTACAAATAGGAAGGCGTAGCGGGCGCTATAAATTCTACGACCTACGTCACACAAATTTCTCGTATCGTTTGGTATCTCGCGGATTGAAAACAATTGCATTAACACTTATTTTAAAACATGGTTTAGACCATGGGTTTAACATCCTTTGTGAATTGTGGCCAATGTGCTTCTTAACTGGGTGTCAAGCTTTCATTACACTTTTTTGGTCATGAACTGAAATGGAAACTGACTGAAAGTGAAATATGCCAGTCTTGCGAACACTACATGCAAGTTAGTCTACATGATGATAGAGGTACCTTTGACAAATATTCTAGTAATTTACACAGCAACACCTTGTGTAAGACTAATGTGCAAACAAATCAGACAGGAACTAACAACTGCCTACCAAAAAATTACTTATACTGACAAAAATGTCTGTGCTACGGAATCCCATAAATAATTCATCATAAGTATATAAAATGGAAAGTAAATCCATTCTTGATCCACAAATAATTCGTCAAGACCAATTTACAAATTACGGGGCGTCGCTAGTGGGGGGGGGGGGGGGGGGGTGGGGGGAGGGGGGTAACATCCACCACTCAAATTGTCGGCAATTGAGCCACCTCTGTTGGCAACCAAAAAAAAAGAGGGGGGGAGAGAGGGAAGAGGAAAGAGAGAGGGTAACAAAGAAAAGGGAAAGGAAAGAGAAATAAAAAAATGAAAAGAGGAAAAGGAAAAAGGGAAGTGAAGAAAAAGAAGGAAAGACCGGCAAATCTTTTTGCTCACTCGCTCCAGTCGCTCGCAAAAATATTGGGATGTTAATCTTCGGGCAAATGGCGTCCCTTGCCTTCAGCTATGGGCTACAGCTCCCCCCTGGGATTGTCAAATTTCAGATAGTCATATTCGGGCAGCGAGGAGCTAGAATATATCCACACATTGAAGAAGAAAGGTTCCAGGATAACTTCAGTAATTTTCACCCAAAAAAGTTCAAAAACAATGTTGCTTGACTCACTTCGCTCGCTCGCAAAAAAATTTAGAAATTGAAAAGCTTATATTTGGGCAAAAGGCGTCAGCCCTCTCCTTGCCAAAATGGGCCCGTCTGATCAAGATCTCTAAGTCTGCGAGTTTCTTTAATTTGTGGAGGAGAGGGATTAGGGTGCAGCATTTTTGTCGGCAAAAATGGGTATCGCATCCTAAATATTTGTTGGCAAATTTTGAGTGTCACAACCCCCCCCCCCCCCCATTCAGAGACGCCCCTTTTGTCAAACTCTTGCCTGACAAAAAGTGTAATGGAATAGACCTGAGTGGTAATAAACCAGCTTAATTTTATTATACTTCTTTTTTTTTTCATGTACTCTCTATCACTCTAATAACTTATGAAATAGTCACAACTCCAAATACAAAATTTCTTTGTTTCATTCCTGTTCTATAATTGTACATCTCTCAAGTAAACATGGAGGGTGAAGAAAAAGGATATGTACCTGTACTAGGTGAGTGTAGATCTATATACATGTTTCTCTCATCGCTGTGTGTTCTCCATCATCAAATAAGAGGTGTCATGCATCTGTAAGCAAAATAGAATGACTTGTCAAATATATCCATAACAGTTTTCTTAGGCGAGTAGGCTATATGGATCTGAACGAAAGACTGAAAATAAGAGTTTGTAGATATCTGCTGCAATCATATACCTGTGAACAGCCCACACTTCCCTGCCCTTCTGCATATCCACTTATCCAGGAAAGTATTAAAAAGCATTTTAAATATAAAATTCAGCAGTATGAAGGGTGGGGGGGGGGGGGGGGGGGAGGTGTCCATATAACTGAAGTTTGCCATTGGATTTCTCCAAAAAAACTAAGATAAATATTTATTCTATTTATTCATGCTATGTCCCACATACATTTTAAGCGATTTCCCGAATATCGAATGCAAAATTTTCGAAATTACAGATCAGATTTACTAGTAGCTGGAAACTATCTGTCCGAATAACCAACCTGTCCGGACACCCAACATAGGTATGCGTAGTGTATATGGACTACACAAACCTTACCTTGCATGGGTAGTCCCATATAATTATACAACTTATTATGTGTAAGTTAAAAAAAAAAGCACCCTCATCACACCTGCCATTTTTTCTTTCTTTCTTTTTTAGTCATTCATTTTTTACAATCTTAGTTGATCATGGAAAGTAACTCCTTTAGCAAACTCTTAGGGTGGCTTGCATGGCTCACAAACAGTATGTGAGAAATGGAGATATTTAGATCTATTTTTTTGTTGATATCTGCCCTGATAGCAAAGAGTAGTAAAAATGACGTGATATTTAAGTCATGGTTTACGTCTTTTTTACGTCCTGTAATTACGTCAATAAGACGACAACTTGCACCAACGCAATACGTCACGGGGACGTCTTATTTTGACGTTATCTTAACGTCTTGCAGGTAGGTCAGTGAATGACAACTTCATGACGTCTTGCAAATCACCAAATGACGGCTTTTGACGTCTTTTGGACGTCTTGCAGGTCAATAAATGACCATTTTATGACGTCTTTTAGAGGTCTTGCAGGTCACTAAATGACCACTTTATGACGTTTTTAGACGTCTTGCGGGTGTTAAAAAATGACGTGATATTTATGTCGTGGTTTACGTTTCTTTTACGTACTGTAATCACGTTAATAAGACGACAACTTGCACCAACGCAAGACATGATGAGGACGTCTTATTTTGACGTCATCTTAACGTCTTGTAGGTCACAGAATGACGACTTCATGACATCTTTTGGACGTCTTGCAAATCACCAAATGACGACTTTTTGACGTCTATTGGACGTCTTGCAGGTCACTAAATGACCACTTTATGACGTCTTTTAGAGGTCTTGCGTGTGGTAAAAAAATGACGTGATATTTAAGTCATAGTTTACGTCTATTTTACGTCCTGTAATTACGTAAATAAGACGCCAACTTGGACCAACGCAAGACGTAATGAGGCCGTCTTATTTTGACGTCATCTTTACGTCTTGCTGGTCACTGAATGACGACTTCATGACGTCTTTTGGACAACTTCATGACGTCTTGCAAATCACAAAATGACGAATTTCTGACGTCTTTTGGACGTCTTGCAGGTCCTTAAATAACCATTTTATGACGTCTTTTAAAGGTCTTGCGTGTGGTAAAAAAATGACGTGATATTTAAGTCATAGTTTACGTCTATTTTACGTCCTGAAATTACGTAAATAAGACGCCAACTTGGACCAACGCAAGACGTAATGAGGCCGTCTTATTTTGACGTCATCTTTACGTCTTGCTGGTCACTGAATTACGACTTCATGACGTCTTTTGGACGTCTTGCAAATCACCAAATGACGTCTTTTTGACGTCTTTTGGACGACTTGCAGGTCACTAAATGACCACTTTATGACGTTTTTAGAGGTCTTGCGGGTGGTAAAAAATGACGTGATATTTACGTCGTGATTTACGTCTTTTTTACGTCCTGTAATTACGTCAATACGACGACAACTTGCACCAACGCAAGACGTCATAAGGACGTCTTATTTTGACGTATTCCAGGTCAGTGAATGACATCTTTTGGACGTCTTTCAAATCACCAAATGACGATTTTTTAACGTGTTTTGGACGTCTTTGGACGTCACTTGCAGGTCACTAAATGGCCATTTTATGACGTCTTTTAGAGACGTTATATTTAAGTCATAGTTTACGTCTATTTTACGTCCTGCAATTACGTCAATAAGACGACAACTTGCACCAACGCAAGACGAAGTGTGGTAACATAGGACGTGATATGCAAGACGTCAAAGAATCTTAATTTGGTAAACTGCAAGATGTCCAAAAGACTAATAAATTCGTCATTTAGTGACATGCAAGACGTAAAGATGACCTCAGAATAAGACGTCCTCATCAGGTTCAAACTATCCCAATATGGGGGACTATCAAGTCAAAGGTATTGAATTAATCCGTCGGGTGATATAATGTCATAAATAAATTTATTCAATTTGTCTCCAACGGCCCACAAGGGGGTGACACACGCTACTGCTGTGTGATAGGTTGCCCGGGTGCTGTGAAAAAAATCACAGGCGGAACCGGGCGGGATTCGAACCCGCGACCTCTGGATTACTAGACCAGTGTCATAACCACTAGACCACCGGAGTGCCCTGAGTGATCAGGTTCAAACTATCCCAATATGGGGGACTATCAAGTCAAAGGTATTGAATTAATCCGTCGGGTGATATAATGTCATTTGGTGATTTGCAAAGTCATCATTTAGTGACCTGAAAGAGGTAAAGATGACCTCAAAATAAGACTTCCTCATGACGTCTTGCGTTGGTGCAAGTTGTCGACTTATTGACGTAATTACAGGACGTAAAAAACACGTAAATCACGACTTAAATATCACGTCATATTTTATCACCCGCAAGACCTCTAAAAGACGTCATAAGGTGCTGATTTAGTGACTTGCAAGACGTCCAAAGGACGTCAAAGAGTCGTCATTTTGTGATTTGCAAAGTCGTCATTTAGTGACCCGCAAGACGTAAAGATGACTTAAATATCACGTAATTTTTTAACACCCGCAAGACCTCTAAAAGACGTCATAAAGTCGTCATTTAGACGTTTTGCAGGTGGTAAAAGTGACGTGATATTTACACCGTGGTTTACGTCTTTTTTACGTCGCGTAATTACGGCAATAAGACGTCAACTTCCACCAAGGTAAGACGTCATGAGGACGTGTTATGTTGACATTATATTTACGTCTTACAGGTTACGACTTTATGACATCTTATGGACGTTTGCAGGTCACCAAATGACGACTCTATGACGACTCTTTGACTTGATAGTCCCCCATATTGGGATAGTTTGAACCTGATCACTCAGGGCACTCCGGTGGTCTAGTGGTTATGACACTGGTCTAGTAATCCAGAGGTCGCGGGTTCGGTTCCGCCTGTGATTTTTTTTTCACAGCACCCGGGCAACCTATCACACAGCAGTAGCGTGTGTCACCCCCTTGTGGGCCGTTGGAGACAAATTGAATAAATTTATTTATGACATTATATCACCCGACGGATTAATTCAATACCTTTGACTTGATAGTCCCCCATATTGGGATAGTTTGAACCTGATCACTCAGGGCACTCCGGTGGTCTAGTGGTTATGACACTGGTCTAGTAATCCAGAGGTCGCGGGTTCGAATCCCGCCCGGTTCCGCCTGTGATTTTTTTCACAGCACCCGGGCAACCTATCACACAGCAGTAGCGTGTGTCACCCCCTTGTGGGCCGTTGGAGACAAATTGAATAAATTTATTTATGACATTATATCACCCGACGGATTAATTCAATACCTTTGACTTGATAGTCCCCCATATTGGGATAGTTTGAACCTGATCACTCAGGGCACTCCGGTGGTCTAGTGGTTATGACACTGGTCTAGTAATCCAGAGGTCGCGGGTTCGAATCCCGCCCGGTTCCGCCTGTGATTTTTTTTCACAGCACCCGGGCAACCTATCACACAGCAGTAGCGTGTGTCACCCCCTTGTGGGCCGTTGGAGACAAATTGAATAAATTTATTTATGACATTATATCACCCGACGGATTAATTCAATACCTTTGACTTGATATTCCTAGAAATGTTGAAGTCGATCTTTCACATGTAACACATGGGATCTGAACCACTCATTACAATCTGTTTAAGTGTAATGACGACCTGTCAAAAGCATTCATGAGCACATGGATACCAGAATTCAAAGTACATACATGTACAATCACTGAAAAATAAGTTATGCATAATATACAAGGCAGACATAAAATCAGTTTCACATTTTTAATGCCACTGGTATGAAAATCAGCTGCAAACATCCATTCATAAAACATATATAACAATGATAATCAAAACTGATGTGTGAGTATACAGGTATACAGGTACAGTTAACAACAAAAATATTCATACCCCTTGGAAAATTCTAGTTTTTTTCATTTTTCGTAAAAATGAATGGTTAACTGAATTTAATTGCACATCACTTGAATACATTTAGTTATCATCTGCAAATGAATGCTGTTTCTGGTTTCACTCATTTGCATAACAATAGAAAAGGTGAATCATCCAAACTGGGTGATGTTCAAAATTATTCATACCCTTGGTGATCTATTGACTTTGTCAATCAGTATGAATCCAGTCCTTGTGATTAATGCTCGTAACACTTTCTTCACACTGTCACAATGCTTCTGGAGGTCTCTACTGAGATATCAGGCCAATACCTGGTCTCCAATGGCCCAATCTCCTTGAGGATGTTGTCCACGCATGTATGCCATCACCTGGTCTTCAGGGGATTCGATGGATTTAAAGCAGATTTTGTGTTTGCAGGTGGTGTAGTTTTAGACGTCATGAGGATAGGACTATGATATTGATATTTTCGTTAATATTACTTACATTTTAATGACAATACTGTATCTAAGTTGAAACAAAGCACTCTTCCTGGAGAGACTTCCCTAGAGGCATTCACTGTTGCACTGTCAAGGGAAGGTATTTCCTGATACTTTGTTCCATTATTATTAAGAATGTTTAGGGAGGCCATGGTAGTTGTCTAAAGGTTGGATGGTGCCAATTTTATCAGTTTATTCAGTTACACTGATTGACACATTTTTGATATGGACCCCTGCAAGTGGGTACTCTAGTGAAGCTTAAAATACTGATCTTTATGTTCCAGTGCACTGTCAAAGTGGTAGCATTTTGTGCACTGCAGCTGGTAACATGGAGGGCATATGGTATAAATTTGGTTTGTACATTCATTCTGATATCAAGGATTGTAGCTTTCATACCAAAAATACAAAGAATGTACCATATGAAGATTGATATACAGTAACAGTCAATGTGGGATGTGTATGGTACTCAAAGGTTACATACTGTTATTCATGGTGACCTGACGTTAAAGTCATGCAATGACTTCAATATCACCAACATGGCCTTCCTGAGCACTCTGATTAAGAATGGGGCCAATGAATAAAGGTGAACCCTCCCACAGGCAGTGCAAAAGGGAAGGGCTCTTCAGGTATGGTGCTTTGCTTCATAAGTAGATACAGAATTTTCATTAAAATGCATGGAATAAATGACAGAAAATTTCAATATCATAGTCCTGTCATCATGAAGTCGATAACTGCATCACCTGTAGGACACGAAATCCAATGAACGCCCTGAAGGTCAGGTGAAGGCATGTGTGGACACATCCTCAAGGAGATTGAGCCATTGGAGAACAGGTACTCGCCTGATATCCCGGCAGAGACCCCTCCGGAAGCCTTGTGACGGTGTATTAAAATAATGTGAATCGGATTCATACTGATTGACAAAGTCAATAAATCACCAAGGGTATGAATAATTTTGAACATCGCCCAGTTTGGATAACTCACCTTTTCTGTTGTTATGCAAATGAGGTGAAACCGGAAACAGCATTCATTTGCAGATGATAACTAAATGTATTCAAGTGATGTGCTAGTAACTTCATTTAACCATTCATTTTTAGGAAAAATGCAAAAAATAGAATTTTCCAAGGGGTATGAATAATTTTTTTGTTAACCGTATATCTTAACAGGTGGATTATTAAATCACACGGTGGGAAACACAATCTACCCTAATGAAAAGAGTTGTGAAAATGAATGGATTTTTGGCACGAAGTAAAAAGAGGGTAAGAAAATACATTAAGTATTTGAAAATTTGTCCCCCCCCCAAAAAAAAAAAAAAAAAACACAAAAAAAACAGCATCATTGACAAAATTGGAGGGGAAAGTACCTGATTTCTATGGTCTCAAAAATGGTAATGTTGAATGTACATGAATTACTAACCCATGAAATCGCTTCATTATAAGATTTTGTTAAGAATGTTGTTGCCTCATTTGCATAAAGTAGATACTCAAAATGCTGAATTATTTGAAAAGAATTTTTGTTTTCAATTTGGGTTTGAATCTAGTTCGTGCACCAGTACAATGTTTTGTACAAGAACAAGGAAAAATAAAGAAAATTAATTATGGAACGAAATGCTAGAAATCTATGTAAGACAACAAACCAAGTGGTGGAACTGTAATCAGGATAAGTTGGTTCAAAATAATGCAAGTTGATTTACCATTGAATTTCTTTGCCAAATATATTTTTCACAAGGAAAAATGCCTGAATGAAGCATATTAATTGTACGTAGCATTTCAGTCCAGTTCATAAGAAATAAATACGCAAAACTGGGTGACTATTTCCCCTCACAGCAGCTTAGTCATGCTGCAAAAATGTTTTTTGTTTCATAAAATTAATTTTCTAATGCCTTTAATTTTCATGTCACACGCACTGGTCTCAGTAGAATAATGAAAAGACCATGGTGTTCAGACCAAGAGTAGTAATGCTTGAAATTCATTGTCTCAGACGTTTATAGTCTTAGGTGGTCCAAAAACTCTTTCTCATGGGAATAAAGGGATGTTGTAATTGTCTGGGGAAATTTGTGCGGGACAATTTGTCCTGGCTGTAGTCGTCCTAGTGGTACTTTTCCTGGGGTAAAAAGTCATAGAGGTAATTGTTATAGTAGTCCATTAATCATGCATTAGCTGTTGATAATAATTTTCCTACTTCCATAGACAATGGACTTAACACTACTCATTTACCCCAAAATGGAGCTGGTCTAATAATTTTTCCACATAAATATATATATATATATATATATATTTATTCACAAGCGCTTTCGATTTAATCTCTTCACCTGAAGAGATTAAATCGAAAGCGCTTGTGAATTTTTTATAAAAACATGCTTCTTGTGTGTGTATTCTATATGATGTTGTGAACTTTATTTTTCTACATATTTTAACTCTGCACTTTGTCGGAACTTTGTTCCTGTAAACACTTTACGATATATATATATATATATATATATATATATATATATAATAACTAGTTTTCCAGCGTTAGGGGGAATCCTTTTATCTCAGCCTATTGTTATCATTCCCTTTAACGCACGGTTTCTTTCCCCGCAACGTCGAATTTCTATTGTGATGGAATAAACCGCATTGTTAGGATTCCCCCAACGTAGGAAATAATGTTGTATAATTATGTATATATGTGTATGTGTGTGTATATTATTTATGTTATTGTATCATAAATCATGTAATCAAACTCTTAAAATATTGTATACTTGCGTATCAAGGTTTGTTACTACTTTAAAGTAGAGGTCATCCAATTATATCTCTGTTTAACCAACTAGCTTTATCCATGAAATATTCTAAAAACCAGATCATTTATTACCCACGCCGATAAAATCGGCAGGATTATGTAAAGGGGTCCGTATGTTTGTTTGTATGTTTGTGTACAAGATAACTAGAGAACGGGTAAACGGATTTGCACCAAATTTTCAGGGAATGTTCGGATAGTTTGTGTGACCTTGAAGTTTTGACCCAATAGTATTGCAACTACTCTGTAGCGCCGCTATAAGGCGTTGGTCTGCCGCCTTTGACGGCCTTTCTAGTTTTATGTATGTGGTACAAATCATGCAAATCATGCAAATATATATTTATATATATGTATAAAGAAAGTGTTCTGCGTCGGTTTAGGTAAACTATACGTAGAAAAGACAAATATAAATAAAAAAAAAACAGTAGAGATGGCAATTATCCGATGACAAATTTATTAAGCGTCAAGCTTGACGCTTAATAAATTTGTCATTCCTTGACAAAGGGCTATGCCCGAAATGTCGGATAATTGCCATCTCTACGGTTTTTTTATTTATATATATATACATATTTCCAAATATACGGAGGCTGGCCATGAAATCTGTCATTATGTTTTGGTCCTCAGATCGACTTCTTCAGTATTTTATTAATTAGTGAATCTGCAAAGCTACGAAAAAGGCGGTAGATAATTGAAGCAGCCATAAGAAAGAACTAAACGGGGAAACATCTTGCCAAATATGATAATAGCATGATTGCAATCATCATCATCTGATTAATTATATAGGCAAGTCACCGCTATTTGTACCCTTAGTGAATACACCCAAGATTCTGATAGGCCTATATCTGATTATTGTATAAAGTTGACAACCCTACAATCATGACAATAGCTTGGATAAGGTAAAATATCGGGAACAGTGATTGTCTTACTCTCAAAATTATGTTTAATACGCCAGTATACGTGGTAACGTATGGGACTGTCAACCGAATAACTTGGGCTTGTTTTTAGCAAAAATGCTCAATCATTAATCGGATTATAAATGCTGTTTGGCCAGCTGATCAGGAGTAAGGGCTTTGCAAGTCGTAAATTCTCCCCGTCCTTTACAAACCGTCGGGCAGCTACATAAAAAGAACAGAATTCTTAATTATGCTATCCGCAAAGACAGGTAATAATAATAATAACAACAACAATAATAATAATAAAAATAATAAAATGATATAGCAATTCCCTTCCATTTAAACACATTTTTCATTCAATGTCGTCCCCAATCTTTCGTGATCTTGCACATCTCATGGTCACTTCCGTTTTTGGTCATGCATGGTCGATGTTTTTTCAATCAGTTTTGTCATATTGCATCCAATTTCATCATCCCCGTCCACCAAAGTATAGCCTCGAATCGAGGCGATGTGCTGCATTTTTGATCTTTTGAAATCTTTCGTCAATTTTCTACGAAAATCTTTCATGAATAATTCAGTTCCTGGTAGAGAAAATGAACCAATGTGGGGAAAGTAAAGATTTGTTATCGCAAATAGGACATGATAATTTCTACACAATATATAAGAAGTGTATGACCGTTGACCATTTTCTTTTTGATAAATGGACAAACATCTATTTGTGAGTGGAGTTTTTATCTAGAAGAAAGAAAAGTATACATAATTTCAGCTTTATCCCGCTATCTACCCTTTTTGGTCCCCACAGAATATTGGAAGAGCTCAATCTTTTCCGTTACAATCCCTTTTATCTGATGGTTAGACGCGCTGAACAATAGAGTTCAGTGTTTGCGTTTAAATCTAGCTGTGTGTTAAAATCGTAACGAGTCGTACTGCCATATTTGGAAGGTTGTTGAATGCATATAGTCTCGGTGGTCTTGAATATATAAACGGGTGATTGGAGGCGGCGTGCAGCAAGCTGCACGCTTGTGTCGACTTCCCGAGCAATCAGAGGACTATTCCGAGCGTTTCGAGGAGAGACTAAGAGAACGACAGAGCAGCACAGCCGCCTTGATTAAAGGCTAACCAAAGTGCGACTGCATTAATCAATTTCGTCATTTTGCAATTCCTCTGAACCGTCTTTGAAATTCGTCACTCGTGCTTTTGCTATATGAATCTGTTTTATTTGATTTCTTGTTTCGACAACTGACATGACATGAAAGTAATAATGTCGGTATGCGTACAAATTAAAATTTTGTATTTGCTTTTTCTTTCTTCATATATCTTATTCACAAATAATTTCTTGGTACTACAACATTTCAATATGGCACGAAAAAGAGACATGATAACGAAGCTTTTCGACCGGCACTCATCATCCGCCTACCGCAAGCCCACATTCACCGGGCAATACACGAGATGGGACTCGTACAGTGCAACTTCATACAAGATTGGGCTCATTAGAAACTTAGTGTGCCGCGCCCTTAGGATTTGCTCTGCGTGCAAATTAGCTCCCGAAATCGCGAAAATCAAAACTATTCTCCTTGACAATGGTTACCCTGAGCATGTTATATCTCGCATCATAACACGGACGCTGGAGGCACAATCCAAATCGGACACAGGATTTGGACCTGCCAAATGCCCCGTGTATCTCAAACTACCCTGGAGGGGTAAGGTATCTGACAAATACGCCAGTCAGATCAAACACGCAGTGTCGCGTTGCTATTACGCGGTTTCGACACGCATTGTGTTTTCTACACACAGTATGCTACCGTCAACTAGCAAGGATGTACTACCCACCCCCACTTGAGTAATGTTATTTACCAATTTCAGTGCCGGTGCGATGCCAGGTACGTGGGCCGTACTTCTTAGCGGTTGGCTGATCGCATTAAACAACACATCCCCTCGACTATTCGGAACCGTACAGCCAATCAGCGCACGCAGCCCGTCCGTGCTTGCAAATCTGAAATGCACGCTAACAAACCAAAGATAGCCAAGTGCGATTCGGCGATTGGTCTCCATTTGCTGAACAATCCAGCTTGCGCACAAAGCTATGGCCACGATCAGTTCTCAATTATGTCCCGGGCCAGAAGCATGAACCTCTTGTGTGCAGACAAAAGGAGTTCATCCAAGCTTTGCGATTGTTCTGAAATTACGGCGTCTAGGTTGCGTCCGGGTTCACCGTGTATAATATACTCTATTTCAAGTAATTTGTTATATACCTGCGTGATAACCTGATGAGTGCAGGTCGAAAAGCTTCGTTATCATTTCTCTTTTTCGAAAACGGATGTCTGTTTCGCCCTTTGATTGTTTTAGTTCAATGTTATACCTATCCGACGAATTCGGATGAAACTCCTTTGAAATTGATACTACTAAGACGGATTCGATCATTACATCCTGCAGCGGATCGCTACGTAAGACGAATATGTATTAAATTTGACGAAAATGAATGGACAAATGTTGAAATTGATTGCGTATTGACCAACCTGAATGACAAATTACGAAATTAACTTTGGCATTTGCATATTCAAGGGTTCTCAGGCCACAGACTGAAGTGAACAATGATGAAATTGAATGAAAGTTTTAAATGTACAGGGAAGAACTCGAGGAGTAGAAGTTGTCTGTCACTTTTTAACCCCATGCCTACGGAATCCGGATAGTCCCTGAAGTAAGCTTATGGTATGAGAGAATTTAGTAGTCAACAGGTTGACTTCTGTTTTCCATTCAATTTCATCATTGTTCAACTTAACTTCGTCCGGAGAACAATGACAAGGTTAATGCAGTCATTTGTCATCCAAGTTGGTCAAAAGGGCAATCGATTACACTAAAAATATTTCATTCGAAGCCGGCTAGACGTGAGGGAAGAAGGATGGGCACATACCTAGATGCATTGCGTACCGCCTCTACGGCGACTTCGAGCCGTCTCATCCACTGTCGAAAATCTTGCCCATAGTCTCCTGTGAATATCTCTGGTAGTTCAATGTCGAACATGGTTAAACCTATGTCATCGAAAACCTTACACTAATGAAAAAGGGAGACAGCGTGTAGAAGAGGGTGAGCATACACGTAAAGGGGGATGAAACACTGAGTAATTTCACCTACAAAATATCTAGCAGTAGGCCTTCAAAATGTATGGTAACAAAGGCTGTTGCATCAGGTAGCAAACTTAGTAAAGGCTAATATAATGTGAAAACAGGTTATAGACAAAGGCGTACCACCGAAAAGAAGAGCTTGAACTAGCTGAAAGACTGATGAAACTTGACGAAGGATGCTAAGGGGTGCAAACACAGCTTGGAGTAGGGCGTGGCTGGTTCCGGGTTCCTGGGTTGGACACAGGACACCGCTGCTACCAGTGTAACACTCCACAAATTCACGCTGGAACACCCCACAATCAATCATAAAAGAATCAAACTCAACCAAAATAATCAGCTAGCGAGAGCACCAAATCCATATAAGGAGAACCTAAAATAAGTGTAGTGAAATAGAAGTGGTCAAAATAAAGATGTCGACAAGAACAAGTCCAGAAGTGCTCTGATTTATTGGGCTGCACAGCAGACCTCACTTCCCATGCTTTTACAAAATATATTCAAATAATGCAACCCTGATAGCAGAGACTGGTCAAAATGATGTCTTAATGACGTCGTGTCATACGTCTTAACTCTTACTGTGTTAAGAGTTTTAACTCTCTTCGAAGTTTTACCTAAATGTAATCAGTGCCTACTATTCAAATGTCTGTACTTCATTAAACCATCTATTATTTCACAAAATATTTTGTACCAAACTTGCAGGAAATGTATTACAATTTCTTATGATACCAAACATTATCACTTTACCCAATGTTATGTATAAGAATTATTGAAAATTTCATTTGAGTTTCTTTTCTGTCCATTATTTTTTGGTTTCCCACTTGTTTATTATTAATTTGTAAACAAATCTTTCGGCATATTGTTTATTATTGTTTAATATTGGAATAAAGTAATTTCCTCTGAAAATTTCTATGGTAGCATATAAATATAATTATATATTTAGAATGCTTGATTTATGCTCAAAATGTTGATATACATACATTGATCACCATATACCTTTCCTGTGGTCGAGCAATTGGTGAATGAAAATGACAAGTCTGTCTGTCACATATATGTGCCATCGGCACTGGAAGAGCTAAAGACGTCAGATAATGACGTCAGTTTGCACCCACGTTTGACATCTGGAAGACGTCTTACATTGACTTAATTTTGACGTTTTTCTGGTCAAAGAAGACGTCTTTATGACATCCTGAAGACATGTTTATTACCAATAGCAGGCATCACAAAGACGTCTTAAAGACGTCTAAAATATCCTTTTTTACAAAGAAAACAATTTAAATAATTACTACCGCGTAACTACTTAAAAATTTTATCTTGAATTGAAGATCAGCGAATGCAGGCACTACATTACTGAAAAGTTTTGGTGGAACACCCTATACCACAATATTTTACCCATCGTCTATGGCCCACCGGGGGAAGATTACGATCGTTGCGCCCCCAAATTCATGCATACATCTACTAGACTTTTAAAACTTTGTCATACAGGCCGTCGTCAATAATATATGCTCCTTATGGTACGTACAATAACAGCCGTCCACAAATATCTCCTGAGGAAAATCAAAATTGGGCCAAGAAGAAAAAATGGTTTGGTGGCCTGAATTGCATCCAATTGTAGAGTAGCTTCTAGGAGGCGACATGACTTTGTGAAAACATTCGCAAAGCACTTCAGCGTTGGTATGTTTGGAGCTTGTGGAGATAAACGTTGAGATAGACATTCAGATGACTGCTGGAACCGCATAACTACTTACAAGTTTTACCTCGCACTGGAAAACAGCGAATGCAGGGACTACATCACTGAAAAGTTTTGGTGGAACACCCTATACCACAATATTTTACCCATCGTCTATGGCCCACCGGGGGAAGATTGCGAGCGTTGCACCCCAAATTCATACATACATCTACTAGACTTTTAAAACTTTGCCATACAGGCCGTCGTCAACAATATATGTTCCTTATGGTACGTACAATAACAGCCGTCCACAAATATCTCCTGAGGAAAATCAAAATTGGGCCAAGAAGAAAAAATGGTTTGGTGGCCTGAATGGCATCCAATTGTAGAGTAGCTTCTAGGAGGCGACATGACTTTGTGAAAACATTCGCAAAGCACTTCAGCGTTGGTATGTTTGGAGCTTGTGGAGATAAACGTTGAGATAGACATTCAGATGACTGCTGGAACCGCATAACTACTTACAAGTTTTACCTCGCACTGGAAAACAGCGAATGCAGGGACTACATCACTGAAAAGTTTTGGTGGAACACCCTATACCACAATATTTTACCCATCGTCTATGGCCCACCTGGGGAAGATTACGAGCGTTGCGCCCCCAAATTCATACATACTTCTACTAGACTATAAAAACTTTGTCATACAGGCCGTCGTCAACATTATATGCTCCTTATGGTACATCACTGAAAAGTTTGGGTAGAACACTCTATACCACAATATTGTACCAATCGTCTATGGCACACACAGGGAAGATTACGAGCGTTGCACCCCAAATTCATACATACATCTATTGGACTTTAAAAACGTTGCCATACAGGCCGTCGTCAACAATATATGTTCCTTATGGTACGTACAATAACAGCCGTCCACAAATATCTCCTGAGGAAAATCAAAATTGGGCCAAGAAGAAAAAATGGTTTGGTGGCCTGAATGGCATCCAATTGTAGAGTAGCTTCTAGGAGGCGACATGACTTTGTGAAAACATTCGCAAAGCACTTCAGCGTTGGTATGTTTGGAGCTTGTGGAGATAAACGTTGAGATAGACATTCAGATGACTGCTGGAACCGCATAACTACTTACAAGTTTTACCTCGCACTGGAAAACAGCGAATGCAGGGACTACATCACTGAAAAGTTTTGGTGGAACACCCTATACCACAATATTTTACCCATCGTCTATGGCCCACCGGGGGAAGATTGCGAGCGTTGCACCCCAAATTCATACATACATCTACTAGACTTTTAAAACTTTGCCATACAGGCCGTCGTCAACAATATATGTTCCTTATGGTACGTACAATAACAGCCGTCCACAAATATCTCCTGAGGAAAATCAAAATTGGGCCAAGAAGAAAAAATGGTTTGGTGGCCTGAATGGCATCCAATTGTAGAGTAGCTTCTAGGAGGCGACATGACTTTGTGAAAACATTCGCAAAGCACTTCAGCGTTGGTATGTTTGGAGCTTGTGGAGATAAACGTTGAGATAGACATTCAGATGACTGCTGGAACCGCATAACTACTTACAAGTTTTACCTCGCACTGGAAAACAGCGAATGCAGGGACTACATCACTGAAAAGTTTTGGTGGAACACCCTATACCACAATATTTTACCCATCGTCTATGGCCCACCGGGGAAGATTGCGAGCGTTGCACCCCAAATTCATACATACATCTACTAGACTTTTAAAACTTTGCCATACAGGCCGTCGTCAACAATATATGTTCCTTATGGTACGTACAATAACAGCCGTCCACAAATATCTCCTGAGGAAAATCAAAATTGGGCCAAGAAGAAAAAATGGTTTGGTGGCCTGAATGGCATCCAATTGTGGAGTAGCTTCTAGGAGGCGACATGACTTTGTGAAAACATTCGCAAAGCACTTCAGCGTTGGTATGTTTGGAGCTTGAGGAGATAAACGTCGAGATAGGAATGCAGATGACTGCTGGAACCGCGTAACTACTTAAAAACACCCTATACCACAATATTTTACCATCGTCTATGGCCCACCGGGGGAAGATTGCGAGCGTTGCACTCCAAATTCATACATACATCTACTAGACTTTAAAAACTTTGCCATACAGGCCGGCGTCAACAATATATGTTCCTTGTGGTACGTACAATAACAGCCGTCCACAAATAACTCCTGAGGAAAATCGAAATTGGGCCAAGAAGAAAAAATGGTTTGATGGCCTGGATGGCATCCAATTGTAGAGTAGCTTTTTTGAGGCGACATGACTTTGTGAAAACACTGGCAAAGCACTTCAACGTTGGTATGTTTGGAGCTTCTGAAGATAAACGTTGAGATAGGAATTCAGATGACTGCTGGAAACGCATAACTACTTACAAGTTTTACCTCGCATTGGAAAACAGCGAATGCAGGGACTACATCACTGAAAAGTTTGGGTAGAACACTCTAAACCACAATATTGTACCAATCGTCTATGGCACACACAGGGAAGATTACGAGCGTTGCACCCCAAATTCATACATACATCTACTGGACTTTAAAAACTTTGCCATACAGGCCGTCGTCAACAATATATGCTCCTTATGGTACGTACAATAACATCCGTCCACAAATATCTCCTGAGGAAAATTGGAATTTGGTCAAGAAGAAAAAATGGTTTGGTTGCCTTGATGGCATCCAGTTGTAGAGTAGCTTCTTGGAGGCGACATGACTTTGTGAACACACTCGAAAAGCACTTCAACGTTGGTATGTTTAGAGCTTCTGGAGATAAACGTTGAGATAGGAATTCAGATGACTGCTGGAAACGCATAACTACTTACAAGTTTTACCTCGCATTGGAAAACAGCGAATATAGCGAATATCATTTGAATTTTTAAGCATTAATATATGTTTGAACCATAGATGTATTATAGATTTACTAGACGGAAAGCAGTACGCGCGGAAATCATTACGTGAATTGAATTAGGCCCCGCCTCTTTCGGATCATTTGAAGGGACGATAAGCACCCGTTATCGTCATTATATCGATAATAGGCGTTGCATTATCCATATTTCTTGCGCCTGTCAGTTTATTGTGAAACTTTGATTGGATGCTAGGTCATGAATGTGTACATAATTTGATAGTATCGATTAAAATTTACTTGACCTCAACTTCGTCAATTCAAGACCTATTGATTATATGCAATGACGTCACCGCACGAAATGAGAGATGTTAGTTAAAAGCACTAGCTGAGTAGAGGTCAAATTGCGAGTAAATTTCGTATATTTAGTTTATTAATAACCTGCTGTTGATAATATATTTTTCAAAAATAATGCTGCGGATATATTTATTTCAAATGTTTGTCATTTGAAATTCACTTCCTATGACGAATCATTCAAGGATTTTGAAGATTATTTTTAAGAATATGTATATCGTTGGCAGGTTGACTTTGCAAGATTTTCCACATGCCTTTTGTACACACTGTCTCATACTGAACGATGAGGGCTCTATTTTCAGCTTGTTCTATACGCCGTTTTCGGAGTATATACCTGTGCTCGGTATTACGGAGTTGGGTCTGACTGGATGTGCTAACATGTTAAATGAGGTTGGTAGGTCCAACGACATGGACAATAGTAAGATGTTGGCTATTTTGGAGAGGCAGCTGTCTGCTGAAGACTGCAAGATTTGGTTTCGTCATCAACAGTCACAAGCGGCAGCTTCCTTCCAGATGCTACGAGACTGGCTAGTCTTGGAAATGAGAGCTAGAGTGAGGTAATCAGCACCTCTTAGAGCAGACACCGGCAAATCATCTGTGAATTGTAAGAGTGACAAATATGGGTCTGATCAGTGTAAGGACTTTGTCAACAAGTCACAAGCACAGAGGATGGAAATGGTGAGAAACAGCAACATCTGTTTTAGTTGTTTTAAGCCGGCGGTGGACACCGAATGAATACCTGCACGAGGAAGAGCCAGTGTACTGAGAACTGCAAATGCCAGCAATGTAAGTTTTACCGCCACCCATTGCTGCATTCTGAGCTAGAGACCAAGAAGAAAAAAACCAGTAAGATCCGTAAGAAATTTTTAACTGGTCCAGTTGATTTTTAACTGGACCAGTTCAAATCAACTGGAAACCAGTTATATCAATTGGATTCCAGTTGAAAAAAAAAGTAGTAAATCCAGTTGAACTATTTTTGACCAACTTGTGTAACTGTCCATTGAACAATGGCCATATTTCCAGTTAAACCAGTTGATGATTGAGCAAACTCCAGCTGGCAATTTTATTCTGGGATACTACTGATATAACAAAGACATTATTACTACTTTTTATCATCATCATCACTACTGGTATTATTATTATCATTATTACTATCATTATCATTTATTATTATCATTATCATTTATTATTATAATTATTATTACTATTGTGGTTGTTGTTATTATTATTGCCAATCGATAAAGCAAGAAGAGTTTCCAGATATGGTCAACTGGTTTAATTCCAGTTTTTGTTTCAATTAAAATTTCCAACTGGTTTTAGACCAGTTAGACCAGTTGATCAACTGGTTTGACCTCATTTGCATATTGCCACTTTTTGTAGAGAAATCAACATTTAAAGTGAAATACAAATGCAACCTTATTTCTTTGTCTGAATATTCTTCCTAGATATTTGCGTAAAATATTTCAAAGTAAAAATGTATGATTTTGCATTACATGTTTCAAATTACAACAGAAAGAATATTCACTAACCATCATCACAAGTGAAATACACTGATTCTGCTATATAAGAAACCAAATGGAAGTTTCTAGTTGACCCTGGAAAATACCAGTAAGACCAGTTGGTAAGACCAGTTGGAAACACCAGTTGGAAAAGCACCTGTAAGACCAGTTTGAAAATTCCACTTACAAGACCAGTTAAAAACACCAGTTGAAATCTCCAGCTGGTTTTTGACCACTTCACTTTTAACTGGACCAGTTAGACCAGTTCTAACAATGTTTCAATTTCCAGAGTTTTCCTTCTGGGGGCTATTGGTGCTGGGATCGGAGTAGCGCTGACTACAAATCCTTCCTGTCATTACAGTTGAGTTCATACGTGCTGAACATGGTGTGAAGGAGGCAAAGTTCTATTCAGGCTCTCAAATCGCCATTATATAAGGATTTGCAGATCACCTCCAGCTGCCAGGGGGTTTATGCACACATGGGCTAAAGATGGACTACCTTCATTCGGGCTAAACCCTTTTGGTCCACTCTTCATTTGGTCTAATTTGCACTTGGTCTAATAACCAGAAGGTCTAATGACCACTTGGGCTAATTATCACTTGGTATAATTACCATTTCTACTTTATTTTGTTGTCACTCGGTCTACTACCAGTTCGTCTAATGTCTTTTTGTCTAATTCTCAGTCAGTCTAAAACTAATTGGTCTACAAGCATTTCGTCTACAATCCACTTGGTCTAGTACCATTTGGTCTACATAGCATTTATACGGTCTAATTATGCAGTTGGTCTAACTTTCATTTAGCCCATTTTCCATTTAGTCTAATTATCGCTTGGTATAATTACCATTTCGTCTACTTTATTTTGTTGTCACTTGGTCTACTACCAGTTCGTCTAATGTCTGTTTGTCTAATTCTCAGTCAGTCTAAAACTAATTGGTCTACAAGCATTTCGTCTACAATCCACTTGATCTAGTACCATTTGGTCTACGTAGCATTTATACGGTCTAATCATGCAGTTGGTCTAACTTTCATTTAGCCCATTTTCCATTTAGTCTAATTGTCAGTTGGTCTAAATGCCAATTTTTCTAAACATCATTTTGTCTAATTATCACTACGGCTAATTGCCTGTTGGGCTATTCCCTTTTCGTATACGCACATACCAACAACACTATGCGTAATTTCGTTGGCAATCCCTGGACAGGTTGTGGCCAGAGCTTTTTCAAAGGGCCTAGGGGTCCGGGAGGGGGGGGGGGGGTGTTGCTGTCCTGATTAGACTTTATCCTGAGCTGAGGTCAAAAACAAGAAAATACCGATATCTGTTAGAAAAAAGAAAATGGTTTCATTTCACCAAATGTTTCTGAGAGTCTATGTTCTCTTTGTCTGTTTTGTACGTAATATATTATTGTAGGCCTACACAACGTATATTTTGTCAAACTATCCAATACACCGCTGTGCGGCTGCATATTTTGTTATATTATGGTATACTCTATTTACATGACAAATCATGGGGAAAAACATACATGTATATATATATATATATATATATACGATCTTTTGTAAAAATTGTTATGTTGATGATGAATAAAGGAACCCCGTGGAAGGGCAAACAAATAAATTAAAAAATTGCTGCTCGCTCGGTCGCTTTCGCTTCCTCGCATAACATAATTTGACGCGGGAAGGGGGCGCAAATTCATTGTTTGCCCAGGGTGTCATAATACCTAGATATGCCACTGCCCTATAGAAGAAATTAAAGAAGGCAGTGAACAAGTATAAAAAGCGACATTTTTAGAAAGGTGAGGAGGGGGGGGGGGCATTGTGCCCCCCCCCCCCTGTCAACGAGCGAGTTAATTTACGTTTCAGATGAACAGAGAATAATAATATAATAATAATAATAGTTGCATACTCTATCTTCTATCTTCTTCTTTTTTCGTTTTTCTTCTCTCTCTCTTTCTCTCTATCACTCTCTTTTTGGTCAGAATCATGGGGGCAACCGCCCCTGCCCCCCGTCCTGTAGCACCGCCCCTGAAAAAAGCAGTTTGCATCGCTGAAAAGAATCAGAGAAGCTTAATGCCAGAATATTTAGTTCTTGATGTGACAATAGTGTGACACCTTTGAGCAGGAACTTGCGAGACCTGGGGACAGTGTGCCCAAATGTTTAATAAACTTGCAGCAATTAAGATATCCCCCGCCCAAAGCTTGCTCGCTACGCTTGCTCGCACTCACTTATTGTAACTTATGGCAGTAACATAAAGCCCTATCTCTTTTATTGAAAGATTGTGCTTGAAATCGGATATCAAATAAGAAAAATGAATAACAGATTATCAACCAAAAAAAAACATAATTTGAAGTGCAATACAAAATCAGGTTCTTCTACTTAAGTCATAAAAGGAAGAGGAGACCTATGAATGTTTTAATTACTAAAAAATAATACTAAATAATTGATTTTAATAAACTGAATAATTAATATATAAAATGTAGAGATATTGATTGATCTTGATATAAGCAGCAACAACTCTTTTAATGCTCATTTACGAAGATCATTCTTTGAATTCTCATTTTTTAAAAGTTTCATTTCCCTGTCCTGTCCAAATGGTCATTAGACTATATGAATATTAGACCAAATGGTCATTAGACCATTTAACAGTTATACTAAATGATAAGTAGCCCAGATGGTTATTAGACTAAATGGAATTGAACCAAGTGATAGGTAGACCATGTGGTATTACCCAAAGTAGGTGTAGCCCAAATGGATATTAGACTATGTGGCTTGTAGACAAAATGACTATTACACTATTTGGAAATAGGCGAAGTGAAAATTAGCCGATGTGAAAATTAGCCCAAAATGGGTTTTAGACTAAATGGAGTTAGCCAAACAGGGTATTAGACGAATTGGTTATTAGGCCAAATAGAAATTAGACGAAATGGTAAGTAGACAAACTGGTTGTAGACAAAATGAAGTTAGACCACGTGGAGTTCGACGAACTGATAATTAGACCAAGTGGTGGTAGGACAGTGTGGTGAGCATTGGAGAAGGAGTGAAAGAGCTAAGAACTGAGATATACAGAGCTCAAATTCGACCAGTGTCCGGCCAGAGACGTTACACCATTCAAGCGATTGCACTCCCGCATATCTGTGAAGTGCGGGAGATGGACATTCCATCACTTACAGAAAGAATTAGGTTGCCACCTAAAGAGATACACAGAGGCATGGGTTTCGATCCCGGGGGGATGGGGGGGGGGGGGGGGCTGGGATATATATCCCAAAAAAATTGGAGGTGGGGGATGGCCTGTATTATCACCCCCCCCCCCCCCACCCCCCAATATTGGATGGAATAAATACGAATTAGGATACATTAACATCAACTAATAATGATCTTGAAATACGATCACATTCTTTACCAATTAAAAGTAAGGAATAACAAATGTCATAATTTCAGTGCGAAAATATCGAAGAAAATTTGTTCGCTGGCATTGTTATTCTCAATTGAGGGGTTTCGTCCATTGGTGTAGATGCGTGCATTCCTTCTTTTCATAAAAAAAAATATTTGAAATGCTGTAAAATGCAAGTTTTATAGACCGATTTTTGAAAAGAAATACCCCTTCCCCACTTGGCCGCTTCGTTCAGTGGCGTATCTGGGGGGGGGGGGGGAGGGTGGGGGTGCCTGGGTGGCACATGGAGGGGGCGTAAAAAAGGCAAAGGAGAGAAAGAAAAAAAGGGGAAATACACTAGAAATCTAGTTTTTGAAGGTTTTAAATGCGCAAATTTTCCAAAGCTCAATCGCTTTGCTCCCTCGCATAATTATTTTCTTTCCAGATCTCGTGATTTCGTGATAGTTCTTAAAAAGCTTCCTCAAAGGGTTCAAAATTTGAAAAAAATTCAAGATGTAATTGCTTTGTTGGCTATATCATGTACGTTTCCCCAATATAGGATAAAGTGTATAAAACAGTATTTGCAAAGCATTTGCAAAGGTTCAACTTTTGAAAGAAATCTCAACTTTAGGTAGCCTTGCTGAATTTCTCGACTCTTTCTCAAGCCTATATAGGATTTTCGTTAGTTTTACTCCCGATTGTAAAAGTGAGTGAATAGAAAACCGTTTATCAATTTATAAATTTTGAGCTTCTCTGCCGCTAAATTGCGGTTGTCAGTTGCAAAATTTCCAGGGTAAAATTAACAAGAAATTGCGTTTTTTTTGCTTCCAGATTACATATTGGAGTACAGTCGTGGAAGAGGTGTTCTTCCCATTCAGCTGGCACCAGATACAATGTTCATGGCAGACAGCATGATTGTGCTCTTGATCCAGCCACGCCAGAAGTTTCAAGTAGTTTGTGTCAGCTAGAGTTGGGTAAATACACAGCCAATCAGATCCACAACAATGGAGACACCTTCCTGGAGATGTCAATCCAGCAGATGACATCTCGCGTGGTATATTAATAGAGAGATTGATGGAGAGGTGGTTACGCGGTCCTGAGTTCCTGCGAACACCACGAGACGAGTGGCCACAAAGAATGGGCTCAATTGACTATAATAGGTTCTCAAGCTGGAGAAAATTGCTAAGAGTAACAGCGTAGGTGTTAATCTGACAACCAGATGCAATACGTCCAGTGGAAGAGATGAAAAGGGCCAATTTCTGTACCAGAGTTGGAGTCGGCAGAGATCTACTTGATAAAGGAAGCCCCAAAACCTCTGCACCAGAGATTGAAGAGGCATGATTTCAAGACTCTGAGTCCCTTCATTGATGATGGAATCATCTACGTCGGAGGAAGAGCAAGCAAACGAGCAGCTTCATATGACGATGGGCATCCAGTTCTGTTGCCGCAGAAACATCAGATCCCAACGCTTATCACGCGCCATGCAGACAACGTTGGTCATGGTGGAGTCGCGCCTACACCAGAGAAGGTTAGAGCTAAGTACTGGATAACTGGTGTGCATAAGCTCGCGAAGACGATCAAGCACAGATGTGTAGTGTGTCGCAAAATGGAGCACAAAACAGAGACACAGATCATGGCGGAGTTGCCTGAGATTTGCATGTCACCTTTTCTGCCGCCTTGATGTACACGTCTTGTGATTACTATCAATGTCAGAGTAGGACGGAATAAAGTCGCGAAGCAAGACGGAGTGATATTCACTTGTCTCAACACTACAGCAGTACATCTAGCCTTCGCTGTCGACAGCTCAACCATGGAGTTTCTTCATATACTGAGAAGATTTTTCGCGTTCAGAGGTCAACCTACGGTCATAATGAGAGGTGCCGGTACGCAATTCGTGAGTGCTGAGATGGTGAAAGGATGGGATGACACGCAGCTTGGAGACTTTTGTGTTTAGAACGGGGTAATTTGGAGATTCACGCCCCCTCAGCTCCCAATCAGAATGGTTGTGCCTAAGCGTTGGTCAAGAATGGTAAAATCGCGATAAATAAAGCTATAGGTGGCCAAACGCTTACTCCTTTTGAGCTGTACGTTTGTCTGGTTGAAGTATGAAATCTTGTAAATCAGCGTCCCATAGGGAGGGTCCCAAATGATCCTGATGATGGTCATTAATTATGCCACAATGACATACCGTTAGGTCGTTCTTCAAGCAGCATACCTCAGGGTCCTTTCAGAGAGACGAAAAACTCAGGGCATAGAGTAGAATTTGTACAGAAGATAGTTGAATCATTTTGGAAGACACGAATCGAGCCGTGTTCCCTCTATTACTACCGAGGAAGACGTGGAACGTTGAGAAACTTAATGTTAGGGAAGATGACATAGTCCTTTTGTCACATCCAAATTCCATCAGAGGAAAGTGTACTTTAGGGAAATTATCAATGTGTACCCCGGGTCTGAAGGAAAAATCAGAAATGTAACAGTTATAATAGCAACCCTTAATACACAGTAAAAACATATTTTAAACAACTCTTCAAAATTTTAAAAGAACGCTGTTTAAGCCGGTCACTCTAACAACTATTGTTTAAAATGTTAAACAACCAAGGTTGTTTAAACTTTAAACAGCCGCTTGTTTAAAATTGTAAACAATTTTTGAAAAACAACAGGTTGTTTGAAAACACACAGTTGTTTAAAACTTTTTTCACAACTATTGTTAAAAAAAATTTGTTGTTTAAAACAATTGTTTAAAACATCTAGGTTGTTTAAAACTATACAGATATGATGTGTTTAAACGTAAACGGTTGTTTAAGGCTGTTGTACACAAGTAAGTTCCTAATGCCAGAGCTGATTTATACGTTCACAGGTAAGCATTTAGACTAAATGTATTGTAATCTGATCGAATTTGGTCTCAAGACATATTGTGCTGCCATGCCATCTATATGATGTCTAGATTTAAGCCACAGTCACAGAATTAATTATGATTTAGACCTAGCTGCAACTTTGCAAGTCGCCCTTCCAGCGCAGCGCAGTTTAAATTACTTGCACACATATAGTACAGGACCGGACCCAAGCGCGCGTTAACTGTGTGTGCAACTTCAACTGCGCTGCAGCTAGGTCTAAATCATAATTAATTCTGTGACTGTGGCTAAGATCTAGACATCATATAGATGTCATGGCAGCACAAATATATCTTGAGACTAAACTCGATCAGATTACGATATATTTAGTCTGAATGCTTACCTCTGAATGTATCAATCAATCAACTTCTGCAACATTGCAACCACAAAGTCGTTCGCCATGATGAAGCCGGCCGTGTTTGGCGGAGAACGAAACCCGTCTAGCGCGAATTTTCAATCTTTTTTAAACAACTGTTGTTTAAAAGATTATCATTGATGTCTTAAACAGCGGTCGTTTGAAATACCGGGTCCGTACACAATTTTAAACTGCGAAATTCTAAACAGCGTTTTTGCTGTTTTGCTGCAGATCGATTACTATAGTGGCAGTTATCTATCCAGCAGAAGGTTATGAGATAAAAAAAAAATGACTTTGAGAAACAATTTGTACCTTTCCCTAAGGGAAGATATCTTTGACTGACTCTTTATTTTCTAACTTACTGAAACTTAGTTAATATGTGATTCAGAAGAAAATACACCCATATTGTCATTTATAGTGAATAAGATTTATGCAAGAGATATTAAAAAAAAAGACATTTGTAATGAGCTAGATAAGTTGATCGGCGAAAAGAAGATTTACTTTAATTTTCTCTCCCCCCCCCCCCCCCATGAATGATTGGACCTCTACACATTGGAAATTAGAGATCAGGAAACCGAAAACCAAAAGCTGTGGAAGAATGGTGTACTGGGGATAGCATGTCATTGATATTTAGTTTCGAACAGGTGGGGGTCAAAAAGAGGGCAGGAATCGATACGAAACCGGGGAAATCACCAAAATGCACCTTTTTGAAGGAAATGCAATTAGCTAAAATACATCAGAAGGAAAGAAGTAAAATCGGATAGAATTAGATTGGGAAAGGAAGGGGGAGAAGGATGGCAGACGTACACATTTCCCATATATTTTTTTCATTACGGATTTTGATTTCGATGTAATAGTATTTTCACTAAATTTTGCAGACGGGAGAATGAAGCGAGAAATAAATTGACTAACATTTTCTATGAATTATTTTTTCCCGACAGGTTCGTAATTAGTAAGACAAGTTTATCTATTTTGGTTTAGAGGATATATTAAGTCCATATAACTTTCCATTCTTTTTCAAAGTTTTGATTCGTTGGACGAAATGGGTATTTGACTAATTGGGTAGACTATTTCTCCCTATTTCCTTAAGAATAGTTAAAACGATAAAGGCTGTTCTACCTGTTTTTCTACTTGTTCTCTCTTTTTTACTATTTTTTAAAATTAATTTTGTGTAGTTATCTGGATCGCATGAAGTGTATATCCCTTTATATATTTCAAAAAAAAAAAGCTTACAGCCTGATTATGTTATAAGAAAGACTTTGTTCCTTATATGTCTATCAAATACGTGTTTAAGGAGAATTCCAATTAAGTGGCTTTATAGAGAATTATTTTGTGCTCATTACAATGAATGCATGCAATGCCTAAATGCATGGTCGATGCACCTGAATGATAGTACAGAAATACTCATGTGCTAAAAATGGCAGCGGTTCATTGTTGGAATTCTAAGTACGATAATAAATTTCTTTCTTTGATTAATTCATTTGACTTTGAGTAGGTCTACTCGTCTGCATTTCTATATTTTCTTCATATGTCGGGGCTAAAATTTCATACTACTAAAACATGCCTATAATGTTGAAATATTCCCATTTTAAAATACATTGAAAACAAATGGCAATTTCTTTTGAATAATGCTTTATAATCTCAATTTTCTACCTATTTCTTGAGAGTTCTTCCCTTGTTTATTTTTCAAAAAAATCAAACTAAAATAGCCAAATGTTAAAAGGTGTTTGAAAGACTAGCTATTTTAATCATATTTCATGAAACATTTCTTCCTTTCTTATACCTATATCCGGAAGATAAACAAGCTCATGTCAAACATGAACAAAACTACGAGGACGTTGGTAAGAAGAAGGGGGAAATCGAATCGAAAAGAAAGTGAGCCTTCTATTGGCTCGAATCTCTCTTGGTGACACAAAAGAGATGACTAAAATAACAAAATAAATAAATAAATAATCAGAGATGAACGGGTGACCATCAATCATCTCTGGGTTTACACTCATCATAACTATTTATCATCATATATATCTTGACTTACACATGAATAAGCACTTATGCTTGTCTTTCTAAAACCTGGGTCAGTAAACCAAATATCACTCTTTATGCTACTCCAGATCAACAGAAATTAATTCCAAAAGTATTACGCTGACTTGCACACGTTTTTGAATGTATTGGAATAACCCAAATTTCGCACACTGAAATGGATATGTTTGTCCTCTATCTTTTATCTCTACTCATTATTATTTATTACAAAATTGTTTCATCAGACTTTACTCACCTCTTTGGCGGGTTAAACAAACTATTAGAGTAGCTCTGGTGATACATCAAATTAACAGTTTTGAAGTTTCTAAACCATCGTGATGAACATACGTTCATCCTCTTTGAAAACGTATTGCTCTGAGAAGAGAATCTAATTTGCATGTATTACGACCAAAACATTGCGGTATTTTCAAAATGCAACTGAAAAAGAAATAATCCTTTCTTGACAGAAAAAAGACATGATTTCAGAAGAATATTGGAAGTCATTGATATAACTAATAAATGACAAGGGGCATATGACAGAACCTTTGGGGACAAAGAAAGATACTAATCTTTCATAAGAACCATGACCGTTGATACTAACGTACAGTCGGTAAGGTAATTCCTTAAGCACTCCAAGGCCTTTCCTCGAATCCCGTAAAGGATAACTTTCTGTGCAGTTTATCATGATTAATAGTATAAAAGGCCTTGGAGAAGTCTAGAAATGTACCAACAGTATGAGATTTATTACCAACAACATGAGCTACTTTATCTAGAAACAAGAGTTGAGCATTAATTGTTGAGTGGTTCCGTCTAAACACAAATTGTGTGTCAGACAGAATATCAAAATGTATAAGAAACTTGATTGTACATTAATAAATTAACTTTTCGAGTATTTTAGTAAAAGATGTCACTAAAGTGAAATGGAATTTCCAATATATTTCGGGTTCTGCTTCTTAAGAAATAGAATAATCATAATAATTTTCATCTTTTTATACGATTTTGTTTATTAGTGATAGAATCAACATTTGTCATTACAGCGTATCCTGCTTTTTAAAATTTACTTTCAAATTATGTAAGAAGGAATGAAGGTTTCGCATCTTTAAGAAGTATTAAAAAGTAAAGTCGGATTTAGATTCCAGATTTCTCTACTTAAAAAGAAAAGAAAAATGTCCTAGCTAAGGGGTTTCAAACAAACATAAAACTCCCTACGTAGGCGCCAATTTATAATAATGTGTTCCCTTTATTACCGCATAAAACATTCTGCATGAACACAAACTTGAATTAGTAATCTAGTGAGGTATCCAAACAGCAATCTATGTAATAACTGCCTATTATACCCGAGACTGACTGACGACTATTCCAAGGCATGCCTCCGCAGTGGTGATTGTTTCTTGGACGTTTACGGCAATATACAACCATTCAAGAATCGTCCGATTTCTACAAAAGTGCTACATTCAGGCAATGCCCGGGCGTTTCCGATGCGAAGTAGCCCTGAGCAACCCAACTGCAGCTTCTTTTAATACGTCTGTAGGGTGCTCTTCCGATCCTGTCACTATTGCAAGACGGTTGGTTTATCAAATACAAGAACCACGGCATGGCCGTTTTGAGGTTTTTATTTTTTCCCAAAAGATGCCAGATGTTTTGTTGTCACTCAGCTGAGGCAGGTGCTTGTCAAATGCCGTCATGTTGCTGTACGCCTTTCCTGGGGGATTGTCCGCATCTGGGTACTGAGACTGGTCAGGATCAAATCTTTTATATATCCGCTTACTCTTACTCTTGTCCTTTCCCTTGAGCGAGGACTGCTTACCCCTATGCTGGAAGATCCAGGGCACCCTTACATAATTATTGTGCTGACCATTCAAATCTTGAAATACCTAAAGAGCCAATCGACGGGTTGAGCCTGATAGAAAAGCAAGGTGAACTTCGAAAGCCTATCCAAGTCGTGGGCGTGAAAGAACGTTCCGATAAAGCCCAAAGTAGAGAACTCCACAGTTACCCATTTGACCTTGCTCTTTTCCTGAATATACAGGATAATAGCTTTTATGTACAATGCTGTCGGAAATACGTCATTTTCGATTTGGAAGTAGTACTGGGATAGACTATCGGCTTAAAAGAACATGAAAGCGAAATCGGCACATTGTTTTGAGCGCCTGCTGTCTCTGGTCTCCGAACCCCTGCAATTAGACCGAAGATTTTCGAGGGGCGGGTTGAAGAACCCCAGGGCCTGGATGACTTGGATAAATCCATTTTCTAGATATGGTAACCACTTGTATTTAATCATTCCCCTTAATATGGAGCGCTTCTCTTCTTGAAAGTCAGCTAAAAAATGAGGGCAAACGACATGTGAGCGTTCCTTGGGAGATGACTTGCTAATTAGTGAATCCATAGGTTGAGTCAAGTAGTGTTCCGTTTCCCTCTCAACTTGTAGGTATACCAATCTTTAGAAAACCTGATAGCAAAGAGAAAAGAATGAATTAAATTTCAATATGGTACATTTGAGCATAATGGCCCTTTTTTTGAAAGCGGCTAAGTTAAGCCTGGGTTATCCTAGGTCACTGATTCATGGAAGGCCATTTGTCAACCCAAAGTTCCATATTAATTATTACATTTATGTAACAATTTTTTTTTTAATGGTGTGAATTAACATCGGAAATCAATTTCATCAAGACAAGTATTCTATTTATACTTAGTTACAGAAATATGATGATTTGTATAGGATCAAAATGGTAACACATGGCACTTCGTAATTCAGTGGCCTAAATTTGCGCACTGAGGCGGGGTTTAACCCGAATTCTCTCATTCTCTCATTCCCACAGGCTTAATACAGTGACTACCTGGTTCCCGTAGGCAATGGGTTAAGCTTGGCCTAAAGTTAGACGGCTTTCTAGAATACGGGCAGTTATCAATATTGTAATGTGAATTCAATAAGGTTCGATGCAAAGATAAGAAACATAACTTCGATATTTTTGGGACAATATGCATATATTTATAGATATGCAATAAAAAAGAAAAAGAAAAAGCAGAAGAAAAAAAAATCATTTCCACGGGAATGTGATTTTGGTAAATATGAAAGTCTTCGGGGGGGGGGGGGGGGGTGGGGTTATCGGCATAAATTATTTGACCAACGTTTAGTCTCAAAAAGGGAGGGGGTTCCCGTAGCTCGTTTCTGTTGATTTAGTGTTTTTACCGAGCGTCTATTCTAGGGTTAAAGAGCTTTTACAATTTAATTCACTACAAAGCATATCAACGTGGGCAGCATGGCGTCCCACCTATCCTCTACAGTGTGTATCAAAAATATGTAATCCAAATTCAGAAGAGTGAATATTTCAAGGTTTTTAACTTTGACAATTTAGATGTACCTTATAATTATATAAAGAGGAGCTCCTTACCTTTACACCGATAGCTTACTTGCATCACTCACGTCACATATGACAGAGTGCATAGTTATTGAAGGTACGGATAACAGGTACTAATATCATTTCTTTTGTGGTAAATTTTTGGTAAATGGAAAGACTAAAACGAACACTTTCTCTAATGCCACACATGATCGAGTATTTTTTTTCCTTTTATATCATCAAGATGACAGGCCCCTGGGATCCGGGGGTGCTGTAGGGGCTGCTGGGGGTGCTGTAGCTAAAAAGTAGTTAAAAAGAGACCCCGAAACGCTGAGGACCCTTTTTTTTTAATTAGAGGTGTCGTAGTCGAGTGGTTCAATCACTTGACTGGGAATGCAAAGGTCGTGTGTTCGAACCCCGGCACGGCACTTATGCCCTTAAGCAAGGCATTTTATCTACATTGCTCCTCTCCACCCAGGTGTTAAATGGGTACCCGGGAGGATGCGAACGTCAATGTGGTTGGATTAGCATGTGCGCGCTTGGAAACAGGCGACTGGCTGGAATGCTCCCCAGAGAAGTGGAGAATGTGCACTGTAATGTGCAGAATCGCAAATGAATCCAGTGACCGGGTAATAATGCTGTAAGCGCTTTGGTCGGTTACATTGTAACTGCTAAGGCGCTATAAAAGAAACGGCTATTATTATTATTATTAACAAAATTGTCCTCAGGTGCCTGCAAGATGAACAACATTTTTGGAAGCTTTGGTAATTGAAGTATGACTGACATTGAGTATTATACCTAATTATGTAAGTATTGTAGAGGGTCTTGGTATCATCGATTATCACTGGTAAAGCGGTTCAACTTACGATTGAACACCAGACGTTAGTGATTAGAACATTTTCCACCTGTTACCACAAGACACGGAGTTCGCAGTGAATTTATGAGGCTCTTGGAGAACGTTTCCTAGAAAGAGAGCTTCTTATTGTGACCAGAAAATTTGGGCGAATGTTTGGAAATATCAAGAACACGTACTAGTCGCAACTGCAGTGTCAAGGCGACAACTTTGGGATTATCGTACGGATACTAACATAAAACTAAGGCAACTTTTAACAGAATCACGAGACAAAAAATAATCTTTCCATTCATCATAGGGATAAATTATTGAAATGTTCACATAAATTAACAATGTATAGTAGTAGATCATCTTTGACATCAGTGAAAGCATTCATTTCATCCATTTACCCAAACTTGCAAAAAAGGGAATTCGTAGCTATCGTATTCGATAACATTGTACTCGGTCATGCGTGACATCGGTGATCCAAGTAAGGTATCCCAAGTCGAAATGAAATAGGGTAAAAATAGGAAAAATATACAAAAAAATTACCAACGGAAATATATTTTTTTCCTATTTTTTTCCTATTTTGTATAGCGTAGAGATAGCTACTTGTAATAGGATAAAAATAGGATTGAAACACATTTTTCCTATTTTTTCCCCTATTTTTCCCTATTTTTATTCCAAGAAAATAGGATAAAACCAGAAAGAAAATAGTCCTTCGAAATTATTCCGGAAATAGGAAAAAAACAAAAATAGGATGGAAATAGGATTAAATTAGGTGAAAACTAGGTAGAAAATAGGGGAAAACACGTTGAAGAAAATAGTGGGAGATGGAAAATAGGAAAAATATAGAAATAAAATAGTGGAAAACTAGGCCGAAAATAGGATAAAATTTGATTGAGAAATAGGATAAAATAGGAGGAAATAGGAATTGAATAATGGGAAACTACAGAAAAAATAGGACAAAAACAGGAATAAAATAGTGGAAAACTAAGCAGAAAATAGATTGAATCTAATTGAGAAAATGCAATGTAATAGGGAAACTAGGGAGAAAATAGGAAAAATCTACAAAACCAATAAGAAAATAATTAACTATAAGAAGAAATGCTGTGGGTGTCTACAGGAACAATCTCATGACATTATTGATTATTATTTTATTAATCCTATCTTGTAATCATATCCTATCCTATCCTCTCCTACTCCTATAAATCCTATAGCCTACATCCTATGTCCTATACCTAGCTACTAATAGGGACATAGTTGTAGTGCTATAAAAAAATGGTTACTGACTAGATTACACTTTTATTATTAAAATTGATTTACACTTTTATTAATGAAATATGAAAATGCCTTTTGAAATTGTGTACAACATTACAATAGTTTAATGTAAGTAAAATCTCTATCAAAGTTCAAATCTTAATCCCAAATCTAAATGTATTTATCTATTTCCACTAGTTTTCATATTTTAGATTGTTATTCATGAATATTCATGATTGATTAGGACCTACATGTATAGAAACCAATAGTTGGGAAACTAAAATAAAACTAGTGCTGGAAAAAATAAAGTTTGGAAAATATGATAAAACTAGTGTCAGCAAAAGTACAGAAGTCAGGAAACTAGAATAAAACTATAGTGCTGGAAAAAAATAAAGTTTGGAAAATAGGATAAAACTAGTGCTGGATCATGGGGAAAGATAAAAGTTTGGAAAATAGTACAAAACTAGTTTTAGAATAATGAGAAAACTAGGATGAAACTAGAGCTAGTCTGAAAAATAGGATAAAACTATTTTTTGACAAAAATGAAAAGTGCCAAAACTAGGGAAAAAATAGTCCGGAGAGAAATGAGGTCTAAAAAATAGGAAAAAATCAGAAAATAGCCTCAAAATAGGCCTATTTCTATTATATTTTCCATGGGAAATAGGATAAAAATAGGCCTATTTTCCTGAAATAGGAATAAAATAGGTGAAAAATAAAAAATAGCCTAAAATTACTTCCATTTTCTTCCTATTTCCGAGGGAAATACAATAAGAATAGGCCTATTTTCCTGAAATAGGAAGAAAATAGGTGAAAAATAAAAAATAGCCTAAAATTACTTCTATTTTCTTCCTACTTCCGAGGGAAATACAATAAAAATAGGCCTATTTTCCTTAGAATAGGAATTAAATAGGGAAAAAATAAAAAATAGCCAAAAAATAGATCTAATTTTTTCATATTTTCCAAAGAACATAGGAAAAAATAGGCCTATTTTCGTTTAAATAGGAATAAAATAGGGAAAAAATAGGGAAAAAATATATTTTCACACTTCCGAAAACTACTGGGGATAATGGGAAAGGCAAGAGCGTTCATCGTTATTTGTAAGCTTCGTGTAAATTGTTGAAATAGATATCCTTTGAAGGGGTCCACTCGCGAGTCATAAGGACCGCTATTCACAATGAGCGCTATTCATAAGGGCTGCTATTCATAATAGGAGAAGAGGGTCCGTATTCATAATAAGAAAAGAGGGTCGCTATTCAGAATAGGAGAAGAGGGTCGCTATTCAGAATACGGCATAAGGGTATAACGACCCCCATTTCGTATTATGAATAGCGACCCTCTTCTATAATTAATAGCAACCCTCAATCCGTATTATGAATAGCGACCCTCTTCTCCTAATATGAATAGTGGTTCTTATGAGTAATAACCCTCAATGTGAATTAGGAATAGTGACCCTCATCTCACATTATTAATAGCGGTCCTTTTTAATAATGGTCCTTATGACCAGAGGCGGCGGAACGTCAGGCTCGAACTATGGAAGTGGAGGGGCACCTTTTGTCCACTAAACAAAAGGTGCACCTCCCCCCCCCCCCACTTTCATTGTCCGAGCCCAACGTTCTGCCGCGTCTGCTTATGACTTTATGAATAGTGACCCCTTTCCATTTTATGAATGGCAGACCTTAAGGTATAGGAACTTACACGTTATGAATAGCGGTCCTTATGAATAGCGGTCATTATGAATAGCGGTCCTCATGACCAGCGAGGTTGCCCCGTTCATCTAACGGAATGGGCTCGCCCTGGAAAGTCTACGTTATGGAGAAACATACGAAAATATCAGCAGGGGGGTCAAGCCTCAATGTCATCAAGGGCCGAAGAAGAATTGCCATATCGGAAAAGAATGTGGCAGAAGTAAGGTGTGTCAACCATGAGACTCCCGAAGTATCTGTAATTTTCAGCTTTTTTATACCCCAAGTCCCGAACCATCTGTAAGGTTCCTTTTCATTCCCCAATTTTGTGAAAATTCACCCAAGCATTAATTCCATTGTCAGCTACTAGGTCAGAAAAGCTGAATGGCTTCTTACTCAACTACCCACTCATATTTGCTTGCAGCAGAGGACCCACCACATTGTATATCATGTGACTGTACACTTACAGTTAAACATATTCTTATTGAATGCATTGAATTTGCTCACATCCGTAACAATTTTTATAATGTCCCTGATCTGAATACCTTGTTTAGCGAAATTCCACGATTATGCATCATAGATTTTCTTAAAGAAATCAACCTATTTATTAGATTCTAGATTAGGAACTTTTTCCCACAGCTATGCCTTTGGGCAATTTTATTCAATTTTTTAGTCTTTCGGAGGAGACTTTAAGCCGTCGGTCCCGTGTAAAGGAGAGTCACACCACTTGCACGTTAAAGAACCTGCTTCTCTGTTCGAAAAGAGTAGGGAATTTTTCCCGGAAAAGTAGTTAAGCTCACTTTTACCCAATATACTTCGTAATTAAACCTACTGATCACATACATACACACTAAACAAATATTGTACTTTAAGAAACTTTATATATTAATGTTTAGACACTTATATGACATATTGTGTTGATAGTGTCGTTAAAATTTAATCAATCAATCAATCAATCAACTACCCACTCATTTGGACAGAAATCAAGCATGAAAGAAGAGTAGTAGAGCTTTTCATACATGCATATCTCATGAAGGAAACTACTCATTATAATAGAAAATTTATGCCATGATATCCGGTTTCCTTACTTCTTGGACACACTGTATGGTCATAGTCTGTGGTAGAATATCACTGTCATTAATCATACTGTGGCATAGTATCATCGTCATTAGTCATTACCATCATCATCATAAGGCATAGTGATCATATCAAATATCAGTAAAGTATGGGGAGAAACCATTTGAGAACATGTTAAGCAATGTTCATAGCTCTTCTACGAATATATATATCATTATAATCATTGTTAGGTGCTTGTTGCTTGCTTTGAAATAAATATTTGAAGTGTTAAATAACTATTACAGTTATTATCTTAATTTGAACAATGTACGGTTGTTCCTAACTGTTCATTGCTTACGCTACAAAGATTGAAATGTGAATGAATGGAAGAAGTAAATGAATCATCAGTTACATCGAAAACTTCTTAGAATATTTTACTTTGCTTCTAGTAATTAAGAAAATTTTGAATGCATATTCATAACATTTTACAAATGATATATTGATCTGAAATAGTATCATTATTAAGTATTTGGCGTCATCTGTGCCTGGGAGGAGAAAAGCAAACTGAATCACTGTAACCCTCAAGTCTCTCATCCCGATATAACTGATTGTGATGAGCAAGTATACCACTACACCGGAGTTTCCCCCTACTCTTCTTCGAGTATTGAGTAAGTTGGTTCTAATCTTGCAAAGGTGGTGACTCTTCTCTGCACGGGCCTCCATTTAACGTCCTATGCGAGGGACGGGGAGTTTGCCACTGTAACATAGCCTGCGTCTATGAAACAATGGAGGGATGCGTTAACACACAACGCAGGTTTCAGCCCTCCGCCCGGGGTGGATTCGAACCCACAATCTTCAATTCAATTCAATTTTATTTAGCAAATTCATAAAAAAAACATTACAAATACATTACATGTAATACATTAAAACAATTGAAACAATAAAACACTTAAGAAATTGCAGGGAAATGCAGCAGAAAGACGAAGTCTTATATTGAAGCCGCACCCCATGTTATACATAACTACAGTACATGAATAAAATAAAGTATGTAAAACACAGTATGTAAAACACACTGTGCCCTAACACATACACATACGCACACACACATCTATGTTTTCTATTATTCGAATTTCAACCAATGACTCCATTATTGAATTGCGTCACAAAATTCATTGGCGGAATAAACTTCACCAATTGTCAACCGATGACCCATTGAATTACTACCGATGACCCATTGTTCTCTTTGTTCGGTGTCATCAGTTTGAATGCATAAACATGTACACCTATCCACACACACACACACCCACATACACACGCATCTATGTTTTCTATTGTTCGAATTTCGACCGATGACTCCACTATTGAATTGTGTCACACAATTCATTGACGGAATAAACCTCACCAATTGTTGACAACCGATGAACTATTGAATTACTACCGATGACCCATTGTTCTCTTTGTTCGATGTCATCGGTTTGAATGCGTAAACATGTACACTCACACACAAAACGCCTATTAGATATGTTATTGCACGTAATTTGTCTGAAGTAAATACATTTTATATTTTTTCTTAAAAGCATTCAATGATGAACTACTTTTGATATCATTCGGTTTTTCCAAATTTTCGGAACATTATAGGGTAGAAAACACAGTTTCAAAACCTTATTTCCTCTTGAACTCTTGAACTCGAACTCGCATAGCAACGCTCTGGCTCACTGCCGAGAACCGACCAATCAAAATAGGCTTGTGCGCACACGCTCTATTCATTTCCATATGAATTACGTTTACCCTCGATCTCTGCCTTATTTGCATAGTTTATGCAAATTAAATCGATCGACCACTTCGCCTCGCGTACCGAGTTCTTTTTCTCCAGCTTTGCATGCCACCGGATTGATTTTCATATAGAAACTTTTTTTTCATTTTTGAATATATTTTCCACGGAAGTATATTTTATCATTGATTGGATTTTTGTTACACTTTTCTCATCAATTGTTCTGTCTTCATTTCTGACCTTCTTTATTACCGTCTCTTGTTCTCCATTATAAACACTCGATTTTATATTTCTCTCACCCTCTTCAACAACAATTTCGTCTTCTGTGCTCGTCTATTCGTTTAGAACAGAACAGAAAAAACATAAATAAATGTCAAATGCATAATGAAATAAAAGCAAAAGGTTAGAAATAAATACTTGAAAATCTTTGGGGGACATTTCTTCTACTTTTTGTTTTACATTCATAGGTTTATTATGGAGTTCACGATTTTCATCATCATGCAGCATCATACTTTCATTATTGCTTCCTCTGCTGAATTGTTTTCTGTATAAAGGAGTAGCGTTATTCACATTTTATTGAACTACATACAGTATATTCAGTTAGTCGTCGTACTTTACAAACAATAAACCGAGTCCAGCTTGGGTTCGAACGGTTTCAAAAGCATGAATGGATTTCCTGTCTTTTCATCGCAGATGAGAACAAAGGAAATACGAACGAAGGTTGCCAAGGCCACGCCAGATAATCCCCCATTTTGTCAATGGAGTTCCAATCCAGGGGGCGAGAGGATCTAACATAATAAAACACTCATCGATTACTTTCTTTTCCAAAGGCGGATCAATGTTGGTGGCTGTAGAAAAGAATAATAGCGAATATAAATATATGTATTTAAACTTGTACCAGTGTACCACTTATAACAGAGGAATTATTATTGAACATTTCCCCTATTTAGACTTTAGAAGTTAGCGAAAGTCGAACCGATTTATAAGGTTTAAACTCTGTGAATTCATTTGTCTTCCGGCCACTTCATGAGAGCTTATAATCTGCGGCAAAAAACCCTCCAAAACGCGATAATAGATAACACAGAATCCACACGAAACGATTCTGTAAAGATGATTATAATAAGAGAAAAATCGTTTTGTTTTGTTTTTATTTTTAGCTCACCTGAGCCTATGGCTCGAGTGAGCTATTGCGATGGAAATTTGTCCGTCGTCCGTCGTCCGTCGTGCGTCGTCCGTTAACTTTTTACATTTTCATCTTCTTCTCCAAAACCCATGATCGGAATTCAACCAAACTTGGTAGGAATCATCCTTAGGGGTAGGGGACCCAAAGTTGCTAAAATGGTACATGTGGCCCCCAGGGGGGCCCAGGGGGAGGGCCCCCAAGTATAAAAGCTATGTAAATTTCAAACATCTTCTTCAGAACCAGGAATAGCTCAGACTTGGTATTGTGTATGGAGATTTTTTTCTGGGTGGCCCTATAGGGGGTCCGTGGGGGGTAACATACTGGAGGGGGGGGGGGGGGGGTGGGGGAGGCCAGTTGTCCGCCATCCATAAACTTTTTACATTTTCAGCTTCTTCTCCAAAACCCATGATTGGAATTTAACCGAACTTGGTAGGAAGCTCAGACTTGGTATTGTGTATAGAGATACCTCTATAGATGAAGAATGAAAGTTGTTCATGTGCTGGAGAGAACATGCACCAGATGTGAATTGATCCACCTTAGGTGAGCGTCGTGCCCCCTGGGGCTCTTGTTTGTTTTTTTTCCAAAAAAAAAACACATTAGCACTGTGAAAATTGTAGTCCTTTTCTTACTACGAAGCTGCTAAAGTAATCAATATTAATTTCTTATAATATAATTATCATTTTACATATACATCAACAAAATTGAATAACTTGAAAAGGCGACAAAATGGGAAAATACAGAATGATTCGGAGAAGCGTATAGTCTCGCTAAAAAAAAATTCCTATAACAGCAACCCATCATGATGGTATAATAATGACTACTAATGAAATATTGTTTGAAAGGAAATATGAAGGATAAGACTGGAAAATAAGAATGAAAGTAAATGACTTTATTCATTCATTGTTAAATCAGCTTGAATGAGCATAAGACGAATTATTTAAATACATATAAGGCAATAAATAGAAAATATGATATGCTAACACGTTTATGAGTTATTGTCGCAATAATGTCTTATGGAAATAAATGAATAATTTATTAAAAAAACAGAATTGTGAGGATATTATGTATGGCCGGGGGAACCGAGGGGCCCCAATATTTTTGCATCGGACATATAAAATGTGTTACAAAAATTTGGCCCCCCCCCCCCATGTGTGTGATGAAGACATCGACTATCGGCGATGTCCTTTGAACCATTTTTTTTGTTTTTGTTTTGTTTGTTTTTATTGGGGCTTGCCGGGAATGTCGACAACGGCGACGATATTGGACTTTTTTGGGGTTGTCAACAAAATTTTTGTCGGGAATGTCGACGACGGCGGTGACTGGGCCCATTTTTGTAGCACAATAGTAACATTCCCTGCATGGTTCCCATGTTTGGGCCCCACCAATCTCAAAAACGTTCGGCTGGCCCTGATAGAATGTGGTAGACGAAGAAAGAAGGAAACAAATTAAGGGAGACAAAACGGAAGGATAAGATAAAGGAATAACTATAATTATGATAAATAAATAAAAGAAAAATGTGGGAAAATAAAAGAATATAGGCCAAGGATAAACGACGAAATAGATATAGGAAGCTACAACGAGAATTCAGAATTGATAAAAAAAAATAAGAAAAAAAATAGGGGGTCAAAGGGAAGGGGGATGGGGAAGACAAGAAATGCAATCAATAAATTAAAAAAGACGAATGGAAGTAAAAGTATTTACTCTCGGAAAAAGAATACAGGCAGAAAATTAGGATGAAACAGATGAATTTCATGGAGATGGAGGAAACAAAATGGGGTGGAAATGATATGTCGTATAAATTCACCAACCACGTATCCCTCTTTCTAAAGAGAGAGAGAGGGGGGGGGGGGAATACAACTTCATAAATTATTCATTACTTCCGTCGGCACTAGCCAATAAGGAAACAAGAAAATGAATAATGCATGAGGTATCGCGCAGTTTCGTGCACCGAACACTATGAATATTCAGTACGCCAGCGCCAAAAGCGATCAAGGCGCTGATTGGCTATGAACGCAGTAGACCACACCCCCTCCTTGACAACCACGCTTCGTTGAGCTTGTCAGGATTTTTACCGTTCCCAGCGGGGGAATCTCACTAGGCTTTACCGTCTTCAACGGGTTAATATAATGTTTACAGGTCACTAGGGTAGCATCAAAAATCATACACCACCTCACAGAATTAACGTTATCCATTACAAAATCTAGCAGCTCAGTAAAGTTTGCGCGAACACGACTCCTCTTCAATTAAACTTTTCTCTAATGCCAGTGCATGTTGATTGCATACTGTATACATCACATTGGGACAATACCAGCGCACGTGTTGCATCAACAACATACAGCAAGGAGCTAGGAGGTACATGTAGGCATGGTACACATACACACACACACACACGCACCCACGTTTACATGGCTTTACTTCCGAGGACAACTATTGTTCCTCTATTGTTACTCGTCCTCGGACAGTCGACGGAATAAAGCACAAATTCATTGTTCGACGTTCGAGGACTATTGTCCGGCTTCCGAGGACCATTGTTGTCATGATTTTTTTTTTGTTCTCTGTCCGAAAATGTCCTCGGACATAATGCTAAACAAACGCACCCTCACACACACACACTGATTTGTGGGGAACTGTATTGTTTTCTCCTACTGTATGGTGTACCACCACAAACACTTCTATTGTATTTTGTACCCCACAAGCACAACGGAATAAAGGCCATCATTGTGCTCTTTTGTTTTCTGTACCCACAACTAAGCCCACACACACACACACACACACACACACGTTTACATGGCTTTACTTCCGAGGACAACTATTGTTCCTCTATTGTTACTCGTCCTCGGACAGTCGACGGAATAAGGCATAAATTCATTGTTCGACGTTCGAGGACTATTGTCCGCCTTCCGAGGATCATTGTTGTCATGATTTTTTTTTTGTTCTCTGTCCGAAAATGTCCTCGGACGTAATGCTAAACAAACGCACACACACATGGCTGGCCTGGGCGCGATTTTTTTTACAGGACTTGCGCCACCGACGAGAGAGGGCAGTATTAGAGCATCAAGAGCAAAGCCATCCATACACAGATTTTGGCCAACTCACCGGCTATGATTTTGACCTGAAAATGAACAAAAATTTCTTTCATATTTCTCTATAGATTAATTTTAGATTATTCCTGATATTCTAAAGAGTAAGTTTGCCAAAAATAACATCAAAATTAAAGCAAGATCACATTGCCATTTTCACAAGAAACGGCGGCGGCCGTGCTCTTTCTACATTCATTACACACAGGTCTGGAGTTTTACCTTAAAAGACAACATTTTGAGGCTTGTGTGATAAATGTCTTGAATCAGACACTTTTTCCAATATTTTGACTCGGATGCATATCAATTTTGTAACAGGTGCATAATATTGGTATATTATATCGATATTTATCGCATAGATTAATCTTGCAAAGTTATTGCAGTAAACTAATCCATTTAATAGACTCGGGAAATATTGATAAATAAAGCATATTTTGAAAATATGTCAGCCTATCAACATCTTCGGAATTTATCATGACGCTGGCAAGTTATTAAGTAGCTACTTTTTAGCGTTGCATCCTGGTCTTTATCATCGTTTAATCTAAAGGGGATTATTATTCCAACAACCCTCATTGCGGGGCTAAATAGGTTTTCAAGAACATGTATATACCAGTAAGTTTTGTACTATTTTATAA
>CM046864.1:32770499-33053164 GCA_025617745.1 Heliocidaris erythrogramma
CATGGACCAAGATCAACACATTTACGACAATCACCAACACAATGTGTTACATCTAAAGACAAAGTTGAGTTCTGATCACGCAGTTACATTGCGAAAGAACCTGTCTGGAAGCAATCGGGAAAGGGTGATTATGTTGACCATAAGAATTGGTGTATACCGTTAGGTCTTGAAAGAAAGCACCAAATTGTGGAGTACATGTACCCCTAACTTAGTCTTGCCGAGAGTCACATGCACTGCACAAAGAACTGGGTATATGGGACTACATACACATGTGGCATGAAACTTTGGTCCAAACTTTTCAGCCGTTTCTTTCTTTATTTCGAATATGTACATGTACATGTATGAAAGCACTCCAAGAGCAATCCATTTATGGTAACCTTTCTTCATGATGTTCTTCCAAACAGACACAAAAAGAACAAGAAAGCTCACAAATTATTTCTCGCCTTTACCAGAACTCAACCTTCTCTGTACATTCTCCCTTGATGCTACAAGAATAACCAATTGCTCGATCTCACCCAGTCACCTACAAGTGGGCAAGTCCAAGAACTTTTGTCCCATTCTTTACCAGCTAGATCAAAGATTTCAAATAGACCTGATCATTATACTAAGTCGACAGCCCAAATACCGCTTGGATCAGCCGAAGTACATGTCTCAAGGGAAATGATACTCTCAATGATGATTTGGTTTATCGCAATACTCAAGTGTACCAATCGCCTAAAAATAATTTGCGTACAGCCGGAATGTATAAAGTTACCCTCAAAACACTTTACGTGACCCACTATGAATTAACGGTTAAGGAGTATGAAGAAAAATAAAGGAAAACTCCCTCGCGCGGAACCCAACTCCGACTTCGGTTCATCGCGGACAATATTTTTTATGCGAGCGTGGACGGGTGCGTCGATTAGTCGGGGTCATCCCTATAGCTAGAAGGTCCGATAGTTAGCGGGTCCGATAGACCGACACCCAATAGATAGAAGGTTCGATAAACCGAATGTACGAGAGGGTCCAGTAGACAGAAGGTTCTATAGACCGAATCGGCAGGAGGGTCCAATAGTCCGAAGGTTCTATAGATCGAATGACCAAGGGGTCAGATAGTCAGAAGGTCCGATAGATAGAAGGTTCGATAGTCCGAATGTACATGTGGGTCCAATAGACAGAAGGTTTTATAGAATGGGTTTCAGAATCCCTGCAATCTCATTGGTCAAGAGCTGTGCCTTGAATTTTACTGGCCTGCACGTTCGATATCAATAATTATTACGATCACTGACGATAGCCACTGTAAACATGCTATCGATATTTATTTTAGCGAGTGCGAGAGTCTGAGCTGAGAGCCGCGATATACGACTTTTTAATGACGGAGAATTGCAAGATTTGAGACAAAATTCAGATGTTAATGATAGTTGACTTCGGATTCTGATGGTAAGCCCAATAAAATCCGATTATAGGTCTACCTGTTTAAAAACAAGCAAACTGAAAAGGCGATTAAATGAAAATTAGTGCAGTGTGAAACTGAAACTTCAGTACCGTACGCTGCACTGCACTGCAGTGCATACGGTACGGTGATTCACTACAGTCTACAGCGCAGCATACACTGGCCTGGTCTGGCCTGGGCTGGCCTGGATTATGGGCTGACCAGACTTAAAATTTGTTGATGCAAGACTAGAAGTTCTCTTTGCATTAATTCTTTAAATTACTTGCTTTAATGTAAATAGACTAGATTATATCTAACTTGGGCTTGTTGTTGACATGAGTGACAGATTCTAAAATAGAAAAGTTGACAGTCATGACAGTCAGTAGTTAGCTTAGCCTAGGCTTAGGGTCAAGACTCTAACACTGAAATAAAATGAAATTCTGAAATTTAACCTAATTAGCCAGATTTTCAGTTCTCTATGGAAGTCATTAAATTTCTAAAATCTATTTTTGATGCATGGAAATGATTTACCAGTGCCATGCGTCCGGTAAATTTGAGCCATGCGTCCGGTAAATTTAGCCATGCGTCCGGTAAATTTCAGCCATGCATCCGGTAAATTTTTTTACCGGGCGCATGGCTCACTTTCACTGGATGCATGATTGGGAAAAAGTTTGATTTCACTTTTTTTTTTACCCATTCTATAAAACAGATGATGCACAGGTATTTTTCGTGGGTCGGTAGGAATTGTGTACCCTCGGTACCTCTGAATTTTGTCCGAAACCCACTCGGCTGCGCCTCGTGGGTTCAGACAATTCAGAGGTACCTTTGTGTACACAATTCCTACCGACCCACTCCAACCTGTGCATCATTTGTATACTATAGACCGATCGGCAAAATGGTCTGATAGTCCGAAGGTTCAGTAGGGGTCCGATAGTTAGAAGGTCCGATAGACGACAATAAATACGTAAAAAGGGTGAAATAGTGGATAAAATGATAAGTGGGTAAAAAATAAGTGGTTAAAATAAGTGGGGCGTTATGTTTTCAGATGTTTTCAAATGTGGGGGCGGGAATACCCTCCCCCTCCCACTTTTCATGCCTGAAAAGGGGGTTCCAACCAAAGAAAAAGCAAAAGAGGAAGAGGTTGAAAAGGAAAGAAAAGAAAAGAAAGGAAAAGAAGAGAAAAAGAAAAAACAAAAATTCAAAAACTTCGCTCACTAGCATTATTAGGGTTATTTACCAATGCCCATTATATTTTCATTATTGATATTAGTTATTAATATAATCGCCATATGTATGTATATAAACCAATGGCAATTATATTAATAAGTCATATGCTTATGGAAGTTATTTGGTTTGCATCTTGAATCTCTAGCTAATGTTATGCTATATTTCTACTCAAAGAATGTTAGCAACATACATGTAACTGAAAGGAATCGAGCAGCAAGTTGACCTAAAGGGGCTAAAGAGATGAATTTTCAGAAATAATGGCCTGTGATAATAGTCTCTTCCCATTATGAGAACGGAAGATGCCGATAACATGTTACACAGATTATGAGAACGGAATAACCATATGCTAGAACCTATTCTCAGGATACAACATTTTTCTTTTCTTTTTTTCTCTATCTCTCTCGTTCGCTCGCTTTGCTCACTCATACAATCAAGAAACTAGGCCTATATTGTTTCTTGCAGCAAGCACCTCTTACGTCCTGCAGCAACAAGAAGCCCGAATATCATAATATTTGGGCAGTGAGGTATCCGACTAGTGTGCACCATATAATTAGATTTCCATGTTTCAAAAAATGTTCAGCGTTCCCCATTGGGGGAGGGGGGCTGAGCTGCATGGGTGGACCACCCCCGCTCCACGGTGATGATGATGATGCTCTGATAAAATACTTAACATGTTGAAAATGTATAAAACAAAACTTTAAAATAAGTTCCCCATTTTTTTTTGGGGGGGGGGGGTGGGCCTACAGACCTAGTGCATCGGTTTATTACAATACACATAGAAGAAGATATTAAGGCATTACCCTTTTCCTTTTATGAGATAAAATTATTAAAAACTTATTGTATCCACTTATTTTACCTTCTTTACGTTATTGTCGGTCTATCGGACCTTCTAACTATCGGACCTTCTAACTATCGGACCCCTACTGAACCTTCGGACTATCGGACCCTTTTGCCGATTCGGTCTATCGAACCTTCTATCTATCGGACCTTCTGACTATCGGACCCCGTTGGACATTCGGTCTATAGAACCTTCGGACTATTGGACTATTGGACCCTCCGCCGATTCGGTCTATAGAACCGTCTGTCTATTGGACCCTCTCGTACATTCGGTCTATCGAACCTTCTATCTATTGGGTGTCGGTCTATCGGACCCGCTAACTATCAGACTTTCTAGCTATAGGGCTGTAACCGATTAGTCTACTTGCAAGTCGCTGTAGTTACAGAGTATTCTTAACTTGCAATATTTCTTTATAGACTGAACATTTTATGGTCATACTTTGAATATCGCATGGCGACCTGAAACCCAGACATACAGAGCAAATTATTTTTGGGTGACTGGTACTCTTTAAGAAAACATGAGACACAAAGTGACCAAGTACATGTACCCTGGACTTGCCCATTTTGATTTACAAGTTGTGAAGAAACGCACAGCTTAATGATGTTTAGGATAAAAGTGAAACATTTATTCAATACGGACAAAGTGACTTTATAAAAAAATAACAAGATACATTTCATATTTGGATGGAAATAGGAAACATCAAAATGTAGCCAATAAATCTCAAAATGACTGGGATCTTTTATTATCATCTGTACAAAAAGGAAATTATGGCCAGAGCAATTTTAGAGGGTCATTTTCACTGAAATCTTTAATGAAAAATATATATATCAACAACATTTTTCTTGAAAATCTCTATCAAAATCCCTTCAGTTGCCCCAGAATAGTTTTTGTCACTCTAAAATTGTCATGGTCAGGGCTTTATTTCACTTTAAAAATTACAAATATTTCTTCTTGAAAATATGCATAAGTGGCCTCTTTTTTTTCTGGAAAAGAATTAAGTTAGCATGAGATTCCTTATCCTGTAAAATTGATTAGTGAGTTATCTATGTAGGATTTGATATAAACTGTTTGCAAATTAGAAAATAGATGGGATTGGGAAATCAATTTCCAGGTATGGTAGCATATTACTATTCGCACAAAAGTAAAATTTACTGCTCAGGATCTTGCTAAAGAGATAAAAGAAAAAGAGAAATGGTTAGATTTAGCAATACATGTACGAAACATTAATATACATATCCACTTCCCTATATGTTTTACATTCATTACTCATTAAAATGTTTGACTTTTTTTTAAAGTTTAGAGCTTTTTGAAGAAGTATTTGGTCATTAAAACTAGCTCCAAATGCTCAATGGGATACTGCGAAGGATGTAGAGAAAACAAAGATACACAGAAAACAAAGATACACAGAAAACACAGATAAATGTATATCAGAAGGTGAAGGAGACAGATATAAAAAGAGCAAAGTAGACAGGATGCAGAGGCGAGAAGGCGATTGAAATATTTACATCTTGCTTCACATTTTGCTTTCCCAGATGACAAACATATTCAGCTTTAATGTATTTCATGAACAAGTTTTGAACATGTAAGAAGGTATGCAGTGTAGATAACTAGTCTTAACATTATGTTTACTTATAAACTTTTACACATCTATTACACATGCTGAAGGATATGTAATGTTCAGCAGCAACTGTATCACAATTTTTTTTTACATCCTTATAATATGTAATCTAATCACTGCTGGTATGCTATTTTGGATCATGAAAACTATTTATTACAACTTGCATCAAAGAACATCAGTGAGAATTTGTTTTTAAAAAAGTGCAATGCAAACATTTACTGAAGTTCCACCATAGGAGCTGGAGGCTATTAGTGTACAAACATGGACTATTTTTGGTTCCTCTTGAAGTTGAAAGGAGCAGGAATGAAACAAAGATCAATAATACCAGAATAAACACAATCTGCTTCAAACTGGTTCTCTCTAACTAGCATCAGATTTCACTGTACACACATGTATTTATGGTAAAGCTCTGTCTAGATGCAATACCAGGCTGAGCTATGGCACAGTATACATGTATAACACTTTTTTTTTCATTGTTTATTGAATACTGAAAGCAATTCATAGGTGTCTCATCTAAATTTAAAAAGAAAAACCTGTTCTCCAAAGACTATATCTGGTATATCAACATATTACATTGTATGCTATATAAGATATGGTCAACAGTTGGCGACTATGAACCTAGCATCAATTACACATGTAAAGGAGGATGAAAGGTGCCCCCTAAAATCAACAATACAGTTCTGCTGATGAAGCAATATCACAGCCATAGAGAGAAAAAATTTGACTGAAAAAATGGTTTACAAAAAGCTGACTTGGTACTTTCTATCTACATTTCAAAGTTCAATTGATTGAGTCCACATAGATTGCTCAGTGGAACCAGTACATAGGTGTAGTCTCAAAAAGGGCAATGTCAACAATAAGAATCAGGTAACTACTACATCAGAAAATTTTAAAAATACAACTGGACACAAAGACACATACAAATAACTTGCCTCCGTCAGCAGTTTGGAGTTGAGCACAAGTATGGTCAAGGTCATGGTGCAAAGGAGCGTGCTGCTCTCAGATCAAGGCTGCAAGGGGTAGCTCTGTAACTATGCCGTTCTTATGAAGTTGAACTTGAAGGTTTGATGAGCGTGCAGTGATGATGAGATGCTCTGCATGGTGTACGATGCTGTGATGCACTTGTTCGAGATGCAAAGATGGCCCTTGATGTTGATGACAACCATGATGATGATGTCGATGAAGATGACAATATCCTTAAACCATTAAATTTTGACTCCAGAAGGCTGTCCCACGATGTTCTCCTTCAAAGTGCTTAGTTGTGTTCCTCGAGACGTGATGTCGTTCAGTTTCACACCCTACAGCTTTTCCACCATTTCTTTAATTCGCCACCAAATGGCTAAACTTTACCAGTACATGTACTTGAACTTCTGATTTGAAGTCCAACCCAAATTAACCCCCCTGACCCTATTTTACAGTCAAAATCAAAATTGTCACCTGCTATAAACATCAATTTGAGGTCCAAATATGTTCCTGCAGTTCATCCCCATGGCCATGACCATCAAACATTTTTACAGCAGGCAATTATATAACAAAGCGACTACTAGGCCACAGCTAACTCAGATGGCAGAACGCACACCTAAGAACACCTAGAGAGTACAAAAAAGTTGAAAAGGGTGGCAAACATTGGGAAAAAGAGAGAAAACATTCATTAGGAGTTAATACAAACCAACAACCATTTAAGCATGTAACAAGTTAAGGAAATCATTCACAATGCAATATTACAATTGTATTAACCAGTTAGAATGTAGAAACTAATAATATTGGTATGAATTCGAAGATGTTATTGAAGCTCTGAACAATTTTGATTTAAATTACTGGTTTGCATAAAATAGTTACCACTTGGTTTCTAACAGATAATATCAACCTTTAACAGATATCCTCATTTCCTTACATAGAGCTAATAACAGAAAAGTATCCTGTCAAAAACCAACAAATTATTCCACAAAAAATATGTAAATTTTATGCAAAATTGCTAGTTTACACAGATTTGCCTGCGAGAGCACAGTATCGTATCATTTGGAAATTAGAAACCATATTCCCTGTTGATTCAAATATTTTAAAAAGAGTATGAAAATTTCCCAAGCTTTAAATAGTATCAAACATAATGCATGCCCTTAAAAGCAAAAGTTTATACCAAACATCATCTATTTTGAGCATCTAGAAATGGTTGATATTACCTTTGATGTACAAACAGATATAAATATACATTTATAAAGCATTTTCAAACTCAATATAGCATCTGCACATCTGCATATACGGTAACTCAAATGGAAAACCGACTTTTTCAACACAAAACTACATATATGATCCAAAAACACACTTCGATCTATATCAAGCGTAATCTTTCATACATTTAAGTCAGTTTTTATAAACTGTTTGAAATCAATTTTTATCTTGGTTGGTACAGTATCCACCATTTAACTCAAGTTAACATGTTTTACCTCCCAGTGAAGTTCCTTACGAAAGACATATTCCAAACAAAGAATAATTATTCTTAATTTATTAATTTCAATTTTTTTTCTTCTCAAATAGACAATTTGCAATTCACCCTTGTTAGCAATATAAAAAATTTCTTCTCTGCACTACATACATGTATGTACTAACTGATTATTACATATTTTTGGCAGATTTTTGTTTTCTTTACTTTAAGACAATTTGTAATTCAATACCAATAATATTCAAATATTGTTTCTACATGTATGTATATACATTAGTGACAAAATAAGAACTATTTCCTTCATTTCAATGAACACATTAATATTGAAGGAATTATATTGACATTGATTAGTCAAATAATTTCTTCCATAAAAATTGAATACAAGTAATATTTCCATAAGTCCACAGAGCAATAATAACCAATCAATTATACTTGGTAAAAAATAATAGTTATCACATTAAATATAGACTTTTTAAATGCACAAATATCACAATGATGTCCAGTGGAGGTTCATTGTAGATTACATGTTTATGATATGTTAATTTGGCAGATGGGTATCATCATGAATAGGAATGATTTTGAAGCTTATGCTCAAAATGCATGTTTCTTTGTCAAAACAAGGTTTCTGCCAAAAAATTGAATGTCTGTTTTGGGCAAGAAATTCATCATTAGTTTTAAACAGCATCAAAATTATGATTTGATCATGTCTTATATTTGGGTACCTCATATATTAAGAACTTGCTCCCAAAGTGGAAAAGACAAAGATCTTTTTCATGCCATGAATCTATTTATCCTTGAAGCTCCACTGCACATGCATGTGCTCCATTACAAATATCATATGAAAACATGAGACTTTCAACAAAAAGAAAGAAATTAATGCCTGGAACCTGTGAAGAAAGAAGAAAGAACATCATACATTATGAAGTTGAGCAGTCATAGAGATAAATTCTTAAATCATTTACCACAAATAATATAAGCAATGGTGATGATTTATTTCATTACTCCTTTACAAGCAAAATATTTTTTTTTTTAAGTGCTGAGTGATAACTGCTTTTTAATATAACTTTTTCAAATGGAAGAGTTTCTGTACAATTAAAATATAATGTACTCTCATTTTTACAACTTCCTGGTGCAATGCATGAATCTCTACATAATTTAGATGTCGGTGAAAGAAGTGATTATGAAAATGGTATCATCATCTTATATTTCTTTCAAAACCTGAATACTCACACCCATATCTTTTCATGTAACTGAATATTTACAAGTACATGTAATAATGATCTTGTATGATATTGTAATAGTGCAATATAATATCTATTTTAGTGTTTGTATGCAACTATATGAAAGGCTTTCCTACTTTTTGTATTCAGTTTTCAACATACAAATACATCAATTTCAATTTGTAACAACAGAAATAAAAAAGACCCAAACATGTGAACTGCCAGTTCACATCTAGCCAATTTATATGATGTCTCTGGTTACAACAGGTATTTCCTTGTACCATGAGGGCCCCGCTTTTTAAATACATGTAGTTGTAAATTATTACAGTCCCAATCAATCAGAAGTCACTACAATACAATGATTAATAGGGCCAAGTAAAAAACAGATAACCACCAATGCTGCATTTGTAAAAGCATCATTTCCGACTTTGCAAGCTATTTCATCGAATAGTAAAAATGAATGTTTATTTTTATTAGATTTATAATTATATTCCTTTTTTTTAAATCTTGAACAAGCCCAAAAATTTTGTCATGTAATGGGATATTGTTTAATAGGTTATACCGTATCTTGTACATGTAAGGCTAATATGACTGACTATCTTAGGATTTCCTGGCCTTTGAAAGCAATGAGGGTGTCCCACAAGGAGTTTTATTGGACCAATACTATTCCATAACAAAACTTTTACTGACTTTCTTAAATACTGAAATAAACAGAAGCAGATGCATAACATTGACAAGTGCCACAGGACCCAAGGCAATCAATGAATCACCCAATTCTTTCCATGTTTTTAGAAAGAAAACAAAAATGACTGGGTAATCATCCGGGGCCATGTCATAACTGTTCATATTAACAATTTTAAGATAACAATCTAAGATACTGCTTCAAAAATGAAAATTCAGAGATACATTTCATCCTATCAATAAACGTTTGGCACATGAATGTTGATAACACAGGTACAATAGATGTAATCGTTATTCTTTTGTTGCTAACTTATCGTTAAAATCTTATCACTTATAACTTTCATTTTGGGATTTTGCATTTTGAAAAATATTTACATGTACATGTACAGATAGATTCATGCACAATTCAACAAACTTCACTGCACTATAAAACAGTGACAAGTGTCTTCTCATGGTAAACTCATAGAAATCTGTTTTTATCAAAATTTACATGTATATGTGTTAATGACATTATAGAATGTATGGTCTTACAATGTTCACATGTTAAGTCTGGTATCTAAGCTGGGGAAATAAAGATTTTTATCAATGCAATTTCTTAACTGAAAAGAAAAATTATGACAGAGTATGCTTAAACCGGAAGAGTAATTGTGTAGAAAGTATAGAAAAAAAATCCTCTAAATTGCTCCAAAACGGGAGCAGATTTATTCATTTCTATATAGATCATATTTGACCATGACCACCAAGAGTTACAACTTGTTTTGTTTGGGAATTAAAATCCCCCAATCTAAACGACAAGAAACGATCTTAAATCTTTTATCATGATGTTAACTTGAAACAATTATCCTAAAATATTCAATTATTCATTTATGTAACTTTATAATAGTATTAAGTTGTTATGTTGCTAATAGTCAATATTTTGGTTAAATTAGTTTATAAATGAATTACATTTCTGTTCCTCTAAAATGAATGAATTCATAAGTGTTTATGACTACAGTTACATGAGCAATGATACATACATGTGTCTATAAAATGCCAACAGTCAATTAAAAGAAACATGAAAACCAAACTAGAAACTTGTTAGCAAAATTTAAAAAACTTTAGTTGCAAAGACTTACTATTCATTAAAGTATATGCAAACAGACTTTACTGACCCAAACTTCTTTTATAACCCAGTCTTTCCAATGAGACTATTAAAGTTAAACCAAAAATAGCCAAACAAAATTATTACATTACCCCGAACAACCAAGAATTTTTCAATTATCGATCAAGTTTGATTGAGTCAGTTTTTGACTGGGTATATAATAAACACATATCTACTTGATATGAATTTCCTAGCAGATGAGATTGAATAGTGATTGTAAATACAACAAATTTGATAAGGTAGATTTATTTCTATCATTAAAGATATTATACATCCAAAAAATTCTCTCTATCCCCCAAAATAATATTTATAAGGGAAAGGAATAAAGGCAAGTATTACATGAATAAATCATGAGTGTATCCACATAATCAAGAATGAAATATGAACTAAAACACCATTAACATTACCTCATTTAAGATGAAGTGTTCAAATAAACTATAAACAAATCTTTTAATAAAATATATATATATATATGGGTCTGTCCACGAAGTTGGGATCTTCACAGAAATTCACAGCTGATGGGTATATAAACATGTATACTCGGTGTAAAGCAAACAATTAGCAATGTTGCAGGTTTTTAAATAGAACACATATTTATAATGTTTCTGTGTGTGAATAATCAAAACACATGCTGATCCCTTGTTTGAAAAAAATGACTATAAATGTTGGTGTCCATCATCAATTTTTGCTGAAAAAATGTGACATGAAAACAAATAATTTTACTACTTTATTTCCAGAAATAAAATAAAAAACTGATTCCACTAATGATAAGCAAGCTACACTTTAACTTCATTTGTATGTAAATAAAGTAGAAACAGGGCGGATTCGTTGCACATTTTTTATAGCAGACTTGGCAAAGTTGGCACTACCGACCCTACGGGCGGTGTCCACTAATAATGAATAGGTAGTGGCGGTAATGTCATCTGATGTTTCATTTATGAGAAAGTGGTAATCATATATCTTAGGCTCCATAACAAGAGAATTATCTTGCCAGTAATATTTGATAAAGAAAATCGGAATATGATCAAACATTTTTGAGTATCATCATTCAGTAATATTAGCTGCCCACGCGGTGTCCATGCGGTTTTATGAATAATCGGTAAAATCAAACCAAGCAAACGAAAAAATCCCACCCGTATCAGAATGGATCGGTCCGTCGAAATATTGATGAGTCACCGTGGTTTACGTGAATAAGCTAGTTTCGCCCGGTTTCCATGGTGCGACGATTGGAGATCTCATTTTCAACATGGCGTCTTCATGTCGAATCGGTAAATAATAACGCATCGGTACGCAAATTTGACTGTTATTTATGGGTTATTCGGCGATCTGTAACGGTTCTTTATTGTGCTGTTCATTATTTTTGCTTAATAATATGTTGCTTGACATTATCGGCAGCTTCAAAAAATCATTTAAAAATTGCTTAGTACTAGTAGTAGTCCGATTGTCACGAATACATACCGTACTGGACACCCCGCCCGACGGTACTGGACACCCCCGTCCAACGGTACTGGGGGCTACACTGTTCTGACCGTACACGATGCATCGTCTTAAGAAATGTTTGATAAAAATCGTTTTCAATGAGTAATTCAATAAAAAGAATCATTTTACCGTAAATGAAGACTTGCTTTCCACATTGAAATGTCGATTGTCTGCAAATAAAGCGCATTTGTGCCATAAAATCATGTTTTTCTTGCATGATTTTTATGAATCATCGTACCGTTTGATAACCATTTGCCAGAAACACAAGATCACTTCCGGGTTGAGAGGGTCTCGTTCAATCCCTTTTTTGGAGAGATTTTCATCTTGCAGATACCGAGAACACCACTTTTGACTAACAAGAATTATTCTGATAATATTTAAGGAATAAAAATGTTATTTTTTTCCGATATTTTGGTGGTATTTTGACCTCGAATTACGTCACATGAAAGTTCACAAAAAAAAAATCCTGACGGCAAGAGCAACGGCAGTGTTTACGGAAGTTGAATTGAGGCTTATTTTTACGTCGTCAAAATCATCATTATTACTCTGAAGAAAAGTAAAATTTATTTTTTAAATATACTTAAGTTGTCAAGTGACTCATAATGAAAATCGTGTGAAATTTTTATTCAATTATTTGGGTTCGCAAATTGTTAAATACTCTTCGCAATATCGCATGTCGAATATTCGCAAGTTGTACTTATACTCTTCGCATGTCGTATGTGATGACACGAATTTGCGTGTGTGGTGCCAATATCCCGTAAATGTGATCCGTGATTTCACCCATTTTCCATCGTTTTTCTTTGCCAGAATGTGTTTTGATGGCTTTTAAAATATTCCAAGATGTCAAAATACATATTTTTCTGATAAATACTGATCACATATTTGCGATTAATTTAGATTGTAAAAGTTCTACTTTACGTGATCAAAATGGAGTTTTCAGTCATTCTTCGACACGTGATCTAAATACCGCTTCCTGATTGGTTGAATATCGCCAGTCCATTTTTTTCTGGATCACGTGATCTAAATGCCGCTTCCTGATTGGTCAAATACCGGTAGTCCTTATTTGGCAAATTTCTTTTGTGAATGGAAACTTGTAAGCTCTGAGAAAAGTTGTGAGTAGGCCTAAATACTCCAGTTTGATGGGAAAATTGAGAAATAAGTCTCCTTTGCTGAATGTTTATTTTATTAGGCATTACATTTATTTATTTATTATCTCATTAAAAAACTTTTTTCAGAGCATGTTTGCAAATTAATGGATTCATTCAATTGTTTTTTTTTTCTTAATAATTGTATTTTTTTTTTATTTTCTTATTTTCTATTCATTCCATTGTTGTTTTTCTTATTTTATATTCTCATTTATTTTCTTTCACTTTATTTTCATTCAATTATTATGTTCTTATTTCATCTTATTTATTATTGACACATAAGGGACTACTTTGTTTCTTATATTATTTTCTTCTTACCTTATTATCTTGTATTTTGTTATTTATTAGCTCATCCGGCCCGAATGGGCCAGATGAGCTTATGCCGTGGCGAGGCGTCCTTCGTCCGGCCGTCCGTCCGTCCTTCGTCTGTCGTCCGTCCACAATTTCAAAATGCTTCTTCTTCGCCATTTCTTACCCGATTTTAATTCCGTTTGCTTTATATGATAGCACTAGGTGGGGGATTCGAAACTTCTACACAGAATTTTTGAAACTCATTAAATATGCTAATTTATGCGCATTTCTCAAAAATCACAAAAATTGCTTCTCCTTCCTCATTTATTGACCGATTTCGATTTTTTTTGTTCCATCTGAAAGACTTTCATGAGGTTCAGTGAACTTCTACACGGAATTTTGAAATTTGGTCTACAAAATTAATTATGCTAATTTATGCAATATTTATTCAAAAATCACAAATTGCTTCTCCTTCCTCATTTATTGACCGATTTCAATTTTTTTTGTTCCATCTGAAAGACTTTCATGAGGTTCAGTGAACTTCTACACGGAATTTTGAAATTTGGTCTACAAAATTAATTATGCTAATTTATGCAATATTTATTCAAAAATCACAAAAATTGCGGCTTCTTCCTCATTTATTGAGCGATTTAGATATTTTTTTTTCCATCTGAAAGACTTTCATGAGGTTCATTGAACTCTACTCGGAATTTTGAAATTTTGTCTAGAAAATTATTTATGATAATTTATGTCCAATGGGAAAAGGGGCAAGACCCCCCCCCCCCCCCCCCCTTCACCAAATTCCCATTCTCAATAAAATAAAAATTTATACAACAAAAATTTTCTCAAGATATGGAGATAATCATGGCCGAGTTATGGCTAATTGGGGTATTAATTTATTAGGCCTACATAGATTTGCAAAAACTTTCGTTTGTGGTCCAAATAAGATGATCTTTTTTTCATAATATGTTCTTTTTTTCATAATATGATCTTTTTTTCGTTTGGGGTACACAATCAAACCCCCAAACTGTTCAAGTTCAATTTCGTTGCGTTCTTGAAACATTAATATTTTAATCATGTATTTTCGATTTATTGGGGACCCCCCCCCCCCCCCCCCCCAATTACAATTTTGACCCCACCCTAAATCACAAAAAATTTTATCAAATCTCTGTAATTCATTGGCAGATCTCCATGAAATTTTCATATCTTTTATTTCACAAAAATAATGGTTTGTTTTTATTTTTACAATTATTTTAACAGAAATTGTTATTTTTTGCCTATGAGGGCGCTTTGCAGAACGTTGAGAATAAATCCGTAATATCTCTGAACTATGGCCGATTTTGACCGCGCCAACGGCAGTTATCTTTTTCTGAAAGTCCACTGAGACAGAAATTTAAAGGTTCCAAAAAGAGAGTAAACATACATACTAATTGGGTACGGTGTCCATGTAGAGGCGGTACCAAGTAATATAATGTGTCAGTGGGATAGTGTGTGTATTTTTTTTTGCATAAACAATTAATTGCATACAATGTTCATTTATATTCTGTGAATGAATTATACTCAACTTGTAGAGACAGAAATTTAAAGGTTCCAATAAGAGAGTAAACATACATACTAATCGGGTACCGCCTCTACATGGACACAGTGTCCATGTAGAGGCGGTACCAAGCAATCAAAGTGTTTTGCTGCTACGAATCATGAAAGTATCTGCCAGTATACTGTTTATATATTGTTCCTTGGGCATTTTCATTGTTCTAGTTATGTTAAATGTTTGAAATGCATTCAAATATTCAATTGCTAAATTACTTGCCAACAATTTAATTCCACTCTGTTGTGGGTTGAAAATAAAGTTCAACAAAACGTCATATTTGGTGTGTTATAATTATATTATTATTTGAAAACAAAACTTCTGAGTTTGTTCTACAGTGACACCATCCCAAGAATACCTCCACACTAAGAAAACATGAAAAATTATGACAAATAAAAACACACAGGTGTGTATCTAACTTGAAGTGGTGTCCATGTAGAGGCGGTATTTTTACTTGAATGCTCCATTAGTGAATGTGAATTTGTTGTTACCAGAACTTACGAACCATTTTTTTTTTTTTTTCTCAAAAACTATGGGACATGGGCAACTTAAAAATGTTACAACAAAAGCCATTGTGGAATTTTGAAATTTTGACCCTCATGTCACACTTTTAGCCCCAACTTCATGGACAGACCCATATATAAAACTTGAATAAAAATGATGTTAAATAAAATTCTTCATGCAGGAGTCTGAATTATCTGAAGATAATGTATATTGATCTTGGTATATAAGTAAACCAGAATAAAAATTAATGGGTCATAGTGCCTTTGAAATATGCATGGTTTCGGGTATAAATTTAGAAAAAAAATGATTGGTTGGCTTCGGACGAAATTTTCTCTAATCATTTTTTTAAAACCAAAGACAAAGACATTCTTATTTATTTATTTTGCCTTCTTTATTTTATACTGCAGGGTTGGCCTGCTCGGTCATGAAAAACTGCTTTCCAAAGGCGGCCTGCAGTTCAACGAATCATTCTACATGAATATACAAAATACATAATAATGTAACATGGTAAATTACAAAAAAGGAGAGTGAAAAACATAAAACTAGGAAAAAAGGATGGTAATAATTGAAAACGGTAGGCTATGCAAGGTAGCCCTTCCCCATATAATGGGAAATATCACCTCCATATGGAGCTTTACATCATTACCGTCTAAGTACCCCCATCTCTGATATTTTTCTTCAAATAAAATATTTAATAAATAGTCCAAGCCCTCTGTAATCTATATTTTTTAACATTAAAAAAAGTTTCTAAGATAACTCAAAATTTGTCTACATTTCTTGCTGGAAATAAAATCTTTAAACATTATCCTATTTGTTATTTGCAAATATCATTAGATAAGAATTGTATTTTTTAATCTAATGATATTCTAAATTCATTATAAAGTACATGTAACAAAACGATGTCATTTTATGTTAATGAATTAAAAAATTAAATTTTGGCAATTTAAAACATATGATAACGAAAGGCAATCAACCAAGGTGTTACTCAAAAACATGAAATACACAATTCATGAAAATTCAAGCCCAACAAATTTTTTTAATTTTAAGAGTATTGCAAATAAGTCCTGCCCATTTTCATATTTTAGCAATGTTAAATTATCCTACTAATGCTTAAAGGGAAAGTCCACCCCAATATTAATTGGTTTGAATAAAAGCAGAAAAAATTGAGGAACCGATCAGTAAAAGTTTGAGCAAAATCCAACAAAAAAATAAGAAATTTAATAAATTTCCATGTTCTTGGTTGTCGAAGAGGGAATTTATCTATTTCATACAAGGATTGTATAAAAATGTACAATACTTATATCTTGGGTGCATGTATAATAAAATATTTTCTTAATCTCAGGGTGGACTCCCCCTTTAATTGATTAAAATCCTCAACAATAATATAGTCAGTCATGTCTGTGTCAAGATAAAATATGACATTTAAAGGACAGAAATGGGAATATAAATACTGTTGCCTAAGAGCTTCTAAAAAATATATTTCACATCTTTAAAAAAGGAGAAAAAATAATTATGTGTGTATGATGATGCAAGATTAACACTAATACATGTAAAGAAAGACATTCAACTGTACAATTACATTGCATGTCTCATCGTAACTTTGGAAATCTAACCTATACTACCTATTGAAGTGGAAGACACAGAGCACTGACTCATCCATATAAAAATAAAAATAAAATCCTGTTAGAATGAGCAGCTGCTTCAAGGTATATTCATAATAGAACTAGGAAAAGTACATAAAACTACCAACTGCATTTCATTAGGCTTCTGCTTGCATCTTCACACATGCATTTAAAGATGTAAGCAAAAGCCTCAAAGCAATTGCTAAGCTTTTGCTATTTCTTATGAGTTCAGCCCATTATATTATTATCTATATTATCTATATTTGTCTATTTGCAATACACTGAATATGAAATAAACTTGAACTAGGTCACTTGTAACACAACAAAAAAAAAGAAATTCTTCATCATAATTTGAGTGTTAACACAACTTTGTCAAAAGTACATATATGGCCCCGACTTTAAATACTTTAAAAACGTGTTAGTACACAAAATCACTTTTAAAAGCTGTTCTATATTCCCTGAATCATCCCTTATATTCATAACGAGTCAGAGATTCTACAACAATTTCTTGTTATCCATACTAATCCTTCACAAAAAATCATAAATCCCATCATAAACCATTCAACTTTACATGATATAGATTCTATAAGTTTTATGACACGGCTTAAAGAAGAGTAGAATTCAAATGCACCTTATACATGTAGAATTTTCTTTCTAATATGTATATATACAAGCAATAATTCCTGAAAGCTTTTCATTTTGTTTCGATTGGATTGGCATGTAATTGGATTCATCACATTTGAATATTAAAAACAGTCCTGCAATTAACAACATCATGCCATCTTTTATGATCAAAATTGTTAATCTATGCTTCTTCAAAGCTCATTTTTAAAAAAATCTTGCATGTCTTCCAAATGATGGCAACAACATGGTCATTTAATAGTTCCATGACCTACATGCGCGCAGAGAGTATCAATATAATCATCTAAGTGTATCTAAGTTATAGTGTCATTCAAGAACTGTACATTTACCATTCAGGAATAGATATTTAGTTTTATATATATATATATATATATATATATATATATATATATATTTTTTTTTAATAAGTAGAAAGACACATGTTGATATTGGAAACTCTTGGAGTGACAGTAAATCTTTGATCACTTGGCCTAAATGACCAAACGATAATTGGGCTACTGGCTCAAAGGTAAGAATGGTGTAAAACACTAATAATGGCATCGAGTGAATTTGTAAGCACTATTTGTATACATGTACCCTACACCACTTAGAATATTTTGAAAGTTATGATAGTGACATATTTATTTAAATATTGTACTCAGAGTTCTGAACAGAAAAAAATATAAATTATGACAAATTTCATTTCACAGCTTACAGAAGAAAACAGTGGATAATCAAATACTTTGCATCTTATTTCTCAATAGTTTCTTCACAATTATCTTTTAGAAGCTAGAAGGCATTTTCTAGGTTTGTTGGCATCATGCCATTGGTATCATTTTATCCTTTCTGTACCCACATTATTACTGATTCATATACACTTGATTACACATAACTGTACAATAGTAAGTATCATATTTCATCAATAAAAGGTAAAAGATAGAAGCCCTTCTTTCCAAGGCAAGAGCTTATCATTGTCATTGCTCTATATCTATTTGATTGCTGAGAACTTAACAAAATTGCCAAATACTTGGACACATTCGTTTATAAAGACTTTACTGATTATGAACCCCAATATTCTATATGTATATAAAATAATATGCAGTCAATATCAAAATGCATTAAAAGTTTTAATGATCAGTTAAGAAAAAAAAAGAGTGACAGCAAGATAATAACAAGAGAAACAATGAAATGTACTTCAAGAAAAAGGCACACCAAATTATAAACTATCCTATTTGAGGGATAAGTTTATGTTAGAATAAAATAAACCTGATTAAATAAATTCCTTTATGAACAATTTCTTCCCAATGACTTTAATTGAAAAGAAAAAGATTTAACAAAAATATATACATTTCATTCATGTTCATACTTTGGGTGGAAGTGAAACAGACTTTGTATTGCTTAAAATTACTTTCCTTTATATCGAGGGTATCCTGCCCATGTGACCAACCCAATAAAACAAAATGGTGTAAAGAGAAAAAGCCAAAAGATATAATTGAACTTACCTGCAGTACTCACCGAAAGCACTTAAAACTTAGGACTTCATCAAATACCACATGAACTTGTCAGGTATATCCCAGGATACAGATCGTCACCTAGCTAGAAACTGGACAGAAATCTTGCAAAAAAAATGCCAACATCTCCTCTAAATTCAATATGTTAGAGTTCATTTTATCAAACATTCAGTGGGTGCACTTACCTGTTTTCATGCCTGAAAAAGAGACAGAAAGGGTTAGACAAGCAATGTTCATTGCTCTCTTTGACTGGTATCGAATAATGTATGCGTGGGCCTTGGCTTGCTTCTTCCCATCGTGTCTATGCTATCAATGTCAACCACTTCGGCTAAAATAAATAGATTCTGCTTGATTGCATCGCTAAATTCAACTCATACGCATACTTTTATAATTCAAAAATCAAACGGTTCTCCTTTCCATCATAATACTTCCGATAGAACCTTTGATATTACTATCCATTAGCATTTATGATAGTACTACCGATAATACTTCTCAAAATAAATCCAATATTCGCAGAGAACTAAATAATTATCATAAGCGATTAGACTCTTAGGACAGAAGCAAACCAAGGCCTGGATGCCAAGAAAGCGGAAGCATCTCAACACAATGAACTACTTACAATTCTAACGCCTCCTCTCAAAGCAGACTCTAGCGTCTTCGATACTCCCTATCACGGTCGCGGTCTCGGTCCCGATGACGATCTCCCCGGTCCCTGTCGCTGTACTCCCTCTCCCTGCTACGCTCGCGGTACTCTCGGTCCCGACTGCGAGACCTCTCGCGCTTGTGTCTGGAGCTGCGGGACTCACGCGACCTATGGCGGTTCTCAGGGTCACGCTCTCTTGATCCTCTGTCCTTGCGTGACCGAGAGCTGAAAAGGTATGGTCAAGTTAGCAAGAACATTAGTAATTGTATAAACTCATTTTATTTTTTTACTGTAAGAAGTTGGATATCCCATCTGTAATAGCTAAGAATCATCTTACAAGGAAAATCTTACAGACTGAATACAACACCAACTTAGATGCACATAATGGGAAAATTCACACTTGTCTTGTATTGTCATCAGGGACTTACCAGTCTACATACCGTCTTCTATTTGCTCATTTTCTGTGCTACAGCACATTCTCTATCAAATTCCAAGGTGCCAATGTATTTGCGATTTAGCAGTCAGTCACCGTTGGCTGATGTCCTAGTGTTCCATAGTACCTTTCCTCCTGGGGAGCGCTTTATCAAGCGTTTTGTCAGGGATTTTTACCGACAACTGTTATGAGCTACTGAAATCCTTACATCCAATTGGCTGAGAGCAAATTTGTCAGCAAAAATCACTGACAAAACACTTGATGAAACGCTCCCCTGATCAGAGGACTATCATTAAATGGAGTGATCAGAAATTTGCTCCTATTTGATGATGACTCTTACCTTGATCCTGATGATCCCCCGTATGACTTGGTCTCGATTCCATGCAGACAGTCTTGAAGGGAGCTGATGAGAAGCTTGCAGCGGTCATCGGAAGCGACCTTTGACCTCTTAATCAGTGAGATGGCTGTCTCCAAGGTGTCTATAGCACTGGTAAATGAACCTAGCAAGAAAAGTCAAAATAATGAATATTTAAAAATTGGGCAGAACACTAAAAGTACTTTGATGGTTATATTGCTCTTTAAAAAACAAGCTCACTCCTGAAGACGGACAGTCAAGCTGTCTGGAACGTCAAGCACCTCTCCTTATTGCATCCGGTTTACTAGTCCTCTAGTCCTTTTCAGGACTTTTCCAGAAAGAATATTCTGTAGTAGTGTTCTATCTTTCGCTGTTATATCTCCTATTCTCTCCTTGCTCCACTATCCTTCTCTAACCCAACAGTCATTTTTAGGACCTACACATATGGTGAACTGTAAACCTCATCAATGTTAAGTTCAAGAATGTAAGCAATCTGATGGTTTAAAATACACTAAGTGACAGTGCATTATTCTTTCTTACCGAGCAAAACTGTTGATATAAAAAAGTGATAACACTGATTAAAGCGATAATGCACAGCTAAGATGCCCCTGGTGCGATGTCATGCCCATTGGTGGCACATGGCAAGGACCACATAGAGACATATATTTAACTCTTTTAACTCTGTGCTAATGTAATATCATTCAGTATAAATATGGCAGTAACCATGATTGTGCAACTCTTCGCCTTTGAATAGGTTTGTAGCTAAACTGTCACCTAAATAATTATTGAAGATCCTAAATGTTACATGTATTTTGTCATTATCATTATCATTTCGAGCATACAGACTATTTGACACTGCTCAGCAACATACCTGACGAAGCATCATTGACAGCCCTGGCAATGGCGCTTGATGATACGTTACGATTTCTGTTCATGATCTCCTCAAACTCTGCCTCACTCAGCTGGGGTGCTGGAGATGGTTGTCTGCAATGACCAAACAGATTCATCAATTCCTAAACACTTGATGGCCATATCTATCTTTGCTCATCATTACCCAAGCTATTATATCTTTTGCACAGAAATCATTAGGCAAATTATTGTTCATTTGCTATCTTGAACACACAGTATAAGTTTTGTTTCATTTTGTAAGAATTTGATTTATGGCATGCAAAGAACTCCAGATGAGATTTTAATGTGTAATGCCCACCGCATATACAATCTGACCAAGATTTTGGAAGAATTGGCAATAGCATTTGATTTGAACATTCACACATGCAAAATCTAAATGATTGAGGTTCTGAATTTTTTTATTTAAAAATTTTTTTTTTTTGGGGGGGGGGAGGGGGGAGGGTTGCAAGCTACCTCGTACGATGAAAAGCAAATCGGCTCCGAATCACAGTGACGTCAGTCCAGGCGTGCGATTGTTTACGATTCGTAGCCGATTTATCAGCCTTTATTCTGAATTGAAGGTTTACAATGCACTAAAAATTTCAATTGTTGTATTGACATTATTATTCAGAATTTCCATCAAGAAGATTATGATTGTTTAAATTTCAATACCTAATGCGAAAATTGGATCGAGGCAGGTCGTAGAATGTGTGGTGGCTTGAATGTGTGGTGGCTTTAAAGCGTACCAATCACAATTTTTTTTTAAGCTCTGTATGTTAGGTTTTCTATGTTGATATATTCAAAATATGAACTTTAAATATTGACTCTGTAATGAGACATTGCAAGTTGAAATTAACTCCCGATAACAATACAGCGACTTGTGGGGAGACTAGTCGACACACCTGTACGTGTTCGCACAGAATAAAGGCCCGCCCGGAACCGGACTCGGAGTGCAGTTCCGCGCAAGTTTTTGTTGGTTTTTTTTCCCTTCATTTTCTTCATACTCCTCAACCGTTAACCCATAGAAGGTCAGGCAAAGTGTTTTGAGGTTGGTTTTATACATTCTTGCTGTACACAATTATTCTTTTTTCAGGTGATTGGTACACTTAAAGAAACTTACCTGTCAGGCTCTGTTGGAGGTCTGTAAACTTCTTGGGTATACGTCTGTCTTGACTGATCATACATCTACAAGGTAAAATAAAATTTATTCCAAATATCAATTAAAGGCAAGATATAGTGTTTTACATGAAATATTTGATCGTCACATTGAAACTAATGTCCAGTAATTATACAACATGACCAACTACACTAGAACCTTGCTTTATAAGACTCCTTAACCATAAAAAGGAGTTTGTTATAACAATATTCTTTATACTTGTTTCAATAATATTCTAAACTCGTAAGGATTAATGACAGGAAACAACTGGTAAGGATTATAGCATAAGATGCAAAATATCTCTGATACATTTTTTGTTCATGCCATTAGAATGCCTTACACAGCCCTAGTGATTATATGGGTATGAGGTACAGGAAGATTTCTCATATCCTAGAGACCCAGTATGATGGATAAAGAAGCTTACTGTTCTGTCTTGCTGGGGAGGTGCTTGCTGGGGCTGTACCTGCGTCTGACCAGGGAAGAAGGCGGGGTTCACATGGGGTGCTGGGGGTGCCACAGAGGCTGGAACTTGCACCTGTTGAGGTTGGGGCATTGTCTGCTGTACATGGTGTTGCTGAGGAACAGGTGCGCCAGGAGGCGGTCCTGCCATGTTTGGAGGCGGGGCCATGTTTGGTGGGGGGCCGCTCATGTTTTGTGTTGGGGCACCCATAGGTACGCCCATGTTGGGGGGAGGAGGCCTGTTCATGTTAGGAGGCGGTCCTTGCATGTTTTGAGGGGGTGGTCCTTGCATGTTTTGAGGGGGAGGTGGCATGCTTTGTGGGGGAGGCGCCATGTTCTGGGGTGGAGCTTGCATGGGAGGGGGTCCCATGTTGGGGGGTGGACCCATGTTTGGAGGGGGACCAGAGACCGGTGGGCGGCCTGGGGGAGGAACGCCTTGAGGAGGAGGTCCTCTTGGAGGCCCTTGCATCTGTACCCAAACAAAAAGGTGGAAAATATGATGACAATCATCGCAAAGCCATTTAAAAATAGATACCAACTGGTTTACACAATAATGGCTATTACAAAGATTGTTGTCCTGCTGTTTTTTACATGTAACCTTCAATTATCTCTACCCACTTTGTAGTACCTTATCCATGCATCCAATTTAACCAAATCACTTATAACAAACATTATCCTTGAATTTCTAAACGACTTTCCAGTGGAAATATATACTAATCTCCCATAAGCATTTTAAACATTTATCATACTGTACTGTATCTCAGTTAACATCGGTTAAAATTGGTGCATGAATTTATATTTGATCACTCTTCAACCCGACTATTTATATTTTACCACTTTTCATTATGAATACTTGAATTAAATATCAGTTTATTCCAACATTCTTACCATGTTCTGATTTGGAGGCGGTCCTTGCATGGGTGGAGGAGGTCCCTGCATGGGAGGAGGTGGGCCTCTGTTTGGAGGGGGTCCACCTGGGCCTGGCATAGGGGGAGGTGGGCCACTCATGTGAGGAGGTGGGGGTCCTGAATATGCACACAATAGAAACATGAGGAATATCAGATGCCTAATGAGGTAATGCTTAGTGATGCCAGCTTAATAAGACGAGCTCTAAACATCACGTTTTCATTCTTTCTTCTTTTTTTTGGGGGGGGGAGGGTTAGACTTTATGTTTCAACAATTTTAACTTCAATGTAATACAGCAGAACCCCATTACAATAACATCTTTCCGACATCAGATATTACTTAGTTATTTTGAAACCTTGTTACATCAGGGGCCTGTAACATAAAGAGATAAATCAATCTTACGATTGATATCAATCGTAAGTCTATGGCAAACCATGTACTGAAGAGTTACAATTGATCATAAGATTGATTGGATCTTTTTATGTTACAGGCCCCAGAGCTCAAAAATAGTAGGATCATCAGTGACCTAGATAAAATGACACACTAGTTTCTGTTTCCATAGACAAGATTATTTTCAGGATAATATTTGTTTCTTACCTGGTCTAGGAGCAGGTCCAGGAGGGGGACCACGTGGAGGGGGACCAGCATGGGGTGGTGGAGGACCTCCATGGGGTGGTGGGGGACCGCCATGGTGGGGTGGGGGACCCCCAGGGTGGGGTGGAGGTGGGCCTTGCATGCGAGGAGGTCCACCCGGTGGCTGCAAGTCAAAGAAAGTAAATACAATAACACTTAAAGAGGAACAGTCACTTTACAGAACATGATTTGCATTTCATGCCAATATTTATAGGAATTATCAGTATCCATGTTTATTGCCAGATGTTTTTGACAAAAGCTCTATTTCCTACAAAGAAAGAAATGCTTATATGATCCCTCAAATAGTTTAATGTCATATTGTCATAGCAAGGATTGTAAAAAACAAGGTGGTTCTGCTACTGTATGACTAGGGAAATATTCACCTCGTGAAACTTAAATTCAACACATCCAACGAATAACCACACCTGAATATTTCATTACATTTAATTTCATTCAAGAATTATTTAGAATTCATGATTTGGTCACTTACACCCATTGGAGGAGGTCCTTTATCCATGTTGGGAGGTGGAGGTCCACGCATGCCTACTGGTGGAGGGGGGCCCCTGGGACCCCCTGGGGGTGGTGGCCCACGGTGAGGTCCCTGCATACCTGGAGGGGGCATCTGTGATTACAACCAAAAGGTATAATGTTTAGATTATCCACGAGAATTAGATTCAATAGAAAAAAAATTCTTTGCAGCCATTGTGTTTGAACAGATTATTCATTATGATAATCTTGAATTTTCATCGCATCAAAAAGAAAAAGGAAATTGAATAGAATCTGACACAATTATCACAATATTTAAATGTATTAAAAAATAGATAGGAAAAAAAAAAAGAAAATACATAGTTGCTAAATAATTAGCAAAATAAACAAGGCATTCCATGAAATGTCCAGGCCGTGTGTTTTTTTACCGTAACGCTAGTGCGTCAAATTGCTCATAATACGGTTTATTCCGTCAAGACTAGTCGGCATGAATATTCATGAAAAACGAATTGTAGGGATATAATAAAATGAGCAAGGCCATCAAGCAGCTGCTCTGTGTGGCGCAATATATTACGAAAAAAAATTTGCGGATTTAAAAATAAGGTGAAACTGAATGAGAAAATACAAGTCCGATACTTGTAATCTCCTTGAAAGTCTTCAAAAAGGGGTTTCTGACGCGTTAGTGATACGGAACAAAAAGACGCGTCCAGGCCATGTATGTTTTCTCCCTGCAACGCTGTCCCACATGCACATATCCATGTTGGCGATTTTCAGGTTTGCTGTTTTATGCAAATTTTTTTGCTACTTTGTTTACAATTGGCTGGTCTAAATTATGGGACACATTAGTGATTACAGGATAACAAGTCACAATAATTTTTAAAAATCGTATTCTCAAATCAAATTTTCAATGCAGGTAATTAAATGGGAAGTCCACCTGATTTTTTGGTTTTAAAAGGAGGAGAAAAACTAAAACAGATCAATGAATGTATGAGCAAAATCCGATGAGAACTAAGAAAGTTATGAATATTTGAAGTTGTAATCAATCACATAGAAAAGAAAACTCCATGACGTATCTTGCGAGCTCCTCTCCCATTTGCCTTGTACTAAAAAAGCATATATTTAATCAAACATGCAACCTAGTTTGCACATGTGATTTTACACAAACCTGTATGAAACAAATGTATTCCTTCATCACCAACTAAGAAAATGATAATTTATTAAATTTTCTGTATAGACCAAATGGGAGAGGAGCTCGCCAGATACATCAGTTTATTCCCATATAAGATACTTCATGCCCAATTCAACAGTGAAACAAAGCATTTGAAGTAAAAATTTAACTCTTGCAATAATACTTGCTCAGAAACTAGGAGGCAGGGAAAGGGGTTAATGAGAAGGTTGGGGTCTAGTAAAGGTGAAAAATGATTTGTGAGCTTGATTGTTCTTTTTATGTCAGGTTGAAAGAATATCACAGCAGAAATATCCCCTGAAAAACATTGCTCTTCAAATGCCCTCATATTCGAAATACGACAAGAAACAGCTGAAACGTTTGGAGCATACTTTCATTCCACATGTGTGCAAGTAGTCCCATGTAACCATTTCTGTGTGCAGTGCATGTGACTTTCAGCAGTTCATTTCTTCTCATTGGCGATTCCAAACTCTCAGTGTACACCAATTCTTCATTTTTACTACATAGTCTAGCTTTCCCAATTGCTTCCAGACAGAATTTTCTTTTACAATATGATCGCATGACCAGAACTCAGCTTAATATTTAATGCACTACTATATCTCTTTCAGACTACCGTTATCAATTCTCAGTATACGCAATACAGTGCGTCACTATCGGTGCAATGGACAGTCCGAAATCTGCTATGCTTCATAGGAAATAGTCATGAAGCCTAGCTACTATATGTTAATGCAAACAATACATGTCGCATATTTTCTTGCGATGTTTGGACCATTGCTCCCTACACTTTTGCCATGGTTTTTATCTGTGAAGCATTAAAATAGCAATACCCATGGATGGAAGACATACAGCAGATGAAATGGCCATGCAACAACACTGCTGTAATATCGCAAATTGGATGTCGACCCGCAAGTTGGAAATTAGAATATCTGTGTCATCTGATAGGTCGCGCACCGAATTGCAAATGCAGAGACTTGGAAAACGGGTGTAAAAGCTTACCCCTGGTGGAGGGCCACGGGGTGGAGGTCCGCCATGGCGGGGTGGTCCCTGCATTGGAGGAGGGCCTTGATTGGGTGGAGGAGGCATACCTCTGGGAGGCGGTGGACCTGTGACGGAAAATGCCAGTCAGTGCAAACACAGTTTAGAGTAATAATTGACGGGAGTCAGTGCACTATAGAGTGAACCCATAAGTGTGCTGTTTTGAGATAAATGCACTTGAAAATGAGTCTCATAATGCATATCCAAGGAGGACTGTAAGTCGTATAATAATCATAATAATTCATATGATTTATATTGCACTAAATCAACTCTGTAGAGTGCTCTAGGCATGATAGGATAAATACTAAGGACAGTAGAGAGTAGAAGTACAAGAGAAGAATATATTTATCAATGGGAAGCATTAAACAAGTAAGTTTTTAGATTGCTTTTGAATGAATCTGCAGAATTGCAATTTCTACTAACTACGGTCGTGCGTCATAACGTCACCCCCTTTTGTGTTACATGGTGAATTTACCTTATGTACTGCACTTCTAACTTTAAAAACCTATTTCTCTTCAAGTATTCATCCTATCATAGCAAAAGTATATATTTTCTCAAACAAAATTACACAAGGAATCTAATATGCACTAAAAATAACACAAGGTAAAGACAAATGAGTTACATGGACTTGAATGTGGAAATTTTTATATTTTTTATCTTATTGTTTTCATCATAACTTTCTCTGTGGCCCCCTCTTAGCCTAAAATTTTAAATGTTTTTATGAGTCACTGTACATGTATATCAAGTTGCATAATATACCATTGTATAGCCATACATAATCTTCAATTATAAAAGAGTAAAGTTGAGTATAATAGCTTTTATATGGCACCAAAAATGTAGTCATATACCAAGTTTAGACCAAAATATCAACATTTTCTTAAAGTTGTTCAAATTCAATTTCCCTATTGACTTTGTACAGACAGTGCCAATTTCGTTCTGAAATTCCCACTAAAAATTTCAGTTTTAGACACTACTGTTGCTTAGCCAAACTTACTTCTCAAAAACAGTGACGAGGTATGTTAGCTTTAATTTGGTACCATATATGTGTAGTCCATGTGCAAAGTTTTGACAAAAATATTAACATTTTTCAATAACTTGAACAAAAACTTGAATTTTCCCATTAACTTTGTACATGAGGCGCAGCTTCTGCTTTAACTCCAGTTGTATATCCTACACCAATGAAACTTTGCAGGCAAATAGCATATCAATACAGCTTCAACATGGTACTGAATTTGTTATGGTAGCTTTTACGGTTCTGAAAGAAAAGAATTCCTTCAGTTTGAAACCCATAAGTGTAACAAAACCACCCTTTGTGGGGGGGGGGGGGGGGGGGGGGGGCGAGCTCATGACACATGACCATAGGTAGATTATTCCATAGCTGTTATTTTGTTTTTTATTTTTGTCATTACTTACCTTGAGGTGGGGGTCCTTGTCTAGGGGGACCTTGTGGACCCTACAGAATGGCAGAAAATAAAGTTTAAGATTTACTAACACTTCAAGGGAGGCTGATAGTACATGTAAGTTATAAGTATCACTAACACTGAATATTTTCACATGCCACTTAAAAACATTCAGTTCTTATCGGCATTAAGTCAACCTTTTAGATAATGTACGTATAAATAGATTAACCTATTCAGTGCCTTCAGCTATTTTAAATGCTCTGATAATGTTTGTAATAAATTTGGACTATGGAAAACTTATCTTTCTCCCTGTTTCAAATCAAAATATGATACCATGAAGCACTGATTTTATCCATAAGAATAATAAAAATAAATAACAATGATTCTCTCTTTTTATAGAGTGATACTGGTGCATGACCAAGTGCTACAAAATTCTGGGAAATAGCCAGCAACACTTAATTTAAAGGGAAATCCAACCTTAATATCAAGTTGCTTTGAAAGAAAAGAGGAAAAATCAGAGAAACAGATTGGTGAAAGTTTGAACGAAATCGGACAAGCAATAAGAAAGTTATGAATTTTTGAAAGTTGTAATCACTATGCATATATGAATTTCAATTTCGCCGAATAGGTAATGTCACTGTGATTTAGCTGTGGACAACTCCCCCCATCGCCTTGAAGAAAGCCGCAAATTAATGATATTTTGTGTACGACAAATGGGAGAGTTGTCCACAAAAATGTCAAAATTGACTCACCAAATTGCCAATTTGAGATTTGCATAGATGTGGTGATCTCATATTTCAAACATACATAACTTTCTTAGTCCTTGTCCGATTACTTTCAAACTTTCACCATCCTGTTTTTTTTTTCTGCTTTCACACTAATCATCTTATTACCAAGGTTGGATTGCCCTTTAAGCCTTTATGGTCTATAAAAGCACCCCATGTGCACAACTTTGATTGGTTGAGTAGTGTAGTTTAGAATGTACCATGTTAACTGACAAGTTTGTTGCAAAAGATAATTTGAAATTATTACCTGGTTCATGGGTGGCGGTCCTTGATTCATAGGTGGGGGATGGCCTTGCATTGGAGGCGGTCCCTGGTTCATTGGAGGCGGTCCCTGGTTCATTGGTGGGGGCCCCTGGTTCATGGGAGGTGGTCCCTGGTTCATGGGAGGTGGTCCCTGGTTCATGGGAGGTGGTCCCTGGTTCATGGGAGGCGGTCCCTGGTTCATGGGAGGCGGTCCTTGGTTCATTGGGGGCGGTCCCTGGTTCATAGGGGGCGGTCCCTGGTTCATAGGCGGCGGTCCCTGGTTCATAGGGGGCGGTCCTTGAGGCGGGCCCTGGTTCTGGAACCTTGGAGGAGGTGGGCCCTGGTTGTTAGGAGGGCCACCAAATGAGTTTCCACCACGCCTATCTTGGTAACGGTCATCACGGTTGCGGAAATCGCGATTGTCACGATTGTCACGATTGTCACGGTTGTCTCTACCATCACCTTGTCCACCTTGTGCTAAAAAATGAAAGAGAAGCAGAGAAAAAAATTAAGTATCGCCTGTTTCTTCTGAAATTTGCAAAATAAAATGACTAAATCAAAAGTCCATACTCAGTGTTGTGGGTATCTCAGCATTTCTCTGTGTTCCTCAGCCCTTCGGAATCACTACTGCCAATTCACAAAGCAACAACATAATGTTGTTCAAAGATTATTTCGGAGTCGAAAGGGAAAGGGGGAACCGATACAAGTGTTCTTGTGTAAATATGGTCACAGGGTATTCGCCTTGTAAATACTTACAACTGTAATTCCTTAACCCTAATCCCATTGGGGGGGGGGCCTTTTTGGCCCCCCCCCCTGTAGTTTTTTTTCGCCATGCTTCTAGACCGTTTGGAATTTCACGTTCAAACTTAATGACTTTTTTCTCTCAAGTCTCACGCATATTTTGATATATAATTCACCCCGGTTGGACATGTAGAACTGATTTTAGAGGTCGATAATTGCTTGACCGTCACAAAAAAACAGCAATTTTTGTACAGGTTTCTATGTAATTCATATATCCAATGCCAGATCTGTTATAATTGATATGATAATTAGAATTTGGATTATTTCTTTATTAGTTTATTTCATATACTTTTTTTAAAAATCTTATTCTACTGGATGTTTTACGTCTGTGCCAATTTTCAAGTCAATCGGTCTATTCGTTGCCGAGATCTGAGGCGGGGGGGGGGGGGGGGGGGGGGGGGCCCCCCCCCCCCCCCCCCAATGGACTCAAGTCCTCCAAATAACCCAATGGGATTAGGGTTAAGCAAACTTACAAAATTATTCCAGAAAACCACATCACAATCGGCCCTTTCCACCTATTCATGACATATTCCCATTTTTTATTTAAAAAAAAAAGCAAGAGCCTTCGATGCATCAACACACTGTTTTTAAAAGTGGAGTATACTTTTTGAACTGGTAAACTTTGAAGCAAGCACCAGGCTGGCAAATAACAGTGCTATACAGGATATCCTTATTGTTATATGAAAAATGCTGAGAAGCCTGCAACATAGAGCAAGGTAAGTTGATCTGGTCAGTAGCTGCGTTCATACTGACCGCCTCTCCAGTTCTGCTGGTAGTTTGGCTGGTTGTAGCGTTCATCTCGGCCCTGGTTAGGTCTACCGTCTGAACGCTGCTCTCTGCCATCTTGCGCTAAGTGAGGCAGAGGAGAGAGGAGAGATATGGTCAGGCATTAATCTGTGAATCATTGTGATCGAATTTCATTAAGACCCCATTTTATCAGCTTGCAAGACCTCTTTCTCAAGTCAGTCTGGCGCAGGTTCCTGTGTTCAAGTTTGTGCGCACCGAACTTGGCAAAATTCCAATTTAAATGTAAGACTTTGCAGGCAGTAAAAGCATTCACACGACTCACCATCACATTCAGGATTGTTTGTGGCATGTCTTACTAGAGATATGTAAGCATTGAGTTTGGATCTGGTGAAAAACATATCGAGATAAAATTCCCTTGCTGAGATGGTCCTAAGTTTGTGAATGGAATGTGCATTACGTAAGACTGGTCAGGTGCAACCTACATCTATTGTTCGGTAGATACCCATATGATATCCAATACCCCATGACAACCCCGTAGATAATCTGACTTTAAAATCACTACAGTAACAGAGATCTCTAAAAGCAAAGGAAGGAACGTAATAAGAAGGTAGTGACCACAAGATTGGAACACTCCAGTGTCAAGTACACACCGTGCACAGGTATGAATCAGGTGAACAAGGTAACATCTACCAAGTGCTAAGAGACTAGAGTATCAAACGCCATAGATCAAGATCATTACAAACCTGTTTGAGTGACCACTTTCATACAATGTCTCCTGTCTATAAAGGCATTTTTGGTTACCCTTGTATCAGGGTTCTCATTAAAAGCTTAACTGAACAAAGACCACCCGCCTTTGAAGATCAACTTATTGATTGCACTTTGAGTGATCTTTATACAGATTTGACTGTATCATCAAAATTTTTAAAATTTTACCGAGAATGCTAGGAATGCTTCCACGGAAGCAACCACCAGAGGAATTACTCTGGGAAAAAATGTAGAACAAATACCAGGGCCCTGTTGCATAAAACTTACCATTAATGGTAACTCTGCTATCAATGGTTACTACCATGGTAACATCACTCAACAGCCAATCAAAATCAAGGTTTCCATGGGAGTTACCATTGATGGCAAAGTTACCGTTAATGTTAAGTTTTATGCAACGGGGCCCAGATCACAAATGCATGCCAATCGTAGGCATCATAAGTCTCATGAATCGCTGGTAACACTTTACCACCCAAAAGTTTGTGTTAGAGGTATACCCGACATGGCATCACTATATGCATGCAATAAATCACAGGAGGTGAAGGCAATATTTTATATTGCACTTGCGGAAGAAGAATCCATGAATTTGAATGTACCTCAGCGATTCCAACGTCTTTGCATTATCAAAAGATTCCAGGGGGGTGTTTCATAAAGCTGTTCGTAAAGTTACGAATGACTTTTTGAACGACTGGAACATGTTCTTGGGTGCTATACTAAGCAGATTCTCAATCATTTAGCACAAGAACTGATCACCAGTCGTTCGTAAAGTTGTGCGTAACTTTCGAACAGCTTTATGAAACACCCCCAGGGTTCCTTACAATTATATAGAGAACTACTGTTATAGCTGGGACTAGTCCAAATACGATTTAACAGGATATTTTGGATATAATTCATGTTCAACTTTTATTATAGTTGGTAATATATGGTACACATAATGAAGAAATACCTTGGACTTGCCAAGTAATGAACTGGAGAGCGTTTTGTCAGCATTTTGTCAGTGATTTTCACCGACAACTGTTATAAGCTACTGAAATCCTTCCATCTGATTGGCCGAGAGCAAATTTGTTGGTAAAAATCGCTGACAAAACACTTGATGAAATGCTCCCCTGGTCACATTTGTCAAGCATGAGTCTCTTCTTACCTTTTTTTGAAGCCTGGTCAAACTGGCCAAAGTTCTGTTTGTTGTATGGAGTGACCATTGGAAGCTGACCATGGATCTCCCTGTGTAAAGAAAGAACATTAGATTGGACTCTCCAGTAATTTCTTACCTCATTGGATATGACTTGATTTGGTTACAACACACATTATCCACAGACCCCATCCCCATTATCTTGGGCTTAGTGTTCATGGGGTTAAAACAAGAAATAAATAAAACCCTCTTTCACCTCCACTAAGACTTGATTACAAGCAGGAGTCCAACAGCAAATGACCCCTCTAAAACTCTGATAGACTCCCAATTTGGAATAATTTCCGAAGTTTTCCCAACAATATCTTTCACAATACAATCACATGACCAAACACAACTTTATCTTAAAACCATAGTGAATGAAGAAAAAAGCAAGTATTTTGAAATAACATATCCATCAAAGGGTTGGCAGCACAAAATTTCTTTCAAAAGATTGTTTGATTTGAATGGAGCCCTTGTGAATCAAGTGTTTGTTTTATGCTGCAGTAAACAGCTGAAGATGCATTAAAAACTTCTTAGCACTTACTTCTTTCCTAGGTTATGCATGAGGAGCCTGTAAGAGTTGTCGGATCCCACATGCACAGCCGCAAAGCCCTTTGACTGGCCATTTGCTCGATTCTCAAAGAACTTGATGTCCTGAAGGTCTTTCACACCCAGCTCATTAACAGCCTGCTTCAGGTCCATGTCAGTGGTCCACTAAAATCAAATATGGATTTAAAGAATATTGATGAACATACTTGGCAAAACGAAATCAAAGTTGATCTTGAATTCTGTTATTGATGGGGGAAAAGTTCAATAGTGTAAACGCTGATATTTTTGGGTGCTTGAATTTTCGTGCTGAGCGACCCCAAAACATGTTCGCAGGTTCTTGAATTTGCGCTGCACAATTACTCATTCGCAAAAGTGCAGCTCCATTTATTGTTTCACACACACACGGTCCATTCAAATGCATACTACAGACACTACACACACGTACTCTAAAATGAATTGGCATCAAACACGTTATTAATCAGATGAAGCGTGCAATGCAGCATCCATTCAAAACAAGCATAAGAAATCGTGTTATATGTTCGAGTGTTCTAGAATTAGCGCCCACCGAAAATAGCGTGAAACCTGCGAAAATTAATGTACCGCGAATATTTCTGCATTTACAGTAACCCAGCCTTTTTAGGGCTAAAGAAACATGAGAAATAGGACTCACCCATGTGAGGTTGCCAACATAGAGGGAGACCCTCTTGCCTGTGTAAGACTGGCCACCAGAGTGTTGATGATCAGTGGAAGGACGACGAGCCTTGGAGGCATCTCCACCACCAGAGACCTGCTCACAAAGAGAGAGAAAACATTATCAAGACTATAATAGCAGTAATATCGAACACATTAGCATTCATAATATACATATATTCCTCAAGAAGTTCTTGTACAAGGCATGCTCCAGCTACAATTGTTCCAAGTTCAATTGCTTACAACAGAATAATTCTTTTCTTAACCCCTTTCCCCGAGGCTTAAGCTATCCTTTTCCCTAAACCTATGTCACAAAAAAAAGTAATGCCCAGGCAAATGGCGGATCATCAGTTCGGGAGAAAAATGCAGTCAAAGATTGTCGGAATATTTGGCAAGGCTCGATATTGGCAATTGCCTAGGTGCCACTGACAACCTAAATTTGCAACTTAAAATCTCGCTGTTATTTCATTATGCAATTAACTGGAAGTGACCACCCAAAAGTTGGTTGAATTTGGCAACCTAAGCATTTAAATAATTGTTATGCATAAGCCGTGTTTGGCAATTCTCAAGAAAGTGAACTTAAAGTTCAATTTCAATGACAAAAAAACCCACGTTATTTAATTCAATATAATCACAGTAATTCCCACACATAACACATTGACGTGAAACTTACATTTTGAGGCTTGGTACTGCCATCTGAAGGTGCCGTTATGACATCATCGTACAGGTCCACACCGCCGGAACTTGAATTGTATTGCTCTGCCTCCTGCACCGCATGAAGAGAGAAAAGAAAATAATCAACCAAACAAATGCCACACCACGAATAGTGGTCATATTGACCACTACGAATACAAAATGCAAAAATAGTTGGTATTTTCCGTCGCGTGTAGTAAAGGTATGGGGGGAAAATAAGATAAATATTTTAAATACTTGCTTTCAAATTCAGCCCTTAAAAAATCTCACTCCTACCTCAAATGGCCGTTAGAAAGAACTTTTGATATTTTCAGCAAAATCCAAAGTCAAAATCTTGTCCAAAACCGGAGAAATCCCCGCCGATTTGTTTCGCGATCGCGTGTTGTTTACATACTGCCGATGTCTTAGACTAAAATCAGCCAATAAAATTTTTGTCCACGAAGAAACTCGGGATCGCAAGCGCACATCGATCTTTACGATCGCGCACACAGAAAATCGGGACTTTCCGTGTATGCCACATAGGGACCGAATTTTTAAGGACAAAACTCTTTTGGGGAGATGTCAGCGCCCGCGGCGACCAGGAAATGTACACAATGACTCCGATAGCTCGTTTCGCGAGAATCAACAGTAAATTACGGATTTGATTTTTGGAAATATCTTTTCCAACATCGGTGAGTTGAATTTATTGTATTTCTTGGATATTTAGTGGTCGATTTTTGTAAATTAAATGCCGATTTTGAGTGAATGTTTGTGACTTTTGTGCAGTGGTGTTTTAAAAAGTTGAGGTGTATGACTGCCTACATTATACACACGAAGTATAGGAATGTAGCTATGAGTGACAAATGCATAACATTATTCACTTGTAATTAAAGGGACCCATACACACATGGCAAATAATTTGAACACAAACATTCCAAAAGTTTCCCTAGCCCTAACTTTTTTAGGAGGAGACGCTGTGCCTGTGGTAACCAGGTCAAGCCCCAAAACTTAACTTTGTTAAAATTACAAATCCAAGGGCGAAAATGGCAATAAATTAAACTTATGCTGACAAACTACAAATTCACCGATCTCCTGTTTCAAAAACAGCCTCCAAAATGCAGAAATCCAGCACCAAAGTTGACAGTTCTCCTGACGCCATACCTTCCGTAAACGCCCTTGAACTAGCTGTAATTATGTTCGCTTGATTACGTTAGCAATTAATACAGGGGGTGTGTCACGTCGCTGACTTCTAACCCAAATATGGTAAATTTGAATTTTACGGGCGACGACCAAGTTTCAGTCGCTACATGTAGGCTTGCAAAAGGCGCAAACAATATTCGGCCTGTCGGCCGTTAGGAAGAACTTTCCATATTTCCAGCAAAATCCAAAGTCAAAATCATGCCCAAAACCGAAGAAATCCCCGCCGATTTGTTTCACGATCGAGTGTTGTTTACATACCGCCGATGTCTTAGACTAAAATTGGCCAATAATAGGCACAAGCATGGGCGCTAGATGGCGCTATCGCGCAAGTGCACAGATAGTCAATGTGCGACTCGGCCCGCTATGCATGCACACAGTTCCGATACCGCCTGTGTTAAGCGAATGACAGGCGAATGAATCTGAGATTTTTTCTTTCTGTGATTGGTCCCCCTATGTTTATCAATGACGTATTCTGAATGTCTGCGAGTTTACCGTTCAGGGGATGCCCTATACATCCCACCAAACCCAGGATTTTTTCCCTGAAGGACAAACAAAGTGGCGGTATGTATGCAATTTTAGGCATTTTTATCGCTACTTACCTTGTTCTTGCATAGTTTGAGTGGGTGATGTAGTGAGATGTGTCAGAATCTGTGTATTTTAGGGGAGTTGAGTTCGTTATCTATCGACGAGTCATTGAATAATCGCGCCGCAGTGAATCGCCTATGCATGTGAGAGGCATAGATATGGGCTTGTCATGCAGTGAGCTACGATTTTGGGGGAATTTCTTCCAATTTATTCGCGTGCGCGCATGATGATCGTTTGACTATCGATAGTACATTGCTTGTAAAGCCACGTACGCGCTGCGGGCAGAATATGTCAACGTATTTTTCAGCATATGATATGGACTATTTAGCCCTTATTTTTCACTATTTATGAGATTTTCAGTTAAGTTTTGAGCCATCTGTGTGATAATTGGAATATTAATCAATATTTTAAGGCATGTTTTGTGACAGTGAGTGCCGTTTTTTTTTTTTTGTGGACCTCCCTACCAATAAAACGTCCACGAAAAAACTCGGGATCGCAAGCGCACATCGTTCTCTACGATCGCGCACACAGAAAATCAAGACTTTTCCGTGTACGGGATAGGGACCGAATTAGGGGAGATGTCAGCGCCCGAAGCGACCAGGAAATGTACACAATAACTCCGATAGCTCGTTTCGCGAGAATCAACAGTAAATTACAGATTTCATTTTTTTGGAATTATCTTTTCCCACATCGGTGAGTTGAATTTATTGTAATTTCTTGGATATATTGGGGTCGGTTTTTGTAAAGTAAATGCCGATTTTGAGTGAATGTTGGTGATTTTTGTGCAGTGGTGTTTGAAAAAGTTGAGCCGTCATGACTGCCTAGATAGTAGATTCTACACACACTGACACACGAAGTATAGGAATGTAGCTACATGACATGATGTATGAGTGGCACGAACCACAGACACAGTCCACACAGCATGCACGCAACGCTGTGCACACGATAAAAAATTTAAAAAGCAGAACTTTGACCTCGCATTCGCATCATCATTCATGAGAATGACACACGCTTTCTCACACGAATTCAATCACAAAATGCTCTCTGATATTCAGTTTTTACAAATCTTTATTTTCAAGACAGTAAAGGGCCTACAGACCTGGCTAAATTCTTGATCAACATCGTCGGCATACAAATCGATATCCACGCCGTCCGCCATCTTTACAATTTAATGCGGGTAGATAAGGCAACCTCAGATCCGGAATTTCGTATTATAACAAGAGGACTACAGAAAAGTTGAAGAAGAAGAACAAGAACAACAAGAACAAGAAAAAAGAGGAGGAGGAGGGTGAAAAAGAGGAATCGTCGGAGAAGAAGAAGAAGAAGAAGAAGAAGAAGAAGAAGAAGAAGAAAGAGAAGAAGAAGAAGAACAAGGAGAACAAGAACAAGAACAAGAACAAGAAGGAGAAGAAGAAGAACAACAACAACAAGATCAAGAAGATCAAGAAGAAGAACAAGAAGGACAAGAAGAACAAGGACAAGAAGAAAGAGGAGGAGGAGGGGGAAAAGAGGAGTCATCGGAGAAGAAGAAGAAGAAGAATAGGAAGACTGAGAACTTAAGAAGAAAAAAAGGACTCGAAGCTATAGGAAAGAAGAAGAAGAATGGAAAAGGAAGCCTGAGAAGAAGAAGAAAAAAAAGGAGTAGAAGCTATATAGCTAGGAGAAAGAGGAAGAAGAAGAAAAAGAAGAACAAGATGAAGAAGATCTAGAAGAAGAAGACAGAAGAAGAAGAAAAGAAAAAGAAAAAAAGAAGAACAAGAAGAAGAACAATGCAGGAACAAGCAGTGAAGAACAAGAACAAGAAGAAAGAGGAGGAGGAGGAGAAGAAGAAGAAGAAGAACGGAAGAGGAAGACTGAGAAGAAGAAGGAAAAAGGGAGTCGAAGCTAGGAGAAAGAAGAACTGAAGAAGAAGAAAAAGAAGAACTTGAGAAGCAGAAGAAGAAGAAGAACTTAAGAAGAAGAAGAAAGAGGAGGAGGAGGAGGACCTTGAGGAGGACATGAGAAATAATAATTGATCCTGGTGCCAGGGGCGTATCCAGGATTTCCCAATAGGGGGGGCGCGCCAGGAATTATTGATCGCCGTCATGGGGGAGAAATTTTTGCTTCTGAAGAAGGGCTGAGATTCAAAATAGTGCTATATAGTGCTATATTTTTTTTTTACGACGGCCAATAGGGGGGCGCCTGTTGCGCCCCCCCCCCCCCGGATACGCCACTGCTGGTACAGCATATATCCTAGCCTAGCCTATAGCTATACAGTACTAGAACCATTGATCAATATGATACCCCCTGCGTCGTAGGTCTACCTTTAGCTCAATAGAACATATTGGGGATCGGAGACGAGGTTGAACCAGAAAATCTCGTCCCGTATAGGACTTCACCTGAAATCTACAAGGAAGTTCGCCCTTTGTCCTTCTTTTCGTTAGAAATGATTGTATGATTAATTTCAGTCAAGATTTAAATTGATTTCACTCCCATAAAAATAATGACAAAGGCATTGAAACAGTGACAAAGGTATATAAACAGTTGATAATATGAACAACATTTCTGAATTATGAACCATATTCATGGGCTGATCCAGGAATTTGTGAAAGAGGGGCACAATTATATCTCCCAAAATTTTCTAACAAGCCAAAAAGGAAAAAAAAGGTCATCAGACTTTTTTGGTTCACCTTTCCTCCGAAATTCTCTCCAAAATTCCTCCAAAATTAAAAAAGGAGGCATAATGTACCCTACACTTTTCTTTCAAGGGGGGGGGGGGCACGCGGTTCGGAAGTGACCCCCCCCCCCCCCCCCCCAAATATGTAGTTTAATTTACACAATGAATAATTGTCAACTGCCCAGTCGGCCTTCATTATGTGCATAATTTTTTTTTTGGATAGACTCAAATAACGGTTGAAATAAATAATCGATTGTAAAAAAGAATAGTTACAGAAAACTAAATAAACCTTGCATACACTTCCTTTTAAAGCTGACATTAAAAATTAGTGATTTGGATCATAAACATTTTGTCGATGACAGGGAGATCAACAATTAATTAGGAGTACCTTAAAGGAGAATGAAACCCTGGGGAAATATCCATTTTAATGAAAAGATAGTAAAGAGAGAAGCAATTTAAAAAAAGTTCCATCAAAATCGGTTAAGAAATGAAAAAGTTGTGAAAGTTTGAAAAGTCTCGATTTACTTCTATGGCGATCCTCAAATTGGCTATTTGCTTCAATGTGGCAGGTTTTTGTGGACAACTCTCCATATGTTTTGTACACAAAATTTCATATTTTCTCCATTATCTCTAAAGATGCTACTTGTCTCTTTGTGACCTCAACATATGTTGTGTAAAATACATTTTACCATGATATACATAGAGCTAAAAAAGAGACAAGCTGTACCTTGAGAGATAATGGAGAAAATCTGAAATTTTGTGTACAAAACATATGGAGAGTTGTCCACAAAAACCTGCCACATTGAAGCAAATAGCCAATTTGAGGATCGCCATAGAAAGTAAATCGAGACTTTTCAAACTTTCACAACTTTTTCATTTCTTAACCGATTTTGATGGAACTTTTTTTAAATTGCTTCTCTCTTTACTATTTTTTCATTAAAATGGATATTTCCCCAGGGTTTCATTCTCCTTTAACTAAAGTGACATGAAAGGAGTCCAGGGCAAAACATTTCAAAGCTGACAAAGGAAAGGAGAAACAGAAAAAAATGAAAATCAAGACGGGAAGCAAAAGAGAGGAGGAAAAGGTTTTGATGGTTCATTATTATACCTGCATGCATGACTGCATGTGTATTGTAAGTAAGCAACGAGCGGACCAACAGCTTTAAGCCCTCTCAGAGGGACTTGGTAAAGAGGATTAATGGCTTACCAAAGGCATCGTAGCGCAATAAACAGAAAAGAAAATTGAAGAAAAGGGACCAGGGAAATGAGAAAGAGAGAGAGAAAGAGATAAGGAAAGAAAATAGAGAGAGGGAGGGGGAGAGAAGGGGCAAGCGAGAAAGAAAGTTGCGTGTGGGAATAATGCATAAAACGGGAATTGCGAGCCGCGTATCCCCCCCCCCCCCGCCCTATAATCACCAGTTTATCTACGGTATCAGGATATCCTAAAAGAGGGGCGTTTTTTATGATCTGAAGGAATTCACGGAGTCCGTTACGAAGTATGCACGGGCGTAAAATATGCACGAATTTCTTTTCAACTGGGAATGATTCATGGAGAACAAAGCTAGCCACACCTCCCCCCCCTCCCCCCCCCATGAATTCACGGATCTACGCCAATGCGAGGTATTTTGTTATATGAACCCTTAAAATCGAACGGGCCGGTGTAGCGGCACATACGGTTCTCCGGCAGATACCGTATCCGCCGGCAGATATCGTTCTACCTCGGAACCATATCTGCCGGGTTTGACGTTTGCAGATTTGGTTCCCCGGCGGATTTGGTTCCACGACGCTGCAGATAAGGTGTATTGTATATATTGGCAGATTTGTACGAGACACTCTCGTGCCTAATAGACCTGTTTTACTAAGTGATTCAAATTAGCAAAAAAAAAAAAAAAAAAAACTAGCAAAAAAAAAAGTTGTTCATTAAATAGGCTTCAAAATTGGTCACATATAGGATTATTTTGCATCTCAGCCCTTCTTCAGAAGCAAAAATTTCCAAAGGGGAGGCCCCTCCCCTTAGACTCCTCCCCCAGGACGGCGATCAATAATGCCTGGCGCCCCCCCCCCCCCCTATTGGGAAATCCTGGATACGCTCCTGCTAGTAACGAGGTATTCCATTAACCTGTTATTAATGAATGAACTACAATACTTGGAATCCAGTTTGCATACATTATTTGTTGCTATGTCTAGGTACGGTATCTGCCGGGGTTGGAACATGATCCGCCGGCAGATAGTGTTCTTGGCCGTTTTTAGAACGGTATCTGCCGATCCCCGTATCTGCCGCTACACCGGCCATCGTTTCCAGGCTGCGAAAAGCAGCGCGACTCTGCACCACAGAACTCCAAAAGACGTCTTTTGGAGTTCTGTGCTCTGCACTCATCGCGCGAACCCCCCAATTTCACCCGTCGAACTCACAGGAGTTCTGTGGTTGTAAATGGGTATTGCCTGCTACGTCTTTAGGAGTTCTGTGGTCGAACTGCGAGGGTGTAAGGACTGTTCTTGTTTTAGCGTTGAGGGGGTGTCGGATCGCGCGATACGGAGACAGTCCAGGCAGTGGACGAACTCGCACCCAGTGGCGTAGCCATGATTTTTCAATAAATGATCCAAGGATTTCATTTTAGGGGCGGTTGTTGAGCACGCGAAGCATGCTCCCCAGGGGGTGCAGGAAGGGGAGTCCCCCCCCCCCACTCCCCCCTCCCGCGCGAAGCGCCAAAGCTCTGACGTTTAATAGCAAATTTGAGAGAATTACGGCTCGTAGCACCTTTTATTAGGCGGAAAGTTAGTTCGACGCCCGGCTGCTTTTCAATTATTTGGAAGCAATACTGTATGTAACACTCACATGCAGGGAGGGGGGAGTTTAGTTTTCCCTCTCCCGCGCGGGGGGTCCAGTTTCCCTCCATAATTCCCTGACAAGCCAAAAAAAATTTTGGCCGGGGGGGGGGGCACGTGCCCCTGTGCCCCCCCCCCCCCGGATCCGCCACTGACTTTTTCATTTGAGATTCATGACCATACTGCACGTTCTGTAAGGTAAATCCTGTATCACTTGAGAGGGAAAGTTTAGGCGGAAAGTTCGACGCCCTGACTGCTTTTCAATTAATTGGATGCAATATTGCACTGTATGTAACACTCACATGCAGGGAGGGGGGAGTTTTCGGGGGAGTTTTCCCTCTCCCGCGCGAAGCGCTCTGACGTTTTATAGAAAATTGAGAGAAAGATAAAGGCTCGTATAGCATATTTTTTGAGGCGGAAAGTGAGTTCGACGCCCGGACTGCTTTTCAATTATTTGGACGTAATACTGCACTGTACATGTATGTAACAGGGGTGGGTGAAGGGAAGTGGGGGGGGGGGGGGGGTTATGGGGTTACAGTTTCCCTCCATAATTCTTGGACAAGCAAAAAACAAAACAAAAAAAAGGTCCGTCATTCTAAAATTTCTGGATCCGCCAATGCTGGTAGATGTCCAGTTGATTTGCTGAATAAAATGAAGTTTATTTTGTTTAAAGTGACAAGTTTGTTTGCTTGGATCCAGATTAATACAAAGTTTACTTCGTAATTTACATGCAGTAGCCTATTCATGATCAGGAGGATTTGAGGATTACGATTTGAGAGAAAAATGTTGGAAACAGCAAAGTTTGAGAGAAAGATAACGGCTCGTATAGCGCCTTTTAAAAAGCGGCCTTTTACTCTCACTTTTCCAGCTCATTTCGCTCTCGCTTTTTTAATGGGCTGAATAGGGGGCCGGGGGCATGACCCCTTTGTGTCCCCTGTCTACGCCAGTGCTCCCACCCCCTGCATTATGCTTAAGTGCATGTAATGTCCTATATATTTCTTTCGCACACATCTGTGCATATATAGGTGCATAATGGCGGACTATTATTATGTCTGATAATTACATGATCTTAAAATTGTCCAGGTGGGAGGGATATACCCCTTCCGTCACACCCCATCAAGATGGATGTGTCACCCATTACTAGTTTAGTTCAAAACTTTAAAATGTTCATGATCATGCCAATCTTAAAGGGTGGGAAGAGGACGCCCCCCCCCCCCCATTTTTCTAGAGCGTCTTCTCCATCGAATGAACCATTTTTGTGCTCCAAATTGCACAGGAAAATCAGTATGTAACAATAATAATAATCTCGACGGCTTCCCGAATACTATATTGACTCTGTGATTTTCAAAGCTATCCCGGACACGTATGAAATTTTGCTTTCAGATATTTTGAAATATTTTTTTGGGGGGGAGACTTTTCTGAACGTTAACTTTTTTTCTGTATATAGTGACTAGCATACAACTTTTAAAAATTCATAACTTTCTTATTGCTTTTCCGATTTCGTTCAAACTTTCACCAACTGCTCAGTTTGTGGTATTTTCCCTCTTTCTTTCAGAGAAACTTGCCATAAGGGTGGATTTCCGAAATTTTCAGCTCCCGCCGCCGCTTTAATATTTAGGTAGGAAATATGTCGTATAGACATCATATTTTTATTTTTTCTATTTAAGCTTAGGGTTAGGGTTAGGGTTAGGGTTGTAGTTATGGTTGCATACTATTTGTATCTGTATGAATTATGCTAATTAGCCGTACCTTAGCTATTTACATTAATTGCTATCTTGAACTGGTTAGATAATGCCTACAGTTTGAATAGCTTGGTCGGAAGGACAGATGAAAAGACATGTGTTTTGGGAGAGAGTTATCAGAATGTTATTCTTTACATTACTTCACCAATGGATGTCACAAAATCTCAAATTTTGGGCAAGACGGAAATTCTTTGAAAACCAGTCGCATGATTCCCCCAACATACAGTGCAGTGGCGAAATTCCTGCTGGCCATCTTTTTGCGGGGCAAGACCAAATATCTAGCAGCACATACAGCGCAGCATATTTTTTGTATGTATGCACTGTACTGGAAGAATTGGGCGCGCGCTCGATGAGCTCGAATGATCGCATGAGAGTTTTATGAGAAGATATTTCGCGAATACGCAGTATCTATTTATCAGATTTGAATTAATTGTTGTGTTGTCCTCAAGATGGAGCAACTCGAGAGCCATGTCATGGTCTTGGAACAAGATAACGGCCAGCAGAAAAGCAGGGCAAATAGATCAATTATGATAAATGACTCGATGTTTATGTTGTGGAATGAGGAGCGACATCACTTCGATGTGAGAATGCTGCCGCTGTACGAGAAATTGGACCCCAAGTCTCAGGGGAGGAAGAAGTTGAAAACGGTGACGAATCCCGAGTTCATGGACCACTTGCTAGATGTTCATCGATCATGGTGCAAGTCTTGCCGACCATGGATAGATTTGGAAAGCCGGTAATTATTAATTTTATTTCTGAAACTGAATAATGAACTGGGTCTGGGGCCGGGCCCCGGTCCCCCCACTCAGTATTATTTAGGGTACGCGTATCCTTGTTCCCTCCATTTGAAAGCACCCCCTTTATCTCAGGGCTGCCAAAATTTCTGAACCCCCCTATCGCGGGCTTTGCGCGGGCTTTTCCTGCCTTGGAGACCCCCCTAAATTCAGAACACTGCTCCATGTACCCCCCTATCTCAGGTGAGCTCTCATTCCAACCCCATATCTCGGGTGTCTCACTCTCGGGGTCTCACTACGTCTACGGTACGTCTTTACTACTTATCCTGCTTAGTCACAGATTTGGGAAATTCCATACTATATTGAGTCGAGGGAGGACTGGGTGGGACTGGGGGCCAGTGTTTCTACTTTTTAAAATGAAATAATCCTGGCTGAATGAGCTATCAAAACTAGCAGGAATTTCAGGAATTTGATCCTGGGATTTGATCAATTTTTCAAGATATTTCATAACCCCCCCTTTTTTAATTTCTCGGGTGTCGAAGAGAGAGAGAGAGAGAGAGAGAGAGAAAGAAAAACACCCCCTTTTTTTACAATTCACGGGCCGGGTTGTGTCGCCCAAAAAGTACCCCTTTACCGGAGATTTGGGGAACACGCATGCGGTCCCTTCGTCCTCCGAGTGGGGGGGGGGGGGCCGGGGGCCGGGCCTGGATGGGCAATACTTGATCATTTGATGCATGTTTTTCGTAAAATCTGACGGCAAAATTGACAGGCAAATTTTTTTTTTTTTTAAGTGTCCGGAAATGCAACCCCCCATCCTACTTGTCTTTACAACATTAAACAATTTAGCCATATTGGGCGGCTAATCAATGTCCATGCAGATTCAGTATGGCGGTTGCGTGTGATGGCGCGCGCTGTCGGCAATACAACCATAATCGAAACTATACAATGTAGTGCAGTGGTGGAGATGTCTGACGAAATTTCCATTAATGCTAAACAAAAAGTCAACATAGATGGCAATAAGCCAGTTGAGACTTTAACGTTTAGCATTAATGGAAATTTTGTCAGACATCTCCACCCACTGCCCCACATTATTGTATCCCCCGGCAGTATGCCGGAGGATACTTTGGATTCAGCAGCGTTTCGCCGCCGCCGCGTCACATTCTTGTGTGCGCTCTAGCGGTCACATTTCTCGACGAATTTCTTTCAGACTTCCTGTGGACGTGTATCTTGGTAAAATCTGGACCCCTATAGTTTCTGGTGATGCTGCCCCCAGTGTTCCGTCTTTTATAGGGTAAAAGGCCATATTTTGGGGGATAGTTTGTGTGCGCTCTAGCGGTCACATTTCTCAACGGATTTTGTTCAAATTTTGTATGAAGGTGTCTCTTGGTAAAATCTGGAACCCTATAGATTTTGGTGATGCTACCCCCAGTGTTCCGTCTTTTATAGGGTCAAAGGTCATATTTTGATAGATGTCTTGTGTGTACTTTTGTGTGCGCTCTGGCGGTCACATTTCTCAACGGATTTCGTTCAAATTTTGCATGAAGGTGTCTCTTGGTGTAATTTAAAAACCTATAGTGTTTGGTGTTGCTGCCACCAGTGTTCCGTCTTTTATAGGGTCAAAGGTCATACTTCAGGGCATGGCGTGAGTGCACTCTGCAGGCCACATTTCTCAACGGATTTTGTTCAAATTTTGTATGGAGATGTATCTTGGTATAATCTACACATGTTTAGTTTTTGGTGATGCTGCCCTCATTGTTCCGTCCTTTATAGGGTCAAAGGTCATTTTTCCATTTCTTGCACTCTTACTTCTGCATTTCTTGACGGATTTCGTTCAAATTTTGCATGAAGGTGTCTCTTGGTGTAATCTAAAAACCTATAGTTTTTGGTGATGCTGCCACCAGTGTTCCGTCTTTTATAGGGTCAAAGGTCATACTTCAGGGCATGGCGTGAGTGCACTCTGCAGGCCACATTTCTTGATGGATTTCTTTCAAATTTTGTATGGAGATGTATCTTGGTATATCTCTCAACACATTTCTTTCAAATTTTATATGAAGATGTGTCTTAGTGAAACCTACACATCTAAATTGTTTGCTGATGCTACCCCCACTGTACCACTTTCTATACAGTCAAATGTCATATTCAGGTTGTTGTTAGGGTCAAATGTCATATTTTCATTGCATGCATTCTGGAGGACACATTTGTTAACTCATTTCTTTCAGATTTTGTATGTAGGTCCATTATAGATTACACCTCTACAGTTTTTGGTGATGCTGCCTCTAGTGTTCCGTCTTTCATAGGATCAAAGGTCATATTTTAGTGGATGGCTTATGTGCGCTCTGAGGTCATATTTCTTTAGAATTTTCTATAAAAATGCATTATAGTCTAATCTGCACAAATCGTTTTGGTAATGCTGCTCCTAGTGTTGACAATATTCCGGGCCACTGGCGGCAATTTCTACACCATCCTTTTGTTTGAGGGAGGGGATGGGGGAGGGTCTTTGTCCCTCCTTCAAATCGCTGCCAGTGCCGGGGGATACATTTCGCATTGCGCGGCACCAGCAATGCACATTTCTAGTTTATAGTTTTGATTAAGGTTGTAGTGCTGACAGCGCGTATGCATGGAGGAGGGAATGGGAGGCTGACTGGGTGGGGGGGGGGGGGGGGGGGGGTAGGATGGGTTAAATGTACATGTATCTCTCTTTCCTCACTTTTCCAGTAACTTTGACAGTGGGTTAGAGTTACAATGTAGAGTCAAAGAGATTTAAAGAAAGTCTAAATAAATGATCCAAATTTTTATTGTCTTCTAAGTTCAAATTCCAGAAGTTTTTTGCTATTGCAGATTGTAGTTGTCAGTGGGTAAAGTAAAAACACTTCTTTTTGCTGTTTCAGATTTCTCCACATGAAGAAGGGTGAATGCATAGACCAAGAAACTCAAACCTTGCCAACAATGCCTGACATATTCAGCTTGAGTAGCTGTGAAGGTACCCAACACATGAAACCCATGCCACAATTAGCAAAGATAAAACGCACTGGACCACCACAGCAGAAGATCAGTCCAGCGGAAGGCATCAATTCAGAAACGGTCATCAAGAGGAAAGTGTGTGATCCCCTCTTCAAAGGTCCTAACATCAAAGTCATTAAGATCACAAAGTCTAAAGGAGGGCCGTTAAGACAGGAGTTTCGCATGAGTCCTCAGAGCTTGAAACATCTCATGCAGGCTAATCCCAATTTCGGCGTGCCCTCGCAGGCAGCACAGTCTGTGCAGGTAGCCCTTGCAGGCTCTTCTCAGCTACCACCAGGTTGCATCCCACCAAGCCAGAACCTTCCAACTGCATCGTCACAGAGCAGACCCCTGCAACTGCTGCGGGTAGTGCCTGTCCAGATGAGCCAGACCAGTGCAACCTCATCAAGTCTTTCCAGTGGTGCCACTGTCATATCTCCAACTTCATCAGTGCCATCATCCTCCGAGGAAAGCATCATCAGGGATGGTGATATCACAACATCATCTAACCTCGGAGAAGTCCCCAGTATTGCTGACACGCTGTCTTTCAGTGACATTTGTGGATCATCTCCAGTGGTGTCATTGGAACCTGCTGCATCCATGGACCACCTTGAGGCGATACCTGGTGAACATGCTGGGGTCAGTCAGACCAAGTGCATCGATGAAGACGATAACGCCGAGGACGATATTTATGATGACGGTAATGTCAAACTGGAAGATGAGAAAGAACACATTGATCTTGATACACAGCCATCAGAAGTGATAGATCCTCTGGAGATGTGCATTGTGAAAGAGGAAGTTTTGTCCGACACAGAACTGTCTAACATGGTGCATTCTGATAAGGAAGAATCACTCCTTGATCAGATGGAGGACCAAGAAGTTGGATCTGATAGCAAGCCTCAGCATTCTGAACCAGAGATGTATGAGGAAGAAGAGGAGGAGGAGGAAGAAGAATATGACGAAGGGGGAGATGATGAGGAAATAGACTATGAAGCTCAAGAACTGAAAGACCCAACTTATGAACCTCCAAGCAGTAGACATTTGGTAACTGCACTTTGATTTCTATACATGTACCTAAAAGAAATTTGGGGGTGGTTTCCTGAAAATTACATGTATGTTCTCGTTCATGTTAATATATCATATAATTACATTCATCGTCAAAACAATTCAAAATTATTGGTCATTGGTCAGTGTCTGTACTCTCTACATTCAACGTTCTCGTGGGGTATAGTTCCAGGGTTGTCGCAAGCAAGATCGGCACGAAGCGCCTATGTGCGTGCAAATCATGCGCAGGAGGAAGGCACGGAAGGGGGATCGCTTGGTAGCTTTGAACTTTAGTAATAATATCGTATATTCTGGCTTAAAGGCCGCACCCCAACTTTGACAACCGATTTGGAAAAAAAAAATGGGGAAAAATCGCATTGGCCGAAAAAAATCAAAACAAAACAAGGGCCAAACTTTTTCTTGTATTGACTATTTGAAGACGATTATTCCTAGATGTCTTTGCTTTTATGTCATTAACAATTTAAAAAGAGGAAGAGAATCGGACGAAGCGTAGTGCTCGCAAACACGTACATCTTTGTAAACTACTACTACGGTACGTGCAGTCACCCTTCTATCAACCGTGAATGCAACTGCGGCACAATCACAAACGAAATTGGAAAGGAAATGTTTCCACCACTCTAAAAAATCGTGAAGAGATATCTTATATGGGTGCATATTCCATCAAAAGTTCCCTGAGTGATTTCCAAAGACAGAAAAATACATATACAGCATGATGGTTTTGAAGAGGAAATTGAAAACGTCACAACGATTTGCAAGCTAAAACATGTCCTTGCCATAACCAAAGTTCGTAATAAGGAAGATAGGACACTCTCTCGATTTTGTACAGGGTCCGATGTAACGGCCAGGGTAAGGGCGCCCTTCCCCATGAGGCCACTTCCGTTACATAAAAATAGGGGGAGTGTCCTATCTTCTTTTTTAAGATCTTTGCCATGACCCACAATGTAGGATAACGCGCACGCCATGTGCACTAACCATGTGCGCTATGAAAATCCACTGCGATAACTTGTCCGTTCTCCATACAAAATACACACATCTCCGCGAAGGATCCTGCAAGGATACGACAGTGCTGAAATAGCGCAGAGGTGGAGGGGTGCCATCGATCTGTACACATACGAGGGGTGTGCTCAAAAGACAAATTAAAACTTATAGAGCGCTTATGTAGTGCTGTAACGTCCATTACAATAGCTCATAGTACAGAAAATACTTTTGCCTCTTTGATACTACCGTAGAATAGACCCCGGGGCGAAAATTCTGGGGCTGATTTCAGCACCTTACTCAAGCCCAATCAAGCTTCGTACGAGTGCTTTGTCAACCTCTGAAGACCATACGAGGCCGTGTTTGTAATTATATTTATGAGATATTTAGTTAATAGTTCTTAATTATATATTTATGAATGAAAATATTTCAATACTTGAAAGATAATTACATCGATAGAGATACAGCACAGGCTCACCGTAAATCTAGTCCCGTCCATTCCAATACGTGTTGTGAATTTGGAGGCGGTTCATTTTTGTCTCTAGTTGGTTATGGGCAACACCCAGACTTTGGGATCATATTTCGGGTTAAAATACCGCGACTTGTACGCCGGAAAATCGGTAGAAGGCTGAGATAGCAGTAAATCCAACACAGATAGAATAACAAAGAAGCAAAGAAAGAATAAAAAAATATCACAGAATAGTAGGCCTTTATTTTGTTGTCCTGTTAGATCGAGGCCGTAAGGGGATCATTTATGATTTTCGAAGTGAATAATACAGACGATTTTTCTCAATAAAACTTGATTTTCAGAAAATCTGGCAATGTTGGTAGTTATTTCAATAAGCACTGCGATTTAAAAAGAAATCCACAAATGTATGTACTAAGCCTGAGTCGAATCGATTGGTTAGCCGGTGTTCGATCGAAGACATCGAATCCCGAATACGTTTTGGCAAATTCGGTGCATCGATTTGTAGTCCGCCAGATTTTTGACTACCGTAGCCACCATGAAAAAATCAAATAAAAAAAGAAACTCTGTAACGTACAGCATATATACTAGCAGAGAACGTGAAGGCGACTTCAAAGTTCAAACTGTTGGCTAACTTTCGCTAATTCGCTCGCGGAGGACGTCGCGCTTTACCTGTGCTTTCTCTATGGAAAAATCGTTTTGTCGTTACGAACTGAAGTTTACGATAATTTTCTTGCACTCTCTCTGCATTGTCAATTTGACAATTGTATAATTGAACATGATAAATACGGGCATGAGTACGAGTGTTCCTACTTAATTCGCAATAACTAATATCACACTCTCATCAAATTGGCAATTACTTCTGAATGATCTCTGAAGCTGAATGAAGTCGAGTCTATATTGAGCGACGAAAAATTTATTTCGTATTGTTTTGTTTTTTTTGGCATCGAACAAACGTGTTCCATTCAGCTCTCCAAAGACAAAGTAAGATTATTAATTCTTTGAATTTGAATCATTGTCGGGTGTGTCGACAATGAGCATCGCTTCGTGCGACACTAGTGATATTTTGGCTAGCCATACGGACTAGAAACTTAAGATTTTGGCTCGTCCGCTGTGATTTTTACTAGCCATTGGCTAGCGGGCTATCGTTAATTTCGAGCAGCGAGAGCCCATACATATGCCCGCGATGCCAGCGGACCGGTCACCGGTGCATGGTGCATGCACTGCGTGCAACTGTGTGCAACTCTGTTTTCACCGCACATCATTTATCGATTAACCGGTATTCGATCGAATCAAAGCCGTCGAATCCCGGTTTATGAAATATTCGATATGACTCAGGCTTAGTATGTACTATTTACGTGCGTGTTACTACTCAGAATTGCTGTTCGCAAATGCGCCGTCTCTGTCGGCAAAAATAAGAGGGAAAATGAAGAGGGAAGAGGAAAGGGAAAAGGAGAAAAGTGAAAAATGAAAAAAAAGAAAGTCAAAGAAAAACAAAAACAAAGAAAAGAAGGAAAAAATGGCCAATTTTTTTGCTCGTTGCAAAGTCAACCCATTGACTACTGAATTCTACAGGCTTTATACAGGAGCCACCCGATTCATTCCGGTAGTCTATGGGTTAATGTTCATGTAAGGGCAGTGAAGTGAGGTGCCAGAATATCCCCATATTTGGGCAGCGAGGTTCCCAGATAATCATGTGACTTCTGTACATTTTCAGTATGTTTCAAGGGGGTATACACATTGTAGGAATCAGCGTACGGTTCGTCGGGCGGTCGGTCCATTGCAAATCTTGCGCATCGAACTACTTGCTCATTTTTGGGATGAAGATGTGCAAGACATTTTTTTAATGTGTCGGAAAACTGCATTGCCATGGTAACGGCATACTATGGCAATAAATCAGGTTGAAATCTTGTGGATCAAACTACTTCCTCATTTTTCGAGCAATACTCATGAAATTTGGCACACACATTGGTCTTGTGGTGACGATGTGCAAGACATATTTTTGGAATGTGACGGAAACTGCGTTGCCATGGTAATAACATATGGCAATAAATCGGGAAAATATTCCTCACTTTTTTAAGCAATGCTCGTGAAATTAGGCACACACAATGTTCTTGTAAAGATGTGTAAGACATATTGTTTCAATGTTTGGCAAACGCCGCTGCTATGGTAATGACATATGGCAATAAAACAGGAAAATATTGCAGATCAACCACTTCCTCATTTTTCAGTAATGCTTTATAGCAAAATTCGGCTCACACATTGGGGCGGGGGTAATAATCACCTTCAGTGATATTCTAGCTTTCTTTCATTATCATTTCGGGGGGGGGGGGGGGGAGATTAGGGTGCAGCAAATTAAGGTGTCACACCCAAAAATTTGTTGGCAAGTTTGGGTGTCTCACATCTCATCAAATATTACGATGGTAGTTGGGCAAGGTTGTCACCAAAGCTCACGCTCGTCGTTAATATTCATGAAACTTTTACGTGGAGCATGGTCATGAAAACATTTTGTACGGTGTGGCTGCATATATGTGCACATACCGCTACATAATAGGTAAAGAAGATGACCGACATCTGAGCAAGCAATGATATTTAAGTGTATGCACAGTTTTGTAGTTTAGTATGACGATGAGAATTTAAACATACATGTACATGTAGTTTTCAGAATACGGCCTCAGTGCGTGAAAAACTTTTTTGTCCTTTCAAGTTCTGGCGAGCTGTACCTCCTATACTATCTTGGTTACTTTCCTAGAATTCATGGTGACAATGTACAATGTTTGATGGTTCATGGATTAGACTCCGTACATTATATGTAGGCTAGCAGTTCAGAATTATCTTAGGGTATGAATTAATCAGCTTTTCCTCCTAAACTTTTCACCATTTATTCCTTTTTTCCTTTTTTCCTCTCCTACATGTACAAGTTTAAAAGGAATAAAAATATATGTTCTAAATGAACGCATGTGAATGAAAATTGGTAGATTCAATAAAAAAGTTGCCAATATGTACACAAAAATAGTGACCGTAACACCACATTGCCAATCAATGAAGTTTAAATGATTATAAACTATAAACGATTATAGATTAAATCATTCTTATTCATCAATGGCATAATGTATGGTACTACATGAGACATGGACTCATAATTTTCTGATTATTTGCTCAGTCTACTCATGTACATTTTGTAATCTATACATGTAGTCTGAATCAAACGATATGCAAGAAGATCACTAAAAGTCGACAGTAAACTGCTTTGGGTTAATAGCAGAGATATGATTCCTCACCAGTCGGTTTTGAAAATTGTGTCCACGCTTTTCTGCTAGGCACGCATACAATGTAGCCCTTCCCAATAAGGCTTCATATTTCATCTTATAAAATTTTAATGAAAGCTTGTCTCTTTATTAAAATTTAATATCTGGTTCACAAATCATTTACAAAAAAGGTCTTTCTAAATATCTTCAATCTAATCTTGAATTTTTTGTGAACTTGATGGCAATGAAAGTTAAATGTAATAAACCTTTTTTTTTTTAATTTTCATCTTTGAGTTATATACTGCCTTTTAGGCTCTAGACAGGTTTTGATGTATTAGAATTGAAAAACTGTATTTACCCACAATGAAGTGTAATCTTTTGGTCTCATTTACACTATACAGTCAAAGGATCGCAAAGATAAACCAGGAACCAGCAAGGGAATGTCTTCCACGTAAGTATTCTTATAATGATAATGTAGGAAAGTTCAAGGTATTTTACCATACCTGATGATCAATAGACCGCTTCGGTAATATATGCAAATTTTATGCATACCTTTCAAACAAAGGTAACCTGAAAGCTTGCTGGAGACTTGCCGGACATAGCAACAAATAATGTATGCAAACTGGATTCTAAGCATTGAGGCTCATAAAAGGCAGGTTCATGGAATAGCTCGTCACTAGGTGCTCAGAGAATATAGTGCATAAATTTTATACATTACAGAAGCGGTCTATTAGACATCCTTAATAGGCTATCACAGCATGAATCAAATGACAAATCGGTTACATGTCGTTGTTCTGAAGGTTCATAATTCCGATGGTTTGTATTTCCAAAGGTTTGTTACTCCGACAGTTCGTAATTCATCAGGTTTATAATTCCGAAAAATGAAAAAGGGTTCATAATTCCGAAAATGAAATAGGGTTCATAATTCTGAAAATATAATAGGGTTCCTAATTCCGAAAAATTAGGTAGGACTCTTTTTTTCAGAATTACGAACCTTTGGAATTATGAACCCCTATTTCATTTTTGGAATTACGAACCTTCAGAATAACGAACCTTCAGAGAATTGCATCAAATGTTCAGAATTATGAACCCTATTTCATTTTCGGAATTATGAACCCCCTTCTATGAAAAATTTGTGTTTCGGAATTACGAAACTTCAAAATTATAAACGTTCAGAAAAACAAGTACCCTTCGACAAATCCAGGGTAATGGTAATATCTGTGTTAATCATACACTGAAATTGTTATTAAAGTGTACCAAACACCTGAAAAAATAATTTGTGTACAGCCAGAAAGTATAAAATCAACCTCGAACAACTTCATCTGGTATTCTATACGTCAACAGTTTTATAGGACTATGAAGGAAATAAAGGTTAACATGAAGGTACGCGCCTGGAACTGAACTCGAGTTTGATTCTGCGCGAGCCCTTATCTAGACGAGTGCGTACGGGTACGTCGAGTAGTCTCTATTGGGCTTTAATAGAGAGGGTGTAATTAAACTTGCAATATCTCTTGAAGTAATATTTGAAGCCCATATTTTAAATATCGTATAATGACCATACATGTACAGAGCAAAATATTTCTTGGTGATGACTGGTACCCTTTTAATGCATATATCATACTCTGTAATGTGTAGTATGGTACACAGAATTACCAAATGCCTTGGACTGGGGAGCGTTTCATCAAGCGTTTTGTCAGTGATTTTTACTGACAAATTTGCTCTCAGCCAATCAGATGCAAGGATTTCAGTAGCTATAACAGTTGGTAAATATCACTGACAAAACGCTTGATGAAACGCTCCCCTGAACCAACGTGTAGTATGTAAACCTCTTCAAAGACAAAGTGGTTATTTCATTTTGCTCATGTTCTGCCATTGCCCTGACACACTTCGATCTCTACCAGTGAATTAAGCAACGCCCTCTACGTTCGATGCGACCGATCGCCATGTTTGGGCTCGCGGAAAAAAACACTGCCTCTGTACTGAAAGGGTGGGTAGGGTCGCGTCGTGTTGCGTTGACTGGAACGCGACCATTCTTTGCCAAAAGGGTGCGTTTGGACTTTTTCTAATATGATATTCAGGGGCAGATCCAGGGGGCGAATCGGCCGTGCCCCCCCCCTTTGAAGCCAGGGCCGGGGTCCGAATTGGCCGCGACCCCCGATCCCTTTTTTTAGGCTTTCAACGATGGTCGCGTTTCAGTCAATGCAATGCGACGCTACCCACCCTTTCGGTACAAGCCCATAAGAGCTGCACTTTCAACAACTCTGTTCAACTCTGAGGTACATGTACGATCACCAAACTCATATCTCAGGAGTATGTTTCGAAGACTTTTGCCAAGATAGAATATGGGTTAAATCTTTCCAAGGTCAAAGCTATAAGGTCAATGAACTCTCCAAAGAAATCGCTCTTCTCATACATGTACCAAATCTATACTGCAGGTGCATCTCTAGAAGGCCTACATGTTGTACCTCAAGTTCAAGTGATTTTTTTCAAGTGTAATTTTCAAAGGTGAATGTACTACATGTATGTGAAAAGCGCTGTGCTCGAAATGAATACATGTCATACATATTGATATTTATACAGCGCCTTTCCATAAAAACATGCTCGAGGTGTTTTAAAAAATGAAACAAAGTAATTATTTTGCTCTCCAAGTGCACTCATCCAAATCCAATCATAGAGAAAACAAATAAGTCTTAAGATTTCTTAAGACCAAAAATAAGGAGAACCTTGTACAGGAACTTGTTTTCTTTTGGTGATCCGCAGGCATAGCTGGTGTTGATCTTTTTTTCTTTCTCTTTTTCCGTTCCTTTTCTTCTTCTGTTGTACTTTCTATTTTGTATTCTCTGTTATTGTTATGTTGTTTTCCTGGAATGAAATAAAATAAAGTAAACTTTCTATCACCTACTTTTAATAGTTTATGGCACAAATGTGTCTTGAAGGTCTTGATATTGTATCCTGCAATGGGAAACACATCAACGAAGGCAAATATAATGAACTTTTTATAGAATAATCCAAACAATATACAATGTATGTGAAAGGTGCATGAGCAGAAAGAGTGAATGGGTAAAGGGTGGCTTGAAAAGCGAAAGCAAATGTGTTGCCAATTTGAAGAAGAAACTTTATCAACAGTAGGCTTAATCACATTGAAATTTCATGATTAAGGAGCTTTCCATGATATTACATCACACACACACACACAAACACACATGCATCCACGCGTCCACACACAGTCTCTCTTATTTACAGAAACTAAAAAAAAAAAAATTGTTGCTGACAAAATGTAAAAACATAGAGAAATACTACAAGATTCCAGATTCATTCCATGTCAAATCAGCCAGTGGATTAGGTAAGCTTTCCAACATTCTTAAAGTTGGCGAAAAGTGATTTTCATCGTTTGTGTACGAGTGAGAGTGAAATTGTCTCAATATTGCTCAGAACTTTCTGCTCTGGCTGGGATATGGAGAAGAACCTCGGAAAGAAAGAGTTGAAGAAGAAGGGTGAAAAGTGAGAGAGGATAGAATCTGAATGTTCCAGGGGAGCATTTCATCAAGTGTTTTGTCAGTGATTTTCACCGACAACTGTTATAAGCTACTGAAATCCTTCCATCTGATTGGCTGAGAGCAAATTTGTCGGTAAAAATCACTGACAAAACGCTTCATGAAACGCTCCCCAGGGGTTTTATTTGGTAAAAGATATAGCACTACTTAAGGTTTTAGTGAGGTTTTAGTGAGGTTTTAGGTTGGGTTTATTGTGGGGAATATTTTTAGGTGTGAGTGTTTGGTTCAGGGTTGACATATTTTAGAATTAGGTTTAAAAGTGTCGTGAAACGGGAGCATATTGTCATGGAATCATTTGGGAATCGAGTGTCATCCATTCTCAATTGCAACCCATTTTTAAACCGAACATGCCTGGTATACATTTCACAAGTGGGGCGACAATATGGCTTCTCTTGCTTGTTGAGTAGATAATGAATCTAATCCAGCTGCTGACTGCAAATGAATGAATTGAAATCAGAGTTGAGATAGCCAGACTTTATTTTAAGAGTAGCCATTTTGTCTGTCTGTGACATTTAATATTTTATAGATTAGAATTTTAGTAGGCGACCATGGCAACCAAATTTTTATCAAATTTCACCTCCCTCAGTGATGCCCTTCACAATGAAACCATAAAGTAGCTCTCTTCAATCAAGTACTTATTTTTACAGGTCTTCAAACTTTCAGAATTTGTCAAATGACCGTCCTTGACTATTAAACCGATCGGGCTCTTTTCAGTACTACATGCAGATATTCAGATGAGAAGATCTATGTGAGCTAGCAGGTGCTTTTCATCTGGTTGTGACCCCTGACGCCCAAGACCTACAGATGAATCATTCCATGAGGGGATTTCCCCTAGCGTGGGCACCAGCATCTCTCTGCATGTAGATGTATATACATGCAGGCTGCAGCAAATCTGTTCCAGCGGTGCTATTCCTTCAAGCTCTGACTGTTGTCCTGAGTTGCAGATTGAAGGCAATGGGTTAGCTAGGCACTGAATGATGAAACACCTAACTTTATTACAGGACTGGTCACATTTGTCCGATAATTTCAATCAGAGGTACACCCTTTTAAATGGTGTGTACGTGTGAGTATGCTTGTGTTATAATTATAGAGCAGCTCCTTACAAATGAAAAATCACATCATTATTGGACAAGTCTGGCCAGCACTTCAGTGGAACTGATGGCCCAAAAAGCAAGATTGGGAACTGCATTTAAATGTTTTGTGACTTCAGTAGCAGCAATGCTGCCTTGGGTAATAACCATCTGTGGACGCACATGTCAAGACCCTTGAGCTTGGCAACAACGTGGACTACATGCAGAGTGTATGTGAAGAGCAAGGCCTAAAAGACAAACCAGAATCCTTGCAGGTCCAATGAATTTGAGAAGGTTTTCCCAAATATTGGTGCCCAAAGACAGGAGCAGCACAGCACTGAGTTCACCACTTACATGTATCTGATGTCTGGGATGGTGCTGAAGTTACCCTGCTTCAAGGTCATCAGCTTTGCCATGTTCACGTGCGAAAGAAAAACAATCCAGGTGTCCAATCAGTAAGGAAGCCCTCAAGTTGAAGAAATACCTGGAGAATCATTTCAGATGCACCCTTAATGTACAGGAAAGAAATTTGCACGCAAGTCCTGTGGCAAGTACTTTCCTGCGATACAGGCATTTTGGGCAACATTCAACTTTGAGTGTCAGTACTTTGGCAAGGGTTTCTCTCAGAAGTTCAACTTGTTCTTTCACTAAAGGCAACACAACGAATCAAAGCTTGTTTGGGTGCATTGTGTGGATCAGCTTTTGCCACCAATATTTGTCTGAAGAACCTCAAGAAGAAGCTGCATGATAACGTTCTGAAGAAAATAAATGAGGTTCTATCTTTTAAAATTTTATATTTTATAGCAGATGGGCACTGCTTGTACATGTTCTTTGTTATTTTGTTAGTTTCATCAGAGCATGCAATTTAAAAGGTTCTCTACATGTACCTCGAATTGTATCATGCAAATCTTTCCCTTATTCTTTTGAAATCTTCTTTTTTACACGTCCCTATGTTGTAGGAGTCCAGGTGACCTAGACAGCCTTGGAGGTGATGAAGATAGCCTGGAATATGGTGAAGACAGGGATGAAGCGTTGGAAGACAAACCTGCTTGTGGAGCTGAAAAAAGTAACACCAGAAAACGCTCTTATGTAAGATCTAAATTCCCAGGTGTGTGTCCATTGTGTTTAGCCAACTGGAATTCTATCGCCGAAGAGATCAGTCACATACAGACACACCTTCCGATAAATCAGGGTCAGCAAGCATTCCAAGAGGCTCTCGAATCCATCGAAAAGAAAATTGGGAAGCAGTACACCAAGAAAATGGGATGGTGCGAAGTATGTGATAAGTTCTCATTAAACTTAACAGCCCACATCTACAATGTCCATGTGAGGAAGCAATCACGGATCCTTTGTACAGAGTGTGGAAAGATAATTAAGTCTTCCTCGCTTAGAAGTCACCAGCTTACTCACACTGAGGTCGATGAGAGAGATTACGTCAAATGTCCTAAGTGCCCGTCCAGGTTTAAGCACCCGGAGTACCTCATTCAACACAATAGGGTTCACGTAAACAATCCAAGTCGTTACAAGTGCTCGACCTGTGGCAAGGGTTTCAGGGATCTATACAGTCTCGGGAAACATGAAGCAGTCCACAGCGTCGTGAAGCCTTTCCCATGCTCAATGTGCGACAAGTCGTTCACGCAGAAAGGCAATCTCCAGACTCATATGAGACAGCACACTGGAGATAAGCCATATGTTTGTGAGTTTTGTGAGAAGGCATTCACCAATAAAGTCAGTTTGAAGAACCACAAGAAGAAACTACATGGGATTGATTGGTGGAAAGAGAAAGAATCATTGGATAAGGACGACACTGAGACAAGTTCTACCCAGCAGTCAGACTGAATAGAGGAAGCTTTATTGTACAACCTTGCCAGTAAATGTGTAGTAGGTAAATGCAGGTTACCAATTCGGAAAAAACCTGTGCACTTTTTTTCAGCCATTTGTATATATATAGAATAGTGAAAGACTGGAAAAGACAATGCTAGAGAACGATACATGATCCCCATATCTTCTATTTCATTGAGCAGATGAGCATTAAGAAATGCATGGTAAAACATGAGATGAGATAAGATGAGAGAAGGAGAAAACAAATAACATGTATTTAAAAAGAGATAGAAAGATATTAAAGATGGGGCAAAGTGCATACTGTGAAAATAGAAGATGATACATGTAGAGTGATGAAAACAAAGATTAATGCCCGGCGCACACTGCACGATCCGACTGCGATCCGATTGCTCTGCGACTGTGAGCCCAATCAGATCGCAGTCGCAGGATATCGCAGACTGTACGATTCCACTAAAACCTATTATTTTGCAGCGCGTGCAGATTTTGCATCGGAGTAACCATTTTTATCATGTCCTGTATAATACATCAATTAAGAAGACAAAGTATCTTGTCTGAAAATAACATTGATTTACAAAACAAATTTTGCTGTTTTACAATCGGGAAAAAACTGAGTACATGCATCGTTTACACAAAATAGCTTATTCTTTTTTGGAAAATAGTCACAAGACTGAACCCTGAGAGAAAGTGGGGTAGGAATGAGAACTAGAAGATGAGGACGAGGGTATATGAGAAAGAGGTTGCCGACATGTCTGCTGGGGGATGGACTTCGATCAAGGGCAAGGAGTAGGAGAGGAGTAAAGAATAACAGATTAAGAAAGAATGAAAGGCACAGAGAGAGAGAGAGAGAGGGAGGAGGATGTAGAGTAAAGGGGGATACTGATACTGGGATTTTATTATCTTTCTCAATAATCATATGTACATTCATACTGAATTACAAGAGCATTATATTGTTATATGCAGGTACATAGGATATTGATTAGATATTAAAAAGGAATAAAAAAATAGCATAAATGCTAATCAAGTCTGATCCCTTAGCTAAACTAGTATTATACAAGTCTGTTTACAGCATTAATCATTAAGAGATAAATGATTTAAAATAGTGGGAAGAAACAACATAGAACAAAAAATAAAACAAGCAACCAATCAAAATATGACCGAAAATTAAAATCTTTGTTATACCCTTTTACATATTGTCCGAAAAGAAAATAACTTATAGCACACATCATTATCAAGAATCTATCAGCAATTGAGCTATAAGGGCTTTCCGGAAAGAAAATTGAGAAGGTTTTTCTCTTAATTCCGAAGTTAGTGCATTCCAAAAAAATGGCCCTCTGTATGATAGAGAAAATTGTCCTTGAGTAGTTTTCACTTTCGGTAAACATAAATGTTTATTTTCTCTTTGTCTGGTTTCATATCTGTGTTCAATGAAAGAACAGTATTCATTGGTAGATTGTGGCAATTTGTTATTCAACAACTGATACATGAAAACACAAATACACAATTTATGAAACTTATAGACATTTAACAATTTTAGCTCCTGAAATATTGGTCTGGAAGGAGCCCTGTAAGCGCTGAGTGTTATTGCTCTCATAGCCATCTTTTGACTGAGAAACAAACATTTGAGATTACTTTCATAATTACCTCCCCATACCCTATTCCGTATGATATATGTGGTATAATGAGTGTCTTATATAATAATACAATTTTCCTTGGTACAAATTGCCGTATTCTATATACATGTAAGACACCAATTTTTTTCCTCACACATTTGTTGTTCCATGTCATGTGTTGATCAATATATATTCCTATAAATGATACTACTTCAACTCTTGCTATTTCCATATTTGATATTTCCAGTTGACCATTTACTTTTACAGACTGTCTACGACCTCTAATCAACATATAATTAGTTTTGGAAAGGTTAATTGTCAATTTGTTCTTTTCACACCATCTAGTTACATTTTCAAATTGTTTTACTTACAACATCCATGTTTATTTCTTTGGTTCTTGGGGGAAACGTATGGAAAAGATTTGAGTCATCTGCAAAAAGTCGAAAAGTGAAAAAGTCTGTGGAATTAGGTAGATCATTGATATAAATCAAAAAAAGTGTTGGTCCTAGCACTGACCCTTGTGGAACACCACATGATATTTTTCTTTTGAATGAACTACTACACCCATCATAAGTTACAAACTGGTATCTTTCATGAAGATAATCTTTGAACCACTCAAGTGGCTATCCTCTTATTCCATAATGTTCCAGTTTGTGAGCTAATATTTTATGGTCAATGGTGTCAAAAGCCTTTTGAAAATCTATAAAAACTAATGTTATTTTGCCATTATCTATCGATTTTAAAACATCATTTACTAAGTTCATCAATGATAGTCTTGTACTGTAGTTTTTCCTGAAACCGTATTGGTGCTGATAGAAGATGCCTTTCTTTTCAAGATAACTAAGAAGCCTATCATTCACAATTTTCTCAAATATTTTAGCTAAAACTGGCAACACAGATATTGGTCGGTAATTTCCAGGTATTTCTCTATCACCCTTTTTAATTATCGGTGTAATTTTGGCCACTTTCATTGCCTTTGGAAATTGACCTTGCATAAAAGATAGATTGAAAATATAGCTCAGGGGCTGTGCAATTGTATCAGCAGCATCCCTCAACAGTCTAGTTGGTATATTATCTAAACCACTTTTTTCACATCTAAGGACAAAAGCAAATTCTTTACCTGAGAATATGTTAATGGCTCCCAAAATAAGGAGGCACCTACTTTGTTTCCCAAGAAATCTTTAAAAGTAACATTGTCATCATTATCAAGAATAGATTTAGCAAGTTTTGGCCCAATGTTGACGAAAAAATTATTGAACGCTTCAGCTATTTCATGTTTTTTCGAAGTTACAACTGTCTCGGTGCCATTATAATCAGCATGCAGTTATTTAACCTGTGTTGACTCCAGATTATTTTCTCCTTTCTTTTTAATAGCAATTGATTTATTGTCTTCCAAGTCTTTGTCATATCATTTTTGTGTGATTCAAATAGGTTACTCTAAAAATTTCTTTTAGCATTTCTTAAAAGCGAAGTCAGTACATTCCTATATGTTTTATACCTACGTAAATGACCTTCATTATAATTTGATTTAATTACTATTCCATATAACTAGTGTTTTTTGCGAATAGACTTCTTAATACATGTACATTTTGTCATCCATGGTTTATCCCTTTTCCTCTTAGAGTGGTGACAAGTAATTACTGGGGCATGCCTATCACATACTTTTATAAATTTTCCTATGAACTTGTCATAAGAGTCATTTAGACTATTACAGTCATAAACTTCTTGCCATTATTCCGAGCGTATATTGTCACAAAATTTGTCTTTATCATATTTCCTTAAACTCCTAAGTTTGAAATTTTCATTAATGTGGGATTTACCAAGATAATTTTCAAAAATGAGAAAGATGGAGTAAAATAAAGAGAATGAGAAAGAGTGGGTAAAAAACAGAGGAGGTGAAAAGAATGTGGAAATGAAAAGAGAGAAATAAGGAAAAAGTAAGACACAAAAAAGTAGAGCGGGAAAGAGAGAGAGAGAGAGATGGTGGGCGGAGAGGGGGAGAAGATGCAGGCAGGTCCCATATTGTAGAAAAGTAGCAATGAGCCGAGATGGAAAGAAAGAAGAACGGTAAAGGAAAGAAAGGAGGAAAGAATGAGATAGAATGTGAGAAGAGTAAGATAGAGTAAAAAAGAGAAAACTTAATAGGAAGGAAAAAGAAATGAAGCAACAGCATGAAGAGAGAGAGAGGGGAAGACAAAGCTAGGAAAGACTGGAATAAGAATAAGATTCATAGAGTGAGAGACGGCTTGGTACAAAGAGAGAAATTGATTTGAAGTAGGAAGATATAGGGTGGTACATGTATACACATGATATAAGAAAGAATGAAAAGGGGAGGGGGTTCTAGATTTAAAAAAAAAATGTTTATACATAATTCAGTTCCCCTCCCCCCTCTCTCTCTCTTTGTCACACAAACTTTTTTTTTTTTAGATCATCTTTTATTGTTGATCCATAATTCATCTCCCTGCCTCTCTCTCTCTTTCTCTTTTTTTTCCTTCCTCTCAATCCCTTTCTTTCAACTTCTCTATGACTGAAGTTTCCTTCCATTCCAATTCAATAATCAACTCCAAATCATTTGTATGGAAACATTCATTTACAGATATAGTCTTGGTACATATCCAGACTCGCTAAATTTTATGCCTCCGCCCACCGTAGGTGGTGCCGGACGCATCATGTTTTCGGGTCGTCCGTCCCCTTTTCGTTCTCGCGATATCTTGAAAACCGTTATTTGGATCAGTTTGTAACTTGGCCCATGTATGCATATGGGAGGGACGATGAACTGATTAGATTTTGGGGTCTCGAGGTCAAAGGTCAAAGGTCATAGAGGTCATTACATACATAAAAATGGTTCGTTCTTGTGATAACTTAGGAACCGTTTGGCGGATCAGCCTCTAACTTGGCCCATGTATTCATATGGGAGGGACGATGAACTGATTAGATTTTGGGGTCTCAAGGTCAAAGGTCAAAAGTCAAAGAGGTTAATTACATGTATGTACATAAAAATGGTTCGTTCTTGCAATAACTGAAGAACTGTTTGACAGATCAGCTTCTAACCTGGCCCATGTTTGCATATGGGAGGGACGATGAACTGATTAGATTTTAGGGTCTCAAGGTCAAAGGTCAAAGGTCATACATGTAGAGGTCATTATCTACATAAAAATGGTTCGTTCGGCATAAATTCCAACCGCGCACGGTCGAAGATTCATCTAGTCTTTCTCCTGAAACCATCTTTATCTAGCAATTTCATTCTAATTTCCTTCATACCTCTCCTTTATTTCAGTTCTCTTTTAATATATCTGCTCTGGAACTACTTAAAAATGCATGTAGCAATGTTGATGAGAAATCTTACACTGTTAATCCTGCTGTGTAAAATTTTAAACAACTTGTGTAAATTTTTAAACAACCCGCTGTGATATATATGAACCTATCAACTGTTGTTTAAGAACTTAAACAACCCCGGTTGTGTAAATTTTTAAATAGCGGTTGTTTAAATTTCTTTCACAATTATTGTGTAAAATTCAATTAAAACAACGGTTGTGTAAATATTTTACACATATATTGTTTAAATATACATTTAAACAACCCAGTTCTGTAATGATTTTACACATATATTGTGTAAATATCAATTTAAACAACCCGGTTGTGTAAATATTTTACACATATATTGTTTAAATGTCAATTTAAACAACCCAGTTGTGTAATGGTTTTACACATATATTGTGTAAATATCAATTTAAACAACCCAGTTGTGTAGGTGTTTTTTCACAAAAGTTGATGAATACTTAAACATTAAATGTTGAAATTATACACAACTAGATGTGTAAGATATTTACACAATATATGTGTAAAACCATTACACAACTGGGTTGGTGTCACAAATACACATACACACATACATACAAACAATATGAAGATTTTGCATGTAATCTCATTTATTTTCCTTCAGAAATTGCTTTTTAACATTTACAAACGTATTTACATGTGTGAAAACAATAGTTGATCCCCTACTGCATAGCACCAAAAACAATAGTTGATCCCATACTGCATGGCACCATTTCATTATTCTCCCAAAATGGCATATAAAGTTCCTGCCATGGAGAAACATGTGAAATGAAGATTTGTATAGTCTTTTGCATTACTTCTTTCCCCTCATGTCTCTTATACCTTTGATACCTTGGAAATTTTTAACTATTGTATGGATTTCTTATTCCTACTAATATGTAGCTGTTTAAGACTATCTTATTACAGACCTCAATAAACACAATACAACATATAGGAGATAGAAAAATGCATAAAAACACCAGTTAAATAAAATCTCGAAATTTCAGGATTCTCAAATTATCATATATGCAAATATATAAGTTAAAATCAAATTACAGGAAATTATCTTGTACATCACATTAATTATATTTGATCAAAAGATAAAAAAAATCCAGAGCAAATAATTATTACACGTCCAAGTAGATCCTTGTCATTTGATTTGAGAATTGTTGGTCACACGATATGTAATAAGTACTCCATTCAACGAACTGTGCACTGTGGTTTAATTTTTGTGTGCAAGGTGCTTCCATTTGGTACCATACTGTGACAAAGATTTACTTTGAAAAATTAGAAAAAAAAACATTTGTTTTTTACAATGGTACAAATATTTTAATCGGTTGATATATATTTAATGTTCCATTCAAGTCAACTTTACTTTGTGGATTGGAACTTTCAAAATCTGTCACCTCATGAAAATATTTGTACCACTGATTTCATGAACATTCATTATTTGTATACCACTTTAGTCAAATGCTGAAACAACTATATTACAAAGATTTTCAGAAAATTTGCATGAGGTCATTAAATTGATTGTCAGAAAATAAGTAAAAACTAGATGGATATTCAACCAAACGAGGTCCAAATATATGCCTCAGCATAGTGCATGATCTATAAAATTTGACCTTAAATATAGGGGGAAAAAGTTTGTCTTATCATACTCTACCCTCATACAAAGTTTGAAGTTCATATCTCCATTAGTATGCAACATATGGCATAATAAAAAAAACATTTTTTTACAACATAATGAACTACATGACTTTTGACCTTGTGACCCCAAACTATTTGTTCACAATTTTGTATTCACATTACCATCATACCAAGTTATTAGAAGTTCATAAGTCCATTAGTAGGTAAAATATAGCATAAAAACCATATTTTTACAAAATATTGACCTCTGTGACTTTTAACCTCGTGACCCCCAAAATATTTCTACAAATTTGTATTCACATAAACTACCATCATACCAAGTTAGAAGTTGATGTCAAATAGTAAGTAAGATACCGCATAAAAAAACATATTTTCACAAAATGACCTCTGTGACCATTGACATTTGACCCCATGACCACCAAATCCAATCAAACTATTGTCCACCCAGGACAAGTTTCATGTCAAACCATCATACGGTTTTTGAGATATCAACAAAAACAAAACGGACGGACGGACAGACGACCCAAAAACATAATGCCTCCAGCCACTTCGTTGATGGAGGCATAAACAAAAACATGTAAATTGATTATCAGAAAATAAGCATAAAAGTACAAGCATGTACTTCTTCACATATTTACTCTATAACCTTACTAATTTTTTAACGTCAAACAGACCAGCTGCACCAAGATCCTATATCCACCACCACCACAAGCTTGCAAAATAGCCAAAGAACATCAGGGTCAAGGTCTTTACATATTTTGTACCCCCAAAACAATTGAGATTACATACATCACTCAGTATAGCAACATTCAGCTCCATTGTATTAACCCTAAAACATTATGGGGGGGGGGGGGGTCTGATAGGTTGAATCAACCCCCCTCATTTCACGCAATAAATCCATAACGTGATACAGTCAACGGCCACGTCTGAAGGGGGTTGATTTGATTCCCCCCCCCCCCCCCAACCTCCCCAGGTCATAGAAAGACCAAAAAAGCAACCAAAATGTGCAATAGCATTTCATAAAATTAATCTATAGTATTTCATAAATTTCAACATCAACACCATGTTTAACTTCTAGATACATGTAAATTTAGCACAGGAAGTATATGAAAACACGAATAAATTTCAATTTAGAACTTCAAATGTTGATACAAAAACAACTTGTTATCAATGTTGACACTTGACACTTGACACTTGAATCAGTCCCCCCTAGACGTTTCGCACGATAAATCCACAACGCGAAATGCTACCGCCGCGAGACTTCATGACTTTTTTCTTTCATTCATCGCGCAACTTTTGAGACCAAATTCAGCGCGCCCGGGCGTAAGGTCGCGAAGCTTATTTGTTTGTTGTATTTTAAAGAGATGTGTGAATAAACTTTGAACTTAAACTTTGAACTTTGAAGTGCATCAAACTAAAGAAATCTGCCCAAAATCAGAAGGCTTGGAGTTGTTTCAAGTAATTTATAAAGGAAAGAATACATTTTTGCATATATTAGCATAATTTAACTCATAAAATAAACAAAAGAAACAAAGACAAATCTAACAATACAATCTTGTAGAGTACATGTGCCTCTACCAACATGCAAATTTTCGCGGCGATCGCGCGATCGACGGCCGAGATCTTATAATAAATTCACAACTATCCCTTGTAAAGTATAGCAGATAACATGCATAGCCTTGTTTGGAGGCCCTCCAATTAAAAAATAATTCAATGGTATTCAGAGCAAACTCTTACTACTCGAAGAATTGCATTCATAATCCTGATCAATTATGCAAATTTCAGCAAAGAAAATGTTAAGAAGTTTTTTTTTTCACATTTATCAAACTATCTTTGTGCTTCAAAGGTAAAGTCCAAGGTAAAAATCACCTCGGCCTTTTTTAATTCTTACAGAGTGTGACAAATTTTCATTAGTTAAGGGGAAATTTCTTGAAGTGGCGAAGAATCTTTGGAGATTCACTAACGTTTTATAGATGTATGTTTGCGAAAATTGGGTATATGCCCGTCATTTGAGACATTAAGCGATATGTTAGCAATATTTTACATGTAGTTGACGATTTTTAGCACTTGATCATTTGTTAATGTTAGTGATATCTTCTGTGAAGATTATAGTAGCAACTACTAGTATTTCCAAATTCTTTGCCACTATTTGTAAATATTTGGGACCTTTTGCAAACTCTTGCAAAAGTACTAGGTGAATCTGGTCACATGAAAAACCAAAGAAGGATGGGCAAACTCCAGATTTCTTCTGATCAGTGTCGAAAGAGGTTTCGATATGAAAAAAATGAACATACTTATAAAGGGTTTTTCTTATTTTTGTTATGCAAAATCATTCAAAAAAGTAGCATAATTCCCAGGAGGTGCAGTCAGTATATATTGGTGTACACATGCCCATCAATAAAAAAAGTAAAAAGGGCTACTTTTTCAGCGATGTACGCATAATGTGCATTACATGTTTAAGGGGTCCAAAAACTGAGATTTTCTGCAAAAAGTGGTCCTTTAGAAGGTTCAGAGCAAACAAGTTCAAGGATTAAATTTTGATATTCTGAGTCAACCTGTTTTAGCGGATTGATTTTGCCAAGAAGTCGGTGGCTACATCCTCCTTTAGAGGTGCTTTTTCATCAAGGTTCATTGCGGTTTTAGAGGGTAATTTTCAAACTCAGGGAAGTGCATGGGTACACTAAAATATAGTGACAACAATCAAAGTAAAATGTACCCTAACATGTAGCCCTGCATTTAAATTGTTACGTTGTATTTTGTATTAAAGCCCACAGCACAAAGTGATTTTTTTAAAAGATATTGTAATCATTCTTTGGGATCTGACGAAGGTTGATGTATATTTTCTATTGAAATCAGTGTGAAATTCAAATTTGAAAATTTTGCCCAAAGCTCTGTTAGAGATTTTGGTCCGGACTTGCCATGTAAGATTACTCCTGATTCTCAATGTTCCCGAGCCACGTACGGAAATTAAGGAGACCAACTCCACTCAGGGTACCTGGTGGCATTTGGTAGACCAGGTGCTGAAGCATCTGCCACACAGGAGAGCATTGAGCTTGATAGTCTATGTCCAGTATGTACGTCAGCTTGAAACATACATCCACGGCTTGTGTAATGGAGGTGCATTTGACTGTGTTGCGTTCGATGATCACAAAAACCTGATTTGGTTTCCATCGTGAGCCCCCAATAATCAGTAGAAAAGGCTGGGGTCTTTCCTTCCCATCCAGCGCTTGAAGGTAATGGTCAAGGGAAGTTCCTTCCTGTGTTACAAGAGAATAGAGACGAATTATGCTAAAAAAAGGTCTGATAAATTCTGTGAAAAAGAAAAAACAATTGGTAAAAACAAAGAAATACATAAGAATTTACCAAACAATACAAAATGAAATATTTTGTGCACAAAATCATTTTAAAATACAAAGGGATTTTATACTTAAAGCGAGGAGATAGTTTTGGTAAATATCGGAAAACGTAATGGAAAGGTATAGCTTCCAATGTAGTTAACATGCAAGGATATATCATAACTTAACCCTATCTGGACTGGGGGGGGGGGGGGGGGGCTGATTTGCCCCCCCCCCCTCGACGTTTCGCGCAATAAGTCTGCAACGCGAAATGCTGCAGCCACAAGATTTTATGACTTTTTTCTTACACTTATCGCGCAACTTTTGAGACCATTTTGGCACGCTCGTGTGTAAGGTTGCGAAGCCACGCCCGTTCGAAAATGTGATTAGCCTAAATGGTGTTAGGCTAACTGGTGATTAGACCAAGTGCAAATAGCTCAACCGATAATTCACCGAATAGATCTTAAGCAATACACAAAATACAATGAAGATTGGGCAATTTTCTTCTTTTTTTTTGGGGGGGGGGCGTTGTCACTCAGAAACCATACTTAAACATACAACATGAGGTATTCTGCAAATTTAATGAACCTTGTCCTCTGACTTTTTGTCCTACAGACTCCATATCTGAATACAAAACTTACAGGTTGGAAATCTATGAAGGACTTCAAGGCGGCCTGTACTGAACATTTTCCACGCATTCCCTTGCTACGTCCAGCGAATAATGTTGGCAATAGGCTGAAAGCTAATGTCTGACATTCACCTGTTGATTAAATTGGAATGTAAAAAACAAATATATATTACAAGTACATACTATACAAATAATGGATGTTCATGAGTTCGATGGTAGAAAATTATTGCATGAACTGAAAGATTTGTAATGTCCTATTGAACGACAGGGCTGCACTCTCCAAAATTTAGGGAGGGGGGTACATGCCCCTTGTGCCCCCCCCCCCCTTGGATCCAGCCCTGCTAACAAGTGAAGCCAAGCATGCCTGACCACCCACTATCCATGGCATGCTGCGTGACTATTCTTTTGTGTGCATACATAGTAATTACATACCTATAGTTTTTGAAATAGCACTGGCTTTGAGATGTAAGGGTAAAAAAAGAACAGAAAAATCCTGGAATCTATGCAGTAAACAAGAAACAAAGTTGGTTATGTTATAAAATGTCTTTCATTCACATGTAGCTTCATTGTTAAATGTTCCCCTGTGTGTGTTCGTGTTGAGTCTACTAATGATTTTTTTTATTTGAAGGGCCATATTTAATCCTAATGCCACATACTGCACACAGACTTTACAACAAGCTTTCTTTGAAAAATACTGCTTCAGTTAGGATACTATTTTTCATCAAATGTTGAAAAAGTTTATGGTAACGTACCATCAGACAACTCTGACTTGTCAACATCAGGAATGTGTCCACTCCACCCCTTTTCAATGTCTTCTGCGTAGTCAAAGATGCGTTTGGCCATACGTGGCCATACTGCATACAGATTCCCTTCGTTACCCATACTGATTGCTAGACGAAAGTCTTCTTGAATCTAAAATAAAAATGAAAGATGGATAATTATCTACCAGTAATCATTTAACATGAACAAGTTAATGAGTATTTGCATACAATGCGTGATAAGAACGTCCTCGACTCCTCGCCATCTGTTCTGCCATCTATGTATATTGGCACAATAAGTTCACAACACGAAATGTTACCAGCGCAAGAATTCACAACTTTTTTTTTTCATCGCACAACTTTTGAGAACAAAATTAGCATACCCGCATGTACATGTAAGATCGCGAAGCCATGCTAAGTGTTCTTGGCAAGAAATTATTCCTTATCATTTTGATTAGTTTTAGTCAAAATAATGCAATTTATGTGAATTTATTTCAAAATCAATATTTACATTGGATTTGTACAATAAATCAAGGTTTCGAGCAATTTGGATGAATTTTTTTATCGGGCGTGGCTTCGCAACCTTACGCGCAGGCGCGCTAATATTGGTCTCGAAATTTGTGCTTTGTAAATTTGTAGTTATTAATAAAGCTTGATAAGCGGGATTGGGGCTTCACTCTAACACTGCCGTCACCATAGCTAGAATACTGTGGTACATAGTGATCTTTGTTTTGAAATATTCAAAAATAATCTGATAGCAAATCAACGGTTGTGGTAGCACATTGATTATAGGCATCAAACTGCTAAAGTTTTTATAAACGGTTACTACATACCGTCTACTTACCACCTACCAACCACCCTCAACTCAGTACGACACGGCAGTTCTGCATGTACTGCACAATTGTGGAATGCACCTCAGGGTGGGGGATATTTCTTGGAAGTTTGACAGAGCTGACGTGTCTTTCACTGACATTTACCTTAGAAACAGTGACCAGTGCTACCAGCCAGTCAAAAATGATTTCAGTCAAATTTTCAGTGTTGACATGTCAGTGATAACATTGAAGCCAAGGAAAATGACATTTGGTTTAAAACAGAAAATTTTCCCATGAGGTGAATGACAGTCCACGGTTTGGCTGGCTAATTTTCATTATTCAGATGTTTGTGGGAAGAAGGGTAGGCCTACTGGGCTTGAAATTGGGAATTCACAACCAGAGGAATTTTTCTGCCAATTGAGTATCTGAATAAAACAACCACCCAAGTCCATGACATGTCATTTTGAGTAAATTGAAAAAAAAAAATTCATATTAGGCCTATATTTATTTCTATAGGCTAGTGTAGCCCCAGCGCTTGCGCTGGGTTCTCGCGTCCTGCGCCGGGCCGGGCCTAGACCAGGCTAAGACCAGGCTAAGAACACAGTACGTACGAGCTCCACGTACTTACACACACACACACACACTCGCCCATCACTCGGTGTTGCGAGTCTTGCGACGCGATCAGCACATTTGAAGCACATTTTTGTACCCCCGTTCTCATGCAGTTCAGTATAAAATGTAGGTTAAGTACAATCCACGCAATCTATACAACATTTTCCATCATAAAAAATACTTCCAGAAATTAACTCACCTTCGAATTTGCTGATGTTGGCTTCAAAGCCCCATTCACGGAGCCGCTCGATGACCGGTTCCATTTTGCAAATTTGATTATAAAAAAAAAAGTCTGTCTAACTTTTATGAACGGTGATTGGCTGTGTCTAGTCACGTGGAATTTTTCTTTACACAACAATTGTTGACGGGGCCGCTTTGGCGGGATTTTAAAATCATAATGCTAAAACACGAACTTTTATGTTTACACAACCGGTTGTTTACCCAAAGATCGGGCGCATTAAACATGGTTGTGCAAAAAAAATACACAACCTTTCTTACTCAGCGTTTCCGTTACACAGCAGTCTAACAGTGTAGAAGCATGCCCTTTTTCTATCATGTAATATACAATCGTATATAGATTGCACAATTTCTGGCATGGTTCTTCAGACATGAAACTCAACAATAAACAAATTTTCATGGCCAAGCTTCTTTATTTTGTTAAATTATTCAATAAATGAAACAAGCTGATCAAAGCAGAAAATTCATAGATCTCATTAGATTCATTAACATGTGAAAATGATGGGACAAGTATATAAAGAATTTTGTGAATGTTGAGAAAACAAATTGGTGAAATGGTAATGTGACTGTGGTGACATTATTTAATAGTGTCGGACAACTCTTTTCGTTTGTAAACTGGCGATCATAATGTCCATTTTTGCCTTCCATGCTGTTTTCTAATATTAATAAAGGATAACATGATGTCCTCCAGTAAACAAAATGCCTGCTTCTCAGTCATTGAATTTTGAAACATGATTGATTTCATTAATTATGATTACAGAAACAAATGGGATAGATTTCCTATAATTAGACTCAAATGCATGGAGTGCAAATATAGTGAGTTTACATGTATCTGTAAAGTCAGGTAAGGGGGGGGGGGAGGGGCTGGTCACGGAGCTCTTTTATCACTCTGAGACTAGTGTGACCTTTCACGAGACTAGTGTGGCCTTTCACGTTTCAAAAGTATACCGGTAATCTGCATAATGAAAATAGCAAAGCATAATTATGTAATTATACTATTTCGTTCTCGCCAGTTCCAGAAAAAAATCTCAAACTCATGCCTATGATGATGACCCTGTAGGCCTCTACCACCAACTATGGGCAGCTGCAAAATATAAGAATTTAGATATTTGCCTTTTTTACTGTCTGAGGATTAGTAGCGCAGAATAGACTATTCTCCTCATCATACTTTTATTTTAAATATCCCCTCAGTGAAATATCATTGCCTTTTTCTCAATTCTTTACATTCATCGTCTGTGACTGCCAATGTCTGGGAGATTCTTCAGGGTCCTCCTGTCAGTGCCAATGCCTCATCAATTGGTGTCTATGAAATCTGGAAGAAAAAATATAGTATCTTATTGTATAGTGGCGAATAAACAATACCTTAATTTGCAATACCCTCATGAAGCAAAAGGTGTATAAATATGATCAGGAAAGACGGGGACAACATTACAGAAGAGGGGGGGGGGGGGCAGTCGCAAGAACAGTTCCTGTCCCCTCTGATTTGCCACATATCCCCCAAAATTTGATAACTTTGGGCATGTCTGGAAATCCCAGGGAGGCGAAAGGGGAAAAGAAAAAAAGGAAGAAGAAAGAAAAAGCAAATAAGATGTAGATCTAGGCCTAAATCGAGTTAGATCTAGATCAAAATCTAAATGTTAGACTCCAGAGTAGACTCTCGAGCCTAGATCCAAGAAGAAGGAGGAGAAGAAGAAGGGAGGAGGAAGGATCTGAGAAGGTGAAACTCGACAGGAGGAGGAGGAACAGAATTAAAGAAGAAGAAATAGAGAAGAGGAAGAGGAATAAGAAGATGGAGGAGGAGGAGGATCGAGGAGAAGAAGGAGAATTAAGTTCTTCACTTTTATTACTTTAGTTTTAACAATTGCAGAGCTAACAGTTTATTACTAGATCTGTAAATAAATTGATGTTGCCTACCTTGAACTTGATAGCTGGGACTGGTCTTGTCTTGGTTGAAGGTGAGTTGAGTCGCTTTTGACTTGAGTTTGACACTCTCTACGTCTTTTCCTGGAACAGGCTGGCTGTTGCTTATGAATACTGATTAATATTGTTTCTCTTGCTCATCATTTTCTATCTAGTCTGATTGGCCAAAAGATTAAAATCGCACGACTCATCGCAGAAGATTCAACATGTTGAATCTCTGCGATTTGGTCTCCAATTGTCGTGAGACTGATCGGATCGCGGTCATAAGCTATAGCACACTACATGATCCGATCAAATATAAGTCGCATCATAGTCGGATCGTACAGTGTGCGCCAGGCTTAACATAAGGACTTCCTCTGTGACTTCATGTGTTGTATTGAGTATCATTTGAAAGAGAATTTCATACATGTAGCCGTTATTATTAGACCATAAGGAAAAGTAGAAAGAGAATATGATACAATGATGAAAATAGCCTGAAACAAAGATAGAAAGACAAAATGACAGAAGGATGAAAACAAAGAATTACATAACGATGTACGGGAATTATGCCACAAATCCAAACAAATTCTGAGAATATTTCTGGGTAAAAAGAGAAAAATCAATGGCAAAACAAGAGAGGTTGAAAGTCAGTGTTGTTTCCAGGCTTTTTGACAGTACAAAACTATCTGGCTATAATGTTTTTGTCAACAGATGGCGCTCAAGTTGCACAGAATAGCAGTTACACAAAGTCTATGAGTTAAATTTCACCAGGATGAAGAGTGATCCAACTCACTTTCGCTTTGCGTACATTTGTATTGAATAAAAAGTTCTCATATGGCAACTTCTGAAATGACTGCAAGTGCTATTAACTTGACCTTTTCTGTGTCTTCATGTGCTGTATTTGGTATCACTGGAAAGAGCAATTGCATAGCCGTAATTATTAGACCAAGTCAAATTTGTATTACAATCCTCCCAAAGTATGGGACCTACATATATGTCTATAAAGTTTAAAATGGTGCCTTTATTGTCACGCCTGACCAATTTTCAAAATCTGGCGTCGAGATGCCTCGCGTTTTGTCTAAAAGATTGTGCCTGCAGATTTAAAAAAATTAGATCGTTCAGGGGGCGGTCTGAAAAATTGTCCCATAGACAATACGTGTAATGCATGGGCGGATACTGTGCAGGATCCGTGACCTGACTTAAATTGCGATGTACTGAAAATTTTCTGTTAGACCATATACATGTACATTGTACCGTGTTTGGTATTACTGTGAAGGGAATTTCACTGCGGTCATTTTGAGCTGACTGCCATTAGTGCGCGATTTAAATTAAGCATATAATGCACAGTAATTTGGGATGACGCCAGTTATTTATACAGAATTTGTCAAATGTATCTATACACTGTAGCTTCCAACTTTAAAAGACCTTGGTTAAACTTTCGCTAATTGAGAATAAGATATTTTCACATTTTTGCAAAAATAGTGAATTTGACAAGCAATTTTCGGAAAGTTGGTCATTAAAGGCATATAAATTTTTATTTGGCTGAAAAGGGCATATCTATGAAAAGAGGGTATGGGTTTACCCAGGCAAAATGTAAATTTAACCACACAAATATAGCCATTCTGAAAAAAATTAGAGGACGCTATTTATATAATGATATAGACTTTGCAGTGATAAGACAAAGACACAGTTGACATAAAACTTATAATACGATTGCCATCTGTACATGTAAGCCTCCCAGTTTCTAGTGATACATTAATTGCCATATTTGTGATTTTCTTTGGATAGCTACTTTAACAGAATTTAGCGATTCTCAATATGGTTCTACTGCTATTAATTCATTTAAAGCAAAGTTGAAAAAATGATATATTGGTTCATACATGTATGAATTCACATTAACCAAGTTGCTATTACCCCCTCCCCCATGTGTTTGCAGGTATTTGTTAGTGCTTGTCCTCGCGCTTAGCATGATAAATACATGCTATTAACTGTTATGAATATTTTTTTGTGCATTTTTCTTCGTTCTTTTTGCATAATGCTATGTTTATCTAGGAGCTACAACATGTACTGTACGCCATACAAGTTTCACAGAACTTTCTTGTAGTTTTTTTCTTTAATCTTCATTACATACATGTATATTTATATGCATACATGTATATTTATATACATTGTAAATATCCATTGTCATTGTTATTTTTTCATGATTGAGTACAGAATAAAACTGAATTGAATTGAATATCGGCGAATTTGGACTTAAATTAGGAGTATGAAGATGGAATTTTTCATATTATTTTTTGTTATTATAATGGAAAGAGCAACTCTTGGACTACTGTATCTAGAGTAATTTTTTAGAAGTTGAAGATACCATGTACACATTGGGGGAGGGGGGGGGGGGGGGCTAATTTTGACCCGAGACCCGACTGTTTAGTAAAAGTCCACATACAGTACAGCATCAAAGTTTGGTCCAAAGTTTTCAACTAGTTAATATTAGCTACATTTCGAATATTAGGGCATTTTAAGAGCAATCATTTTCATGTGATATTGATACCATGATATTCTTTCACAGAAATAAAAAGAATAAGAAAAAATCACAAATTATTTTTCAGCTTTACCAGAAGTCAACCTTTTCTTCATTTTTTGAAGGTCATCCGACACTTGCTATTGTGGCAGTTCCTTGTACATTGTATATTTTTATTACATCATAAATAAAGGTTCGGGGTTGCAACTGCGTTTAAAGGGATTGATTAACTTTGTGAAAAATTGTGAAATCAGCTCAAATGTCGGTGAATTATGTGCAAGGATATGTGAAAATATGAGAGAAAATGGAACACGTTTCCCTAAAAGAGAAAATCGCGTACCAAAAACCAAGCACCAGCGCTTAATTGGCGCTTTCAGAGCGGGGTTCCAGCCTGTACGGTAATCTGTGATAGAGCGAGGTATGCCAACCTTAAGAGTTCTTTAGAGTTCGGTGGTACTCTATCCCGACATCAATGTTCAGTCGTAAATATCTTGATACATAAACGACTGATCAGCTTATAAAACTCGGGCGATTCCTGTCTAACCTAATTGTTGGCAATTGTGATTACAGCATTAGCTGGAACAATGATATTTATTTTCACTCCTGGGCAAAGTTAATCCCTTTAAGGTTGAATTTAGGATCGGTTAGGTAAATGGTTACATGTCGTTTTTCCGAATATTCGTTATCCGACGGTTCGTAATTCCGAAAATCATGAACTACATACAGTTGTAATTCCAAAAATGAAAAACTGTTCATATTTCTGAAGGTTGATAATTCCGAAAAGTTATGTAGGGGGCTATTGCATTTTCGGAATTAAGAACCCTTTTTAATTTTTCAGAATTATGAATCCTATTTCATTTTTGGAATTCTGAACCTTTGGAGTAATGCATCAAATGTTCGGAATTATGAACCCCCTGCTATGGAAAATTTGTGTTTTGGAATTATGAACCCTCGGAAAACAAGTACTCCCCAGGTCAATATCTGTACATGTAGTATTTGGTCTGGGGTTGAAGTAAGGAATTTAGTGTAGGAAATTAACCTCGGAGCAATGATCACTGGAGCATGAGGCTAGGTCGCAAATGGTTATTTGTACCATTCATCCCTAGTGGGTGTTATAAATGATAGCGAGGCTGAAATAAAGTTTTTTGCAAACCACTATTGTGTCTGTACATGTGCTGAAGATGTTGAATCTGATCCATATGCAAATGAAAGAATTGGAAGACACCGAAGCTGAAATCATAGCAAGATGGCCAGAATTGAATGGAATACTCTGCAGAGATTCAGGTGAAATAATAAGCAGACACTTGCTTTATTCTGGTTGTGACCCTTGAAGCCCAAGTCACACAGATTCCTTCCATGTGCCAATATCCTGTAGCATGGTCATCAGCATCTTTAATAGTACCAAAGTCTGCGTGATGAAGGTTTGCTACATTTGCACCTAGTTGTACCTTCTACAATCTTAAGACTTCACACCGCTGACTCAAAGAAGAATCACTTTGGTGTACCATTCTTATGATACCATTGGTTTTAATATTATTAGAGTTCTTCTCCAACTTGTGCTGACCGGTGGAGAGCATGTATAAAGGTTAACATAAAAATAATGTTTTCCACTTGCCATCACCTTTACATTATCACACCATTTAGCATGAGCCAGGTAAGCTGTAATGGCCTATTTACTATCAAGGTTGGTCACTATATAACCAAATCACATATATTAAAAGTTAAATACTTTGTGCCTGTGCACCAGATATGACAAATTCAACTACTGTACATGTATATAGCCATATTTTCACATGCTACTCATGAACTTATGTATCCTCAAGTTCTGTTACTCTGTTTCTGTTGACATTTGAACGAGATTAAAGGCATTTGGGTCAGAGAGGTTATGCAAGTGGCACTCGTGGCAAACGAGAATGGTCATTGCAGTTGCCAGTTTGGGGACTTCAAGAACAACAATATTGCCTTGGGTAAACCATCTGCAGACTCGCAGCTCAAGGCCTATGATTTTGGCCATCAACATTCACCGGTTGAAGAGCAAGGCCCAGAAGACTTACCAGAAACCTGGATGGCATGACGAATGCAAAGCTTTACCTGAATATTGCACAAGCAGGAGCAGCACAGCACTAAGCCCAGCCTTTGTAGGACCTACATGTATGGGAAGTTAGTGATGCAACGCTGATTCAAGACTCATCAGCTGAGCTATGTCCCTGTGGCAGAGAAAGGCATAGTCAGGTGTCCAATCCGCAAGAAGACCTTCAAGTTCTGGAAATACCTGGAGAATCTCATCAGATGCTTCCACACCATAGGTCCACTACTGCAGGAGGAAATAACTTTGCAAGTCCTGTGTCAAGCACTTTTTAAGAATGCTGGCCCTTGAGTATTTAATATGCCAAGGTGCACGGTGGTGAAAACCCCTTAGAGTGTCGGGGACATGGCCAGTGTTTCCCCCAGAAGTTCAAGCTCTCCACTCACAAAGTAACACAATGGGAAGAAACCTTAGAGGTGTGAATTTTGTTGATCAGCTTTTCCAAAAAATATTTGAGTGGAGAACCACTAAAGAAATTGATTGGGGGAAGGACCAGCTGTCTACCAAATGTTAACTGATGTTCTACCCATTATATACCATTCAGTTATCAAATGTTTGGGTAGTGCATGCAATTTCATGTACAAAAATATTGCTGGGGTCGCCTATAACAGGGCTCAACACTAATAGGCACCTAGGACACATACATGTAGGCCCCCAAATCTACATGTAAGTCAGAACCCCTTCAGTTCCAAAATTTTTGCAAGGACTCTTGGATTCATATTTACAGTGGAACCTTATTATAGAAAACACTGTTACTCTTGTTCTAACAAGGTCATTTTGCCATTCCCTCTTCTTGACATTCTATTATTTTTTTAATTTTTAGCCCTGATATAAGAATTTTCAATATGAATAGGTAATTTCCTTCGTCCCAATGAAGTTATAACAAGATTCCACTGTACAACCCTTAAATGTCAGTCCTGAACCCCTACTTAAAAAGTTTAGTGTGGAGCCCTGTAAACCTATGAGTACTGTCCCACCAGATGTATTGCACCAAGTCTTCTTATTTTAAAGATGGCTATTTTATGTACATTCTTCTGTTATAGGAGTCCTGGTGATCTTGACAGCCTTGGAAGTGATGAAGGCAACCTTGAATATGATGAAGACAGTGAGGAAGAGTTTGAGGACAAACGTGCTCCTCGTACTCGTAGAGTAAAAAAACACAAGACCAGAAAACGCTCTGGTGTAACTTCTCAGTTCCCAGGTGTGTGTCCATTGTGTTCGACGAACTGGAATTCTAGAGTGGATATGACCAAGCACATGCAGACACACATCCCGATAGATGAGGGTCTGCAAGCATTCAAAGAGGCTCTTGATTCCATCGAAACAAAATTTGGGAAGATGTACACAGGGAAAATGGGATGGTGCGAAGTGTGTGATAGGTTTACCCCTAACTTATATTCCCATGTGTACGAAGTCCACAAACGGAAGAACTTGTGTACACAGTGTGGAAAGATGGTCAGTCCTTCCTTAATGAAAAAGCACCAACTCTCTCATATTGATGTCGATGAAAGAGATTACATCAAATGTCCACATTGCCCGTCCAGGTACAAGCACCAGGTGACCTGTGATGAGCACATCACAAAGTTCCATATCAACAACAACATTCAAAGGAATTTCCCCTGTTCAACCTGTGGAAAGGTTTTCAAGAGGCAAATGGGTCTCCGGAGACATGAACCAATCCACAGGGATGTTAAGCCTTTCCCCTGCTTGCTGTGCGAAAAGTCATTCACGCAGAAGAGCAATCTCAAGATACACATGCGGCAGCACACTGGAGATCAGCCGTACAATTGTGAGTTGTGTGAGAAGGCCTTCACCAATAAAGTCAGTTTGAAGAACCACAAGAAGAAAGTACATGGGATTGACTGGTGGAAAGAGAGAGAATCACTGAATAAGGATGAAACTGAGACAACTACCCAGCAGTCAGACTGAATAGAGGAGCTTTATTGTACAACCTTGCCAGTAGATGTGTAGTAGGTAAATGCAAGTTTAATACCAAATCAAAATCATTTGTCCACTTTTTATCAATTATTTGTACACATGAAATATTGAAAGACATGAAGAGACAATATGTAGTCAACTAGTATTTACATGTGCATGCGTAATTTGTTGCTTCTGTTCTCTTCCTGCAATTTACATACTTGTTGCAATGTGAAGCTCTGTTAAGTGAAATGTGTATTGTATACCTTTCCAATTCTGGATCTAAACCAGGTTAAGATGGCTGCATATATGTGTACAGGTAGTTTTGGTCCTTGAATTACCCTTTGGGGTGCTATAAAGGACATACACTTTGTTGTATTTCATTGATTGTTTTAAGCTCTTGTCCAATTCAGCTTTCATGATCAAATTATGTGTAACGTTGCAATATAGTAACCTTTATTGGGCCTTAACCCTTACTGTACTGGGCTATTTGAAGCTCCTCTCTGCCTTTTTTTGGGGGAGGGGGCGGGCCTCAGATATTGGCAGCGAGATGACCGATCATTGTAAAATTTTGCACGGGCCTCAATGGCGTAAAGAACACAAATCCATTGTTATTTTTATGTAAATCTGTACTTTTTTATTTAATGTTATATGGGTCTGTTCACAAAGTTGGGCACCTTTGGAGGCATTTTTAGCTCACCTGAGCCTAAGGCTCGAGTGAGCTATTGCGATGGAAATTTGTCCGTCGTCCGTCGTGCGCCGTGCGTCGTGCGTCGTCCGTTAACTTTTTACATTTTCATCTTCTTCTCCAAAACCCATGATCGGAATTCAACCAAACTTGGTAGGAATCATCCTTAGGGGTAGGGGACCCAAAGTTGCTAAAATGGTACATGTGGCCCCCAGGGGGGCCCAGGGGGAGGGCCCCCAATTGTAAAAGCTATGTAAATTTCAAACATCATCTTCTCCAGAACCAGGCATAGCTCAGACTTGGTATTGTGTATGGAGATACCTCTATAGATGAAGAATGAATGTTGTTCATGAAATTTCTCTGAGTGGCCCTATAGGGGCCCTGTGGGGGTAACATACTGGAGGGGGGCGGGGGCGCTGCCAGGCAAAATGTACATTCTGATCTTCTTCAAAACACATGATCGGAATTCAACCAAACTTGGTAGGAATCATCCTTAGGGTAGGGGATCCAAAGTTGCTAAAATGTACATGTGGCCCCCAGGAAGGGCCCCCCAAGTGTAAAAGCTATGTAAATTTCAAACATCTTCTTCTCCAGAACCAGGAATAGCTCAGACTTGGTATTGTGTATGGAGATACCTCTATAGCCGAAAAGTGAAAGTTGTTCATGAATTTTTTCTGGGTAGCCCTATAGGGGGTCTGTGGGGGTAACATATTGGAGGGGGGGGGGGGGGGTGGGGCAAGTTGTCTGCCATCCATAAACTTTTTACATATTCAGCTTCTTCTCCAAAACCCATGATTGGAATTTAACCGAACTTGGTAGGAAGCTGAGACTTGGTATTGTGTATAGAGATACCTCTATAGATGAAGAATGAAAGTTGTTCATGTGCTAGAGAGAACATGCACCAGAGAGAACATGCACCAGATGTGAATTGATCCACCTCCGGTGAGCGTCGTGCCCCCTGGGGCTCTTGTTTCTTTAATCCCCTGTAATTCGATGAAAAAGTCTAGTTAGAATTTTCTTACTTGGCCATTCTATCTCTGGTGAGAATAAAAAGCATCTAAGAATCATAAACACGTTGTTCCACAATGTATTTTGGAAATAATTATGAAAAACCAGCGTGTGGATGTAACCGGACATGCACCGGGCTTAACATAAGGACTTCCTCTGTGACTTCATGTGTTGTATTGAGTATCATTTGAAAAAGAATTTCATACATGTAGCCGTTATTATTAGACCATAAGGAAAAGTAGAAAGAGAAGATGATACAATGATGAAAATAGCCTAAAACAAAGATAGACAAAATTCCAAAAATGAAAAAGGGTTCATATTTCTGAAGGTTGGTAATTCCGAATATGTTGGGGTCTATTGCATTTTCGGAATTATGAATCCTATTTCATTTTCGGAATTATGAACCTTTGGAGTAAATGCATCAAATGTTCCGAGTTATGAACCCTATTTCATTTTCGGAATTATTTTTGGAATTATGAACCCTCGGTAAACAAGTACTCCCCAGGTCAATATCTGTACATGTAGTATTTGATCTGGGGTTGAAGTAAGGAATTTAGTGTAGGAAATTAACCTCGGAGCAATGATCACTGGAGCATGAGGCTAGGTCGCAAACGGTTATTTGTACCATTCATCCCTAGTGGGTGTTATGATAGCGAGGCTGAAATGAAGTTTTTTGCAAACCACTATTGTGTCTGTACATGTGCTGAAGATGTTGAATCTGAACCATATGCAAATGAAAGAATTGGAAGACACCGAAGCTGAAATCATAGCAAGATGGCCAGAATTGAATGGAATACTCTGCAGGGATTCAGGTGAAATAATAAGCAGACACTTGCTTTATTCTGGTTGTGACCCTTGAAGCCCAAGTCACACAGATGATTCCTTCCATGAGCCAATATCCTGTAGCATGGTCATCAGCATCTTAGTACCAAAGTCTGTGTGATGAAGGTTTGCTACAGTTGCACCTAGTTGTACCTTCTACGATCTTAAGACTTCACATTGCTGACTCAAAGAAGAATCACTTTGGTGTACCATTCTTATGATACCATTGGTTGTAATATTAAGTTCTTCTTCAACTTGTGCTGACCAGTGGAGAGCAATGTCCCTTACATTATCACCCCATTTAGCATGAGCCAGTTAAGCTGTAAAGGCCTATTTACTCACAAGGTTGGTCACTATTTATAATATTTATGATAACCAAATCACATATAAAAGTTAAATACTTTGTTCCTTTGCACCAGCTATGACAAATTAAACTACTGTACATGTAGCCATATACATGTATCCACATGCTACTCAAGAACTTATGTATCCTCAATAGGGGTGGGACTTTCTGGTATTTTTTCAATTCGGGAACCCGACGATTTTTCGGGCGGGTTCCCGGTTACCCGAAAATCATATAACACAAATTACAAGCTTATATTTACCCCTAAGAAGCTATTAACACTGGGAAAAACTCGAAAGCGCATCACTGCAGTGGGGCGCTACATGGATATTTATATGTAGATATTGAATGGCTGGTCGAGTTATCTACTGCCTTGTCATGTTACATACATGAGTAATCATTAAATACTTATTTTCGGGAAACGGGCATGTAATATTTTGACCCGGGACCCGATGCTCTCGGGCGGGACCCGGGTACCCGGTTTTTAGTCCCAGCACTAATCCTCAAGTTCTGTTACTCTGTTTCTGTTGACATTTGAAAGAGATTAAAGGCATTTGGGTGAGAGAGGTTATGCAAGTGGCACTCGTGGCAAACGAGAATGGGCATTGCAGTTGCCAGTTTGGGGACTTCAACAACAACAATATTGCCTTGGGTAATAACCATCTGCAGACTCGCAGCTCAAGGCCTATGATTTTGGCCATCAACATTCACCGGTTTAAGACCAAGGCCCAGAAGACGTACCTACCAGAACCCAGGATGGTATGACGAATGCAAAGCTTTGCCTGAATATTAGTGCGCATATATATGCAGGAGCAGGAGCAGCACAGCACTAAGCCCAGCCTTTGTAGGACCTATTGGAAGATAGTGATGCAATGCTGCTTCAAGACTCATCAGCTGAGCTATGTCCCTGTGGCAGAGAAAGGCGTAGTCAGATGTCCAATCCGCAAGAAGACCTGCAAGTTCTAGAAATACCTGGAGAATCTCATCAGATGCTTCCACACCATAGGTCCACTACTGTAGGATGAAATAACTTTGCAAGTCCTGTGTCAAGCATTTTTTAACAATGCTGGCCCTTGAATATTTAATATGCCAAGGTGCACGGTGGTGAAAACCCCTTCGAGTGTCGGGGACATGGCCAGTGTTTCACCCAGATGTTCACCCAGAAGTTCAAGCTCTCCACTCACAAAGTAACACAATGGGAAGAAACCTTAGAGGTGTGAATTTTGTTGATCAGCTTTTCCAACAATATTAGAGTGGAGAACCACTAAAGAAATTGGGGGAAGGACCAGCTGTCTAACAAAAGTTAACTGATACCATTCAGTTATCAAATGTTTTGGTAGTGCATGCAATGTCATGTACAAAAATATTGATGGTGTCGCCTATAACAGGGCTCAACACTAATAGGCACCTAGGACACATACATGTAGGCCCCCAAATCTACATGTAAGTCAGAACCCCTTCAGTTCCAAAATTCTTACAAGGACTCATGGATACATACATGTATTACAGTGGAACTTCATTATAAAAAACACTGTTGTTTTAACAAGGTCATTTTGCCGGTCCTATTGCCGGTCCTATTCTATTTTATTTTTTAAAATTTTTAGCCCTGATATAAGAATTTTCAATATGAATAGGTAATTTCCTTTGTCCCAATGAAGTTATAACAAGATTCCACTGTACAACCCTTAAATTTCAGTCCTGAACCCCTACTTAAAAAGTTTAGTGTGGAGCCCTGTAAACATATTAGTCCAGTCCCACCAGATGTATTGCACCAAGTCTTCTTATTTTAAAGATGGCTATTTTATGTACATTCTTCTGTTATAGGAGTCCTGGTGATCTTGACAGCCTTGGAAGTGATGAAGGCAACCTTGAATATGATGAAGACAGTGAGGAAGAGTTTGAGGACAAACGTGCACCTCGTACTCGTAGAATAAAAAAACACAAGACCAGAAAACGCTCTGGTGTAACTTCTCAGTTCCCAGGTGTGTGTCCATTGTGTTCGACGAACTGGAATTCTAGAGTGGATATGACCAAGCACATGCAGACACACATCCCGATAAATGAGGGTCTGCAAGCATTCAAAGAGGCTCTTGATTCCATCGAAACAAAATTTGGGAAGGTGTACACAGGGAAAATGGGATGGTGTGAAGTGTGTGATAGGTTTACCCCTAACTTATATTCCCATGTGTACGATGTCCACAAACGGAAGAACTTGTGTGCACAGTGTGGAAAGATGGTCAGACCTCCCTTAATGAAAAAGCACCAACTCTCTCATATTGATGTCGATGAAAGAGATTACATCAAATGTCCACATTGCCCGTCCAGGTTCAAGCACCAGGTGACCTGTGATGAGCACATCATAAAGTTCCATATCAACAACAACATTCAAAGGAATTTCCCCTGTTCAACCTGTGGAAAAGCTTTCAAGAGGCAAGTGGCTCTCCAGAGACATGAGCAAATCCACAGGGATGTTAAGCCTTTCCCCTGCTTGCTGTGCGAAAAGTCATTCACGCAGAAGAGCAATCTCAAGATACACATGCGGCAGCACACTGGAGATCAGCCTTACAATTGTGAGTTGTGTGAGAAGGCCTTCACCAATAAAGTCAGTTTGAAGAACCACAAGAAGAAAGTACATGGGATTGACTGGTGGAAAGAGAGAGAATCACTGAATAAGGATGAAACTGAGACAACTACCCAGCAGTCAGACTGAATAGAGGAGCTTTATTGTACAACCTTGCCAGTAAATGCAAGTTTAATACCAAATCAAATCATTTGTCCACTTTTTATCAATTATTTGTACACATGAAATATTGAAAGACATGAAGAGACAATATGTAGTCAACTAGTAGTCAACTAGTATTCATGTGCATGCGTAATTTGTTGCTTCCGTTCTCTTCCTGCAATTTACATACTTGTTGCAATGTGAAGCTCTGTTAACCCGATGATTACTGAATTCTCTAATTCCCATAGATTTAATACAGGGACCACCCGGTTCCCGTAGGGAACGGGTAAGTGAAATGTGTATTACCTTTCCAATTCTGGATCTAAACCAGGTTAAGATGGCTGCATATATGTGTACAGGTAGTTTTGGTGCTTGAATTACCCTTTGGGGTGCTATAAAGGACATACATGTACACTTTGTTGTATTTCATTGATTGTTTTTTAGCTCTTGTCAAATTCAGCTTTCATGATCAAATTATGTGTAACATTGCAATATAGTTGCCTTTATTGGGCCTTAACCCTTACTGTACTGGGCTATTTGAAGCACCTCTCTGCCTTTTTTGGGGGGAGGGGGGGGGGGCCTCTGATCTTGGCCGCGAGATGACCGATCATTGCAAAATTTTGCACGGGCCTCAATGGCGTAAAGAACACAAATCCATTGTTATTTTTATGTAAATCTGTACTTTTTTATTTAATGTTATATGGGTCTGTTCACAAAGTGGGCACCTTTTGGAGGCATTTTTTCTTTAATCCCCTGTAATTCGATGAAAAAGTCTAGTTAGAATTTTCTTACTTGGCCATTCTATCTCTGGTGAGAATAAAAAGCATCTGAGAATCATAAACACGTTGTTCCACAATGTATTTTGGAAATAATTATGAAAAACCAGCGTGTGGATGTAACCGGACATGCACCGGGCTTAACATAAAAACTTCCTCTGTGACTTCATGTGTTGTATTGAGTATCATTTGAAAGAGAATTTCATACATGTAGCCGTTATTATTAGACCATGAGGAAAAGTAGAAAGAGAAGATGATACAATGATGAAAATAGCCTGAAACAAAGATAGACAAAATGACCTGTAAGGATGAAAACAAAGAATTACATAACGATGTACGGGAACTACGCCACAAATCCAAACAAATTCTTAGAATATTTGTGCGTAAAAAGTCAATCAATGGCAAAACAAGAGAGCTTGAAAGACACTGTTATTTCCAGGCAATTTTCGGAAAGTTGGTCATTGATAAGGCATATAAATCTTTTATTTGGCTGAAAAGGGCATATCTATAAAAAGAGGGTACGGGTTTACCCCCGGAGGCAACATGTAAATTTGACCACACAAATATAGCCATTCTTAAAAAATTAGAGGACGCTATTTATATAATGATATAGACTTGATAAAGACACAGTAAAAAGGTCAGACAAAACAAGTTAATTGAAAAAGTTAGAGCAAATTTGGAGGGTAAATATTTAACAGAATTTAGCGATTCTCATATGATTCTACTGCTATTATACAAATAATGAATGTTTATGAGTGCAATGGACAGAATATTTCATGAGGTAAAAGATGAAATGTGACCCTCCCAAACGACCAATAAGTCGCATTGGGAGTTTTAGAGTAAACAGCTGAAAAAAGGTGGTTTGGGGTGGAAATTTTGATTTTAATTTTTTTGTATCTACCATCTAAAAAAAATTCAGGTTAAAATACCTTGTTGAATTCAGAAAAAGGTTTGCGGTACAACCATGTGAGTTGGAATAACTCCACGTTCCGGTCAGAATGCTCTGGCCGTCGTCAGGAGAATGAGAAGAGCGAATTAATCAGCAGAATTTATATATGAAGCAGCAATTCACTTAATAAAAATGGATGCAAACAAATAACATAGAAAGAAATAGTAACAGTAACATCAAGGTACCTGCATTGAAAGGATAAGTGACATCAAACGAATCCTGCGTTGAAAAGAAACAATGAAAACAAGTGAACAATAGGACTAAGAAATCAATTAACCGTCTGGATAAGCTGGAAACAAAAGGGGGATTGGGACCGTAGGTAATCTGTGGAGAGAAACATGACATCCTGTTGAGGAAAGAAATTAAGGTTAAAACATACATATGGAAAAGGTGAAATATTGACTACAGAATGAGTATACTAATAATAAATGTTGTGAAAGGCTGTGGAGAGAAAAAAAACAATGATAATGAACAAATTGAGGAGAGAAACATGAAATCCTGTCGGAGATAATCTGTGGAGAGAAACAAGTCATCCTGTTGAGGAAAGACATTAAATTTAAAACATACATGTGGAAAAAAGGGTGAAATAATGACATCAGAATGAGTATCCTAATGATGAATCTAATGAATGAAACAACAAAACAAAGGTAATGAACAAGTTGAGGAGAGAAACATGAAATCCTGTTGAGGGAAGCAATTGTGGTTAAAAAATACATACAAATTATAACACTAGTTATTATTGGAAGAGTGAAAACGAAATGTCGCTGATCTGTAAACCCTTGTCCTGTGTAACTGTGTCATGTTTGTGAATCTCGATGGCTTCACGGACCCTCCTGGTATACCAGTTGGACGCGGGGGCTACAAGTTTGGTGTCTTCCCAGTTAATATGGTGATCACGAGTGACAGAATGATTGATAATGGCAGATCGGTCGTAGTGACCGAGTCTCCCATGGGCACGGTGTTCCTTGATGCGAGATTTGATGTCCCTCCCAGTCTCTCCGATGTAGACCTGACCACAGGAACATGGTATGCGGCACACTCCTGGTTTGCTGTCGGGAGAAGCTGTGTCTTTGTGTGTGTAGAGAGACTTGTGAAGTTTGTGTTTAGAACTGAAGAAAACCCGTATGTTGGCCTTCTGCAGGACTCGTTGAATGCGGTGAGAGACAAGACCTGTGAAGGGAATGGTGCAGGACGAGATGTGTCTGGTTGGTGGGGGAGCATGGGGTTTGTTGACAGATGTGCGTATTTCCTGAGGAGGGAAACCATTGTTGACTAAGGCTGCTTTGATGTGTTTTAACTCGTCGTCAAGGCTGGTTGAGTCGCAGACGTTGTGAGCTCTCCTGATCAGGGAACTGGAGACCGAACGTTTGACGGACGGATGGTGGAAAGATCGGAAGTTTAGATAGCGGTCTGTGTGGGTAGGTTTACGGTAAACACTATGGGAGAGTGAACCGTCAGGCTTGTGGGTGATCAAAACATCAAGAAAAGGAAGAGAGTTATTGTTTTCTGCTTCTGACGAGAAGCTGATGGAGGGGTGATGTTTGTTGAGAAAATCCTGGAAATTGTTCAGCTTTTCCGGACCGTGCGGCCAAATGACAAACGTGTCGTCAACGTAACGGAGCCAAAGTGTGGGTTTATACGGTGCTGTGGAGAGAATAGTAGTTTCGAATTGTTCCATAAAGAGATTAGCTATAACTGGGAAGAGTGGCGAGCCCATGGGGGCACCTTCTGATTGGTTGTAGTACTTATCCCGCCACTGGAAGCTGGTGGAGGTAAGACATAGGAGAAGAAGGTCATATATCTGTTGGGGAGATAGTGGGGTTCTGTCCTGGAGATCAGTGTCATGTTGTAATCTAGTTCTGGTGATGTCGCAAGCTTCTTGAATGGGGATGCTTCTCATTCTCCTGACGACGGCCAGAGCATTCTGACCGGAACGTGGAGTTATTCCAACTCACATGGTTGTACCGCAAACCTTTTTCTGAATTACAAACTTCACCATGCAAACCTTCAAATCCTATACCTTGTTGAATGTTTTTGCTCTCACTCTAAATGACCATGTTTTCATGGACATTCAACTCTGTGTGTCAACTTGCTGGGATTGTACTTCACATTGCTTTTCTGGTATACATGTACATTATAGCTTAAAAACTATGCACTGTCTAGCCTCTTGTCGAGGCCCTGGCGCTGTTGAAATCCTTGGCGGCAAACCGAGGCGCTTGCACCGAGGGCCTCTTGACACCCGACCTGAATTATATATTCATGAGGCACGATTTCCTACTGAATTATGCATGAATAGTTAGATAACCGCGGCGATCGCCCAGCAAATTGGCCAATGAAATCTCAAGGATTTCTTACTTCAGTTCTGGACTACTCTATTATTTTTTTTGGGGGGGGATTACGTAAATCTATTGCTAAAAATACATTCACAGACAAGCACATTATGAAGAATTCGATCTCTAGCTTACAAACCATGGTAATTTGAAATAAGACATGTACATATTTCTCAAGAGATCATCATATATTTACAAATAATGAAGAATGGGCAATAAAAGTCGCCGTTCAACAATAGATGCATCTCCATCAATTGTGATGTAACCAAGGAGTTACCAGCAACTTCACTGCCCGGCAAGGCCCCGGGGGATCCGCCTGGCCTAGGCTCTAGCATAGGCCCTAGCATAGCTCCCGAATTCAAAGCAGCTAGCAGTCTCACTCTCTATCCCTGGCCCACGGAGGTAATCAGCACAGAGCGGTAGCGCATGAAAAATAACACTTTTTCCATAGCCAGTAGGCAGATTCACAAAAACATCTTGTCCTTTAAGTGCAGATTTGATTGCATCAACTTGCAGATCTTTGAATCTGTCAATCTTCAACATTCTAGCGGCATATTCTAAGCTCTTACAAATATCGTCATCACTCGTCGTGGAAGAAACGTTGAACGCCATTTTGGGCTAGCGTGCAGTCGAGTCATGAATATTTAACATTACGTCATGGTAGCTCGCGCTTATTGGATGATTTTCACCGACCAAAATTTGGTCGGAATATTCGTCAAAACAATGAAATACAAAAGAAATTCAGATCAGGTGTCAAGAGGCCCTCGGCGCAAGCGCCTCGGTTTTGCTGGCTCGCTTCGATCGCCAGAAATTTTGCCTCCATATCGCCAAGGATTTCAACAGCGCCAGGGCCTCGACAAGAGGCTATGCACTGTCTGATATTCAAAATCTAAAGAAACATAGAAATCTTTTCTGAATGTATCGAAAGTTTCAACCCAATCCAATTAGTACTTCAGTGTAGGCTAGGGAGTTTTGACTCAACGTTTTGTGCAACAAACAATAGGACACAGATTAGGAGCTCTTAAATGGTCACTCTTCTTTAGAGCCCGTTTTCTCTATTGTTTTGGTCATTAGCCTGTCTGACACATTGACATTCTCATTGTAATTTACAAGGGTATGCTTAGTCCATACAAGACAAATTATATATAATTTTGAAAGTTTCAACCCAATCCAATTAGTACTTCAGTGTAGGCTAGGGAGTTTTGACTCAACGTTTTGTGCAACAAACAATAGGACACAGATTAGGAGCTCTTAAATGGTCACTCTTCTTTAGAGCCCGTTTTCTCTATTGTTTTGGTCATTAGCCTGTCTGACACATTGACATTCTCATTGTAATTTACAAGGGTATGCTTAGTCCATACAAGACAAATTATATATAATTTTAAAGCTTAGAATCTAAGCTTTCAAATTGTGTTGAAATTTTAAAAACCCAAATTTCCGACTTATTGGTCTTTTTGTGGTGGAAGGTCACAGATGATCCATTCAACTCGGCTCCTCCTCATTGAATGGATCATTTCATCTTTCACCGAATTAAATATTCTGTCCATTGCACGAATGAAAAAAAATTTGTTTTATATGGCACCTAAAATAGCTATCCTTCTCATTTGACATTTTATGAATTAAGAAACAAGAGTGAAGGGACTTACATTTTGTTGTGCAACACTGGTCCTTTTCAGGTTAGATGCTGAGAGCGCGGCAGTTGCGGCGGGGTCCGTCAGTGGACCAAAATTGCACGGTGAATGGATCAAAGTTGCACGATTGATGACGTAATTGTGAAATGGGACAAATGATCAACATCAAACAACCAATCAAATGGCAAGGATCTAATTGGGTGTCCTATTATAATTCATGTAAAGCAAATTTGAAAAAAAGTTATATATTGATTCATATTCACATTAACCCTTACTATTACCCATTCTTTTTGTATAATGCTATGTTTATCTAGGAGCTACAGCATGTACGCCATACAATTAGCAGAACTTTCTTGTGTAAACAAATTTTTTAGGCATGCCTAAAAATTTGTTTACAAATTAAATTCCTCCCATCAAGCTTCTTCGTTTACTAACTTTCTTGTGGTTTGCCTTTTTCTTTAAAATCTTCAAAACATACATGTATATGTATATTATACATTGTAAATATCCATTGTCATTGTTATTTTTTCATGATTGCGTACAGAATTAAACTGAATTAAATTGAATATGGCTGATTTTAGACTTAAATTTAGAGTGTGAAGATGGAATTTGTTGTATTATTTTTTGTTATTATAATGGAAAGAGCAACTCTTGGACTACTGTATCTAGAGTAATTTTTTAGAAGTTTGAAGATACCATACAAATATTAGGGGGCTAATTTTGACCCAGCGCGCGAGACCCTGACTGTTTAGTAAAAGTCCACATAGTAGAGTACAGCATCCAAAAATCATGAAATAGGGTACATACAGTTGTAATTCCAGAAATGAAAAAGGGTTCATATTTCTGAAGGTTGGTAATTCCGAAAAGTTATGTTGGGGTCTATTGCATTTTCGGAATTATGAATCCTATTTTATTTTCGGAGTTATGAACCCTATTTCATTTTCGGAATTATTTTTGGAATTATGAACCCTCAGAAAACAAGTACTCCCCAGGTCAATATCTGTACATGTAGTATTTGGTCTGGGGTTGAAGTAAGGAATATAGTGTAGGAAATTAACCTCACAGCAATGATCACTTGAGCATGAGGCTAGGTCGCAAACGGTTATTTGTACCATTCATCCCTAGTGGGTGTTATGATAGCGAGGCTGAAATAAAGTTTTTTGCAAACCACTATTGTGTCTGTACATGTGCTGAAGATGTTGAATCTGATCCATATATATGCAAATGAAAGAATTGGAAGACACCGAAGCTGAAATCATAGCAAGATGGCCAGAATTGAATGGAATACTCTGCAGGGATTCAGGTGAAATAATAAGCAGACACTTGCTTTATTCTGGTTGTGACCCTTGAAGCCCAAGTCACACAGATTCCTTCCATGTGCCAATATCCTGTAGCATGGTCATCAGCATCTTAGTACAAAAGTCTGCGTGATAAAGGTTTACTACAATTGCACCTAGATATACATGTGCCTTCTACAATCTTAAGACTTCACACCGCTGACTCAAAGAAGATTCATGCCTTACAACTTTCGTGTACCATTCTTATGATTTGGTTTTAATATTAAGTTCTTCTCCAACTTGTGCTGACCAGTGGAGAGCAATTTGTATAAAGGTTAACATAAAAATAATGTTTTCCACTTGCCATCACCTTACATTATCACACCATTAGCATGAGCCAGGTGAGCTGTAATGGCCTATTTACTATCAAGGTTGGTCACTAACCATATCACATATATTAAAAGTTAAATACTTTGTGCCTGTGCACCAGCTATGACAAATTAAATTACTGTTAGCCATATATCCACATGCTACTCAAGAAGTAATGTATCCTCAAGTTCTGTTACTCTGTTTCTGTTGACATTTGAAAGAGATTTATAAAGGCATTTGGGTCAGAGAGGTTTAATATGCAAGTGGCACTCGTGGCAAACGAGAATGGGCATTGCAGTTGCCAGTTTGGGGACTTCAACAACAACAATATTGCCTTGGGTAATAACCATCTGCAGACTCGCAGCTCAAGGCCTATGATTTTGGCCATCAACATATCACATTCAGTCCTGTGTCAAGCACTTTCTAACAATGCTGGCCCTTGAGTGTTTAATATGCCAAGGTGCACGGTGGTGAAAACCACTTTGAGTGCTGGGACATTGGCAAGTGTTTCACCCAGAAGTTCAAGCTCTCCACTCACAAAGGAACACAATGGAAAGTGTTATATTCCTATATTTATGCGCATTTATTTTATTTGCACAATATACAACAGTGTTGTAGCTAGAGCATTTTTAGTGGTGGTTGCAACCTCACTGACTTTGACCTGCGTGTGGAGCATAGGTGTGGAGTGAGCGCAGCGAACTCAGCTTCACGACTATCGACCAGGGGTTCCGGGCAACGCCGCAGCGGGGGTACAGGCATGACAGGGGGCAGCGCCCCCTAAGCTTTTGCCTTATACAACATTTAAGGCCCACAATCCCAATTTCTAGATACCCAAATGACTTAAAAGAGTCACACATGAATGGCTGTAACTGAAACAAATTCATACTGCATTAGTTAGTAGATATCATTATAACACTGTCTACAGTACAATGTCATTATACTGAAAAAAATGTGTGAAATGGATAATGAATTAAATGCAATAAACAAACAAAATATAGCCGTGTTGTTTCATTCATTCAGCTGTACTACTTAGTACTTACTCACCTAAGTCAGCTTCACTTTCACTTTGTAACGCCTTTCCTTTTTTGTGCCCACAACTTGACCAAACCACGTAATACTAGTTAGTGGTCATATTGACCACTGCGCGGGACTAATGCAAAAATACTACGAATTTTCTATCGCATGTACTAAAGGTATGGGGGAGGAAAAAGATATTTAAAATACTTCCTATCAAATTCAGCTCTTAAAAATCTCACTCCTACCTCAAATTGCCGTTAGGAAGAACTTCTGATATTTCCAGCAAAATCCAAAGTCAAAATCATGTCCAAAACCGAAGAAATTCCCGCAGATTTTTTTTTGACGATCGCATGTTGTTTTTATTCCGCCGATGTTTTAGACTAAAATCGGCCAATAAAATTTTGTCCACAAAGGAACTCGGTATCGCGTGCAAACCATCGATCTCTACGATCGCGCATGCAGAAAATTGGGACTTTTACGCGTGTGCGAAAAGGACCGAATTTTTAATGACCAAATTTTGGAGGGGAGATGTCTGCGCTCGGAGCGATCAGGAAATATACACAATGACCTCCAATACCCCGTTTCGCCATAATTGACGGTAAATTACGGATTTCATTTTTGAAATTACCTTTTCCAACATCGGTAAGTTGAATTTATTGTATTTCATGTATATGTTGGTGTCGGTTTTTGTAAATTAAATGCCGATTTTGAGTGAATGTTAGTGACTTTTGTGCAGTGGTATTTGAAAGTGTTGAGGTGTATGACTGCCTAGATTCTACACACGAAGTATAGTAATGACGCTTTGAGTGAATTTGACTGCCTTCGCAATAGGAAATCATCTTATTGCGAACCAACCCCACACGATATGTCCCCGGCCCCTTGGTCGCGGACGCCGCCGGAGATGCGGCCGGAGGCGTATACATAGCTAGCTAGCTATACGTTCGGATTACAATCAATTTATATTTGAATTTTCACGTTAGTTTCAGGTTATACGAGTGTATTATACTTATAAGTCAAGTCAAAAATAATATTTATGGTCAATATCAAAGCACAACAAGGTCATTTCTGCGCATTATATGTGTGTTTTGGGGCAATTAATACACATCAAGTTTGGGGAAATAGTGGTGGGCGGGAGACTGATTTTCAGCCCGAGTGCCGGGCGGAAAACTTGAGTGGTGGGCGGGCCCGCCCACCGCCGCCCACCGTAGCTACATCCCTGATATACAATATACATGTATGGCGTACCATACATACGTCATTCACACATGACGACCGCTAAGAAACATGCAGTAAAGAACGCAATATCCAGCGTATATTTTCCCGTTTCAAATGTGTACTTTATTTGAGTGAGTTTCCGCCCATCAGGCACAACACGGTGGCAGCGGGTTTATTCTTTGAACCACAGAGCCATTGAAAGATGACAATCTCAGAGAGCAAGCCGAGAAATGGGACCTTTTCTGCCACTCTTCGATAATATATTAATCGAACAATTTTCACATACACTGTATACGGATGAGTGCGTGAGAGAGTGAAATGTGCTATCGCTAGTACAGTGAGTGGAGCCGACACGTTCATAATGGCTGCGATGAATACGCCGATCTCTGCGCCATGCATGGACTGGGAAGCTGCAGATCTTGTAAGTGCCTTCGCCAGATTCAAGCAGAAATGTGAGTTGATATTCAAAAGTGTGCTGATAAATGCTAGTGGCAGTGAAAGGGCCAGTTATTTGCTCCTCTGGACGGGAGAGAAGGGGTTTAAGAGATGTTCAATAGCTGGTCTTTCCAGAGAGAGGAAGACAAATCGGTACCCAAAATCCTCCTAGAAAAATCTCAACATCTTGAGCCAAGAACACATCGTATCTACAGATACACGTTCCAAAGCCTGCAGCAATCCCATAACAAAACTATAGATGACTTTCTAACAAAGCTGAAGAATATAGCAGGCAAGTGTAAATTTCGGGATGATAGAGAGCAGAATGACAGAGTGCTCGACCAGTTCTTATGGGGTACATGTCATAAAGATGTTCAAAAAGCCCTTATTGGGAAAGATGAGAAGCTCACCCTTGAAAAGGCAGTTGACATAGCAAGAGCTCATGAAGCCACTGACCGTCAGATGTCACTCATGTCGCAAACAACAGGGAGACAAGTAAATGCTGTGAAAGCTACCAGGCCCAGACATCCTACTAAGAGAGATAACAACCAGCAATATTCCAAACCAAAGACATGCAGGAATTGCGGGAGACAACACGACTTCTCCAAGAAAGAAAATTGCCCTGCATATCGAACAGAATGCAAGAAATGCGGCAAAAGAAACCACTGGAAAGTTGTAAGTCAGGAAAGCAAACCAACAAGAATCAGAGTACCCATAGGAGAGTACACACGCAGACAGAAGAGAGAGCTAGTGACCAAGAATTCCTGGATATATTAAGGTGCAATAGAGGTCCACAGCATGAATGAAACACTCAGTCGACGAGATGCTAATACGACAATAAATATCAAGAAGGATATCAAATCCAAACCGACGACAATCAATCTTAAAGTCAAGCTGTATTCTGGGGCACAAAGGAATTTGCTACCTTTGAGTATATACAAGCAGATTTTCCCAGAACACACAAACCAAGATGGGTATTAAAGGCGGGATCACTTGAGCCAAGTGACGTGGTTCTATCTGCCTACGGAGAGGTTCAAATTCCCCAGTTAAGATTAGCATGTATCAGAGGCAAGATCAAGGACAAAGACATAGAGACCAATGAAGCCTTTTTATGTGACTGACTCTAAAGGACCAGCGATTTTGGGGCTCGAAGGCTGCCTGCACCTTGGGTTGATCACACTCAACCATGCTGTCCAGATGATGACCCCTCGTCTAGACCCAGCTACACCCTTAGACCAACGACCTCCAATAAGGAACAAGGATGATCTCATTCAGATGTATCCGGAATGTTTCGATGACACAGTGGGGTGTTTTGAGCACTATGAGTACCACATTACGGTAGACCATAACGTTACACCAGTTGTCCATCCCCCACGACGTGTAGCCCTAGAGCTAAAGGACAAGCTTCAAGCGGAGCTAGAAACAATGGAGGCCAGGGGAATTATAACCCAAGTGGATACACATACAGAATGGGTAAATTCCATAGCAATCAAGGAGAAACCAAATGGCAGATTGAGGATTTGCTTAGACCCTTGGGATCTCAATAAAGCTCTGAAGAGAGATCATTACCCAACTCCTACCCTAGAAGAAATCACCCCTCATCTCGCCGGGGCCCAAGTCTTCAGCAAGTTAGATGCTAGAAACGGATATTGGAACATTAAGATCGATGAAGAATCCTCATTCCTCACAACATTTAACACACCGTGTGGCTTGAAGGTGAGCCAGGATGTCTTCCAGAGAAAGATCGATGACGCATACGTGAACTGTAGAGGTGCTGTGGGAATTGCTGACGACATACAGATATATGGCAAGACCCGCAAGGACCATGATCAGAACCTCCATGAAGCCATGGAGCGCACAAAGAAAGCAGGAATAAAGCTCAATGCAGACAAATGCATCATCAAAGCGCAAGAATGTAAATTCTTTGGTATGATCTATTCCCCACAGGGAGTAAAGCAAGATCATGCAAAAGTACAAGCCATAAACCACATGGAAACGCCCAAAGACAAAAAGGAGTTGAGGAGCTTCCTGGGCCTGATCCAATACATGGGTGTTTTCATACCAAAGCTTGCAGACCACACTGCCAGCCTCAGAGAACTGTTGAAAGAGGACATTGAATATGTTTGGAGTGCATCACACACCAGTTAGAAGAAGCACAAGAGACATGCACAGAACCTACCTGAGCTCGTTGATGAACAACATGTGCATGTTCAGGATCCAGTAACCATAGTATGGGTTCCAGCGAAGATCATCAAAAGAGCTGAAACTCCAAGATCCTACATCATTGAGACGGAGGCGGGCCGACAGCTGAGACGAAATCGGGTCCATATCCGCCCTACACCACCAAGTGCTACACCTACCACACCAAGGGAATCACCCACCACAACAATGACGACAGCTACCACACCAGCAACAACTTTGACACCAGTGAGCACAACAGCAACCACACCAACTACCGACAAGATGACAACTCATCAAGATACAACCACCAGACAGAAGTCATCTCAACACATAGCGACACCACATACAACAGACCAAACCACAACAAAGTCAACCAGATCGAGAAGAAACATCATGCCACCAGCACGTTATCGCTAATTCTAGAAGAGAATTCCTACCGAAGATGGAAACAGATGTGCTAATTTGTAAATATGTTGAATTAGGAAACAGATAACCTTGATGTGGGCAGAATAATCCCATGGTATCTGTTGTCAGATTGTCACCCTCGCTCTGGCAATCTGTATTGTTAGGATTAGTGTTAGTTTTTTTTTGTATTATATAGGGCGATAAATGTACTCGCCAAGTTTTGACTCAAGTTGGATAAAGTGGACTGCAAACGAGACTATAATAATTAAAGGACAGGCTGGATAAGAAGGCTGGATAAGAAGGACACAAATAATTTAAATATTGAGACTTAAGTGAACTGATAGTTAGTTTAAGTTGCATGTATTCGAAAGAAAAGAAAACCCAGAATTTTTTTTTTTATAAAAGGAGGGATGTTATATTCCTATATTTATGCGCATTTATTTTATTTGCACAATATACTTGTACATGTATGGCGTACCATACATGTACATACATCATTCACACATGACGACGGCTAAGAAACATGAAGTAAAGAGCGCAATATCCAGCTTATATTTTCCCGTTTCAAATGTGTACTTTATTTGAGTGAGTTTCCGCCCATCAGGCACAACAGAAAGAAACCTTTAATAAGGTGTGAATTTTGTTGATCAGCTTTACCATTAGAGTGGAGAACCACTAAAGAAATTGATTGGGGGAAGGACCAGCTGTTAATTGATGACAGTTCTACCCATTATACCATTCAGTTATTAAATGTTTGGGTAGTGCATGCAATTTCATGTAAGTCTCTATAAAAATATTGCTGGGGTTGTCTATACCAGGGCTCAACACTAATAGGCACCTAGGACACATACATGTAGGCCCCAAATCTACATGTCAGTCAGAACCCCTTCAGTTCCAAAATTTTTGCAAGGACTCATGGATACATATTACAGTGGAACCTCCTAAAAAACACTGTTGTTTTAACAAGGTCATTTTCCCGGTTCAATTCTATTTTATTTTTTTAATTTTTAGCCCTGATATAAGAATGTTTCAATATGAATAGGTAATTTCCTTTGTCTCAATGAAGTTATAACAAGATTCCACTGTACAACCCTTAAATTTCAGTCCTGAACCCCTACTTAAAAAGTTTAGTGTGGAGCCCTGTAAACCTATGAGTACTGTCCCACCAGATGTATTGCACCAAGTCTTCTTATTTTAAAGATGGCTTTTTTGTGTACATTCTTCTGTTTATAGGAGTCCTGGTGATCTTGACAGCCTTGGAAGTGATGAAGACAGTGAGGAAGAGTTTGAGGACAAACGTGCTTGTCGTACTCGTAGAGTAAAAAAACGCAAGACCAGAAAACGCTCTAGTGTACATGTAACTTCTCAGTTCCCAGGTGTGTGTCCATTGTGTTCGACGAACTGGAATTCTAGAGTGGATATGACCAAGCACATGCAGACACACATTCCGATAGATGAGGGTCTGCAAGCATTCAAAGAGGCTCTTGATTCCATCAAAACAAAATTTGGGAAGATGTACGCAGGGAAAATGGGATGGTGCGAAGTGTGTGATAGGTTTACCCCTAACTTATATTCCCATTTGTACAAACACAATCGGAAGGACTTGTGTACACAGTGTGGAAAGATGATGAGTCCTTCCTTAATGAAAAAGCACCAACTCTCTCATATTGATGTCGATGAAAGAGATTACATCAAATGTCCACATTGCCCATCCAGGTTCAAGCACCAGGTGACCTGTGATGAGCACATCACAAAGTTCCATATCAACAACAACATTCAAAGGAATTTCCCCTGTTCAACCTGTGGAAAGGTTTTCAAGAGGCAAGTGGCTCTCCGGAGACATGAGCAAATCCACAGGGATGTAAAGCCTTTCCCCTGCTTGCTGTGCGAAAAGTCATTCACGCAGAAGAGCAATCTCAAGATACACATGCGGCAGCACACTGGAGATCAGCCTTACAATTGTGAGTTGTGTGAGAAGGCCTTCACCAATAAAGTCAGTTTGAAGAACCACAAGAAGAAAGTACATGGGATTGACTGGTGGAAAGAGAGAGAATCACTGAATAAGGACGACACTGAGACAACTACCCAGCAGTCAGACTGAATAGAGGAAGCTTTATTGTACAACCTTGCCAGTAAATGTGTAGTAGGCAATTATTTGTACACATGAAATATATTGAAAGACATGAAGAGACAATATGTAGTCAACTAGTATTCATGTGCATGCGTAATTTGTTGCTTCCGTTCTCTTCCTGCAATTTACATACTTGTTGCAATGTGAAATGTGTATTGTAATACCTTTCCAATTCTGGATCCAAACCATGTTAAGATGGCTGCATGTATGTTTACAGGTAGTTTTGGTGCTTGAATACCCTTTGGGCCTTAAAGTAGAACTTTAATGATTTTAAATATTGGCTTAATACTTATTATTGCATAGATGGCATAAATTAAACAAGGTTATCCAAATTCAACGCTTGGAAACATTTGAAGTAATGATTATTATCAATTATAAAACGGTAAAATACAGCCCCCGATATAGCAGCTGAAGAGCTCCTCGAACGCTGCTGAGATATGTGACAACACACCATGGACCAGTCCTGTCTAAGCAGACGATGTCCCATAACATCTTACACATTTTTCAGAGCCTATTTTGTTGTCTCCTCTTCACTTATTTCTCTTCCTTCACTAGCGTCAGTCTTAATGTTAGTCTGTTGCCTCACTCTTAACTTTGTGTATGGTATTATTTTGATGAAAAATGCAGCGTTAAGAAAATAAAGGAATCAGTCACTTGTAAACAAAATAAGACGCCGTTGTATTTTCGGCTGCTTGCACCGGGGCATGTTCGGCGTTTCAAGAGGGAACGAATACCATCCTGCTATTATTTGGAGGGCTTTTCAATTTGAAAGTGGGGTTTATTTCATTGATCATTGACCCTTCTCCTGTGTATTTACAATCAAACGGTTTTAGCTATCAGAATCAGTTTCACTTTCCCTTTATAATGGTGTGAAATAAGGTCATGTTTAAATACACAAAACTCTTTATAATTTGATAAATAATGGCATTGCAATTACGTTCATTCATTATAGGACGTCGTCTGCTTAAGCAGGATCGATCCCGAGTGTGACGACATCAAAACATCGCTATATTTCTGGCGAATCCTCGGATATTCCAGATGCTGAGAAGAGCTTTTATTTGTGTTGTTTTTATAATCATCAGATACGCAGTTGACATAAAACTTATACGATTGCCATCTGTAAGCTTCCCAGTTTCTAGTGATACATTAATTGCCATATTTGTGATTTTCTTTGAATAGCTACTTTACCCCTTACTGTACTGGGCTATTTGAAGCTCTTCTCTGCCTTGGGGGGGGGGGGGGGGGGGGGGGGGGGCTCTTGACTTGAAGCAATCTTGACTTGAAAGAAAAAAGTCAGAGAGTTGCATGGCGTGAAATGCAGTGGTTTGAAATTTGTCTTGTCCACCTCCCTCTCAGTCCAGTAAGGGTTACATGTATAAAGTCTTTTATCTTTTTCAATTACACATGTACATGTAGATCGATGTAGGTCTGAGTAAAATAAAATCAAAGCGTTTAAAGTAGCATTATTGGCCTTTGTTGGCAATATTGCTGTCCCTCAGTGATCTCTTTTTCGAACCTATTAATCTGGGAAATAGAAAAACATTAAAGAAAAATTTGATTTTTGTTGGTCCTCCCACATCTAAGCTATTTGTGGTTTTCTACCAGTGAGAACTGGAGAGGGTGAGGGGGCAGGGTGAATCAGGAAGAAGAGAGCGAGATAGAGAGAAAAAGCTTTGGAGAAAGAGAGAGATGGAGTGTTAGAAAGAATTTGAACCAGAATCCATGCTGATGCATGTTCTATGCAAGAGGCTTGACCTCTACATTGGTCCCTTTGAAAGGCAATAAAAGCACAGTATATAGGGCAACCATGTTCACATACAAGGTACATGTGCTTACATGGTTTGAGTTTGTTTCTGCATGTGCTTGCCATCATCAAGCGAAAGCAGTCAGAGACTTCATAGGCAGGGTTTGTTCCATTCTATTGTTTCATCTCGGATTCTCGTAGTTAAGCAACGGCCTGCTGGCTCAGTCATGTCCACTTGATGAGAAAGACAAGCAAAGTATATGTACAATGCATAGGTCTGTGGTATAGAGTGGAACATTGTTATAAAGAACACTGTGATAACAAGGTTATTTTACTGGTCCCACCTCTTTGGATTCTTTTTTTTTTTTAACCCTGATATGCATGTAACAAGGTTTCAATATCACAAGGTAATTTCTGTGGTCCCAAGGAGTTTTTTTTTTATAATGAGCTTCCCGTATATGACATTTGAAGTACATGTACCCACATTATAGCAGGAAATTGTTCTGTGCGTTCTGTGATGAGTACTTTCCGACAGTGCAGTATTTTGAGCCCGGGTGTGACTTTAATCAAGTTTGAGGACTGTCAGTTGTATCACCTGAAAATCTCTTTAATTACCCATGCCGATAAAATCGGCAGGGTTATGCAAAGGGCTCTGTATGTTTGTTTGTTTGTTTGTTTCTTTGTGTACAAGATAACTAGAGAACGGGTGAACGGATTTTTCACCAAATTTACAGGGAATGTTCGGATAGTGACAGGAAAGAATCGCTTAGATTTTGGTGATGATCGGTTGACCCCTGCAAATTCTGTGTGACCTTGAAGTTTTGACCCCATAGTAAAGTATAGGAATTTCAGTTCGGATAGTGACAGGAAAGAATCGATTACATTTTGGTGATGATTGGTTGACGTCTGCAAATTCTGTGGAACTTCAGTTTAGATAGTGACAGGAAAGAATCAATTAGGGAAAGAATCGATTAGATTTTAGTGATGATCGGTTGACGCCTGCAAATTCTGTGTAACCTTGTAGTTTTGACCCCATAGTTATATAGTATTGCAACTACTCTGTAGCGCCGCTAAGGCGTGGGTCTGCCGCCTGTGACAGCCTTTCTAGTTCTTTAAGCGGCAGCATGCATGATAGGAAGCATTTCAATTATTTGGAGTTGCTTTTGTGGCTCTCTCAAGAAACCTGAATAGAAGCTTTGTGAAATCAAATGGTAGAATCATAGATAGGCTCAGGAAATTCAATCTTAATGTTTAACGCATGCAGTTTTGGGCCCATCATGGATATGATACCTGATAGTGATGTTTTACATGTTTGTCATATTAAACTCTTACTTTCTTGACTGTCGATTTTGAAATACATGTATTATTATGGTACACATGTCATTACAATAATATATTGAGTACAGGTGTACTAGAAATTTTATACCTTGATTTCTTGATGTTCTGTTATATTCTCCTAATAGGTGTAAATGTATCCAAGACAGTCCTGGGATACATGTAGATGATGAGAGCTTTGAGAGTTCAGACAGCCCTGAATATGGTGGAGACAGTGACAAAGATTTAGAGGTCAAACCTGTTTGTAGAGCAAAAGAATGCCAGACCAGAAAGCGAAAACCAGCCTTCAAGTTTCCAGAAGCATGCCCCCTCTGCATGAAGGCTTATAGTAAAGCTGAAATGATTGAACATTTACAAACGCACATCCCAATCGATGAGGGTCCAGAAGCAATCAAGGAAGCAGTCAAATCAATCAAAAGCAAATTCAGAAAGGGGCCAAGATCCACCTACCCAATGGGATGGTGTGAAGAGTGCAAGAAGCTCTGCCTGGACTCCCCAAGACACTTCCTGTCAACACACAGCAACGATTCCAGTTATCGTGTCCTGTGTCAGGAGTGTGGTAAAATGATAATGGCTTCGCATATCAAAATGCACCGGATCTCCCACATCAAGGTTGATGAATGTGATTACGTCCAGTGTCCACATTGCCCCTCAAGATTTAAGCACCAGGAATATCTTAATGTTCACATAACTAGGGCACACATCAAGAAGATTAAAAAGAAATGGCCATGCACCATCTGCGGCAAGATGTTTAATAGTCCGGACAACCTCAAGCGACATGAAGTAATCCACAGCGGACTAAAACCTTTCCAGTGCACAATGTGCGAAAAGTCATTTACGCAGAAGAGCAATCTCAACATACACATGCGGCAGCACACTGGAGATAAGCCATATGTTTGTGAGTTTTGTGAGAAGGCATTCACCAATAAAGTCAGTTTGAAGAACCACAAGAAGAAACTACATGGGATTGACTGGTGGAAAGAGAGAGAATCACTGAATAAGGATGACACTGAGACAACTACCCAGCAGTCAGACTGAATAGAGGAGTACAACCTTGCCAGTATTACGTGTAGTAGGTATTCAGGTTAATACAGATTCAAAACAAATTTGTCCACTATCAACAGTTTGTACCCATGGTATATTGAAAGACAGGAAGAGACAATACCTGTACATGTACATGTATATAGTCAACTAGTGACATGTGCATGTGTAATTTGTGCGTCTCTTCACTTCATACAATTTGCATACTTGTTGCAATGTGAAGCTCTGTATAAGTGAAATGTGTAAAGTCATTGTAATATGTTTCCAATTCTTTAGCTGGATCCAAACCATGTTAAGATGGCTACATGTACATTTACATGTACGTGCATGGTATAGGGGCTTGAGACATGTACATGTGTACATTTTTGTTGTATTTCACTGATTTAAGCACTTGGTTCAATACAGATTTTATGATCAAATCATGTGTAACGTAGCAATATATTTAATACCTTTATTGGGCCTGAAATGTATTATTTTTTTAAATTAGGGACCTGCGTTATAAAAAAAATCAAAGCCGTTTACGATTTTGCAAACCGTTTGAGAACAAAAAAGAATCATATTAAGAAAATTTTCTCTGTGCAGTCAAGCCCTAACTTTGTCAAATACAGTGTATTTGGTGAAATGTAAAGTGTATCTTGAGCCTTAATGGCCTTTGTTGGCAATATTGCTGTTCCTCAGTGATCTCTTTTTTGAACCTCTATTAATCTTGGACATAGAAAAGCATTGAAGAAGAATTTGATTTTTGTTGGGTCACCCACATCTAAGCTATTTGTGGTTTTCTACGAGTTATAAATGAAAAGGGCGAGCGGGCCAGGGTGAATCAGGAAGAAGAGAGCGAGATAGAGAGAAAAAGCTTGGGAGAAAGAGAGAGAGAGATGGAGTGTTAGAAAGAATTTGAACCAGAATTCATGCTGATGCATGTTCTATGCAAGAGGCTTGACCTCTACATTGGTCCCTTTGAAAGGCAATAAAAGCACAGTATATCTAGGACAACCATGTTCACATACAAGATACATACATTATGTGCTTACATGGTTTGAGTTTGTTTCGGCATGTGCTTGCCAACATCCAGCGAAAGCAGTCAGAAACTTCATAGGCAGGGTTTGCTCCATTCTATTGTTTCATCTCGGATTCTCGTAGTTAAAGCAACGGCCTGCTGGCTCAGTCATGTCCATTGGTGGAGAAAGACACAATGAAGCGCAAATCTGCAAGGCTGAAGGATATGTACATGTACAATGGGTTGCTAGATGGCCCGACCAACACGGACAGCCCGACCCTGGATAACCAGATCACCTACCCTGAACAAGTTGACCTGGTCGGGTTATCCAGGGTGGGATGCCTCGCCGGACAACTCGACCCTTTTTTTTTTCTCTTTGATTTATGAACTGAATTCACTCAATTACTATAAATTGCCATTTAAGTGGTAAATTGTAATGTGCAGGTAATGTAAACAGTCATGACGTTAATTTTACACGGCAAATGTATACTCTTTTGACTAGCTTGCACTGAAAAAATAAACGGTTAAACTTACTTGTAGTTCCCTTGCAATGTGATAATTTTGACGGACCGCCAAAGCCTCGAGCTAAGTTGATATTATGCCCCAAGAATCACTTCCGGTATACTGATAGAAATAGACCTTCTAATGTATATTTACATTTTAATATAACCCTTTCAATTCCCTTGGTGAGGTTTTGTAAAGATATTACAAGGTGTATTTCTATCAGTAGAGTGATTCTTGGGGCATAAAACCAACTATACATGTACCTCAAGCCTCTGGCTATCCATCAAAATGATCTCATTGCAACGGAAAACTATACATGTAAATTATAAATTCTTTTGAACAGTGCAACTCTCAAAATCCACAATTGCCGTATTTAATGTCTTGAAAGTATACATTTATTTATAATATACATGTACCACTTAAATGGCATTCATTGTTAAATGAGTGAATTAAGTTCATAAATCATGATAGAGGAAAAAAGTGGGCCGAGCTATCCAGCAAGGCACCCTACCCTGGATAACTCGACCGGATCGAGCTGTCCAGGGTGGGTAGTCGGGTTATCCAGGGTCGGGCTGTCCATTGGTCGGGCTGTTATGGACCCTGTACAATGCATATATGTCTGCGGTAAAGAGTTGAACCTCGTTTCAAATTTGATCAAGTTTGTGGACTGACATTTGTGTCATCTGAAAGTCTTTTTAATTCGCTAGTGGCAGCATGAAAGGAAGCATTTCAAGCGGTAATTCTATGGAGTGGCTTTTGCTGTTGATAGCACTCTCAAGAAATCAACTGGTAGAATCATAAATACATAGATACATTCTAAGTGAATGCCGCACATGCAGTTTTGAGTCTATCTTACATGTACATGTACATTGTATGCTACCCTGTAGTGATGATTTATGTTAAACTCTTTCCTGACTTGCGATTTTGAAATACACGTAGTCTTATGGTAAAAATATAAACATGTCATTGTAATATTGAGTACGAGAAATTTTATTGCTTTATTTCATTTCTCTGTTATATTCTCCTTTTAATAGGTGTCAAGGTATCCAAGACAGCCCGGAGAGAGATGACGAAAGCTTTGAGAGTGCAGATAGCCTTGAATATAGTGGAGACAGTGACGAAGAGTTTGAGGCCAAACCTCGTAGAGCAAAAAAACGCCAGACGAAAAAGCGCGATCCAGCCTACCAGTTTCCAGAAGCATGCCCCCTCTGCATGAAGGCTTATAGGAAAGCTGATATGATTGAACATATACAAACACACATCCCAGTCGATGAGGGTCCAGAAGCAATCGAGGATGCAGTCAAATCAATCAAAAGCAAATTCAGAAAGGGGCCAAGATCCACCTACCCAATGGGATGGTGTGAAGAGTGCAAGAAGCTCTGCCTGGACTCCCCAAGACACTTCCTGACAACACACAGCAACGATTCCAGATATCGTGTCCTGTGTCAGGAGTGTGGTAAAATGATAATCGCTTCATGCATCAAAATGCACCGGATCTCCCACATCAAGGTTGATGAATGTGATTACGTCCAATGTCCACATTGCCCCTCAAGGTTTAAGCACCAGGAATATCTTAATGCTCACATCAATCGGGTACACATCAGGAAGATTGGAAAGAAATTGCAATGCGAGACCTGCGGCAAGATGTTTAAATATCCTGACCAGCTTAAGCGACATGAATTCGTCCACAGTGGAGTGAAACCTTTCCAGTGCACACTGTGCGACAAGTCATTCACGCAGAAGAGCAATCTCAACATACATATGCGGCAGCACACTGGAGATAAGCCTTACGCTTGTGAGTTGTGTGAGAAGGCCTTCACCAATAAAGTCAGTTTGAAGAACCACAAGAAGAAACTGCATGGGATTGACTGGTGGAAAGAGAAAGAATCATTGAATTAGACAGACCCCGAAGCAACTTATAGCAATGAGCCTAAATAAAGGAATTGCAAATTTGACGGAAATGTTATTGATTCATGGATACGTGCCAAGGAAAGTGAATGCATAGCAGAGACATCCAGGATGATTGATGAATACATATGAACAGGGACCCCCTTATAGTTTGACCATAAGACATTGGGTGATTTCACCCTCGGTGTTGGTGTTTGGTGTTTGGTGTTAGTGTCTATTTTGCCGCAAAATCGTGATCTAACACTGACTATGAAATGAAAAAAAATCAGTCGGTGTTAGGTGTTGACCTCTGATTTTTTGACGTAGTTCCGGTTGCCGGTGTTTGTTTTTTGTTAATTATCGTCTGCTGAACCGAGCTCAGCCGTCGGTGTTTAATTTCGTGTACTAATTCCCATTCACTAACACTATACCCCTAGGGATTAAGAAATACCAATTTCATGGTCGGTGTTCATGTTTCTAGCTATGGGAAATTTTGCTGATTAGTCATGAGAAATAAAGACAGTAGGCACCCTTCGAAGTGTAATTTCATAGGTGTTAAGAGGTATTATGTTCATATAGGCCTGATATTATATCTAGACCAGCCTTTGGTCCAACGTTCGATCTAGAGCACACGGAAAGGCACTACTTTTGCTTTTTAATGGGGCTCATGAGTGAATAAAAATTCCTACGTAATTTTACTTTTAAGATAGATTTAATAAAAATGATGTTAGATGTTCCGTAGTTAAAGACCCAGAGAATCCACATCATTTACCAGGATGAGCTCTAAATCAACATTTACAATACAGAAGTCATGAAACTTCACGGCTAATCTGAGCCAATGCCTGAAATTTGGCTGTTTGCCCTGTACGCGCTACGCCGTCCGATCCAGTTGTGTCTTGTCAGTGATTTTTACTGACAAATTTGCTCTCAGCCAATCAGATGCAAGGATTTCAGTAGCTTAATTGGTAAAAATCACTGACAAACGCTTGATGAAATGCTCCCCAGGTGTGGTTTTGTTCTTGTGGGCTGTTGGTCTCGTAGACTGTAACGTATGGAAACTGAAAGTCTTGTGAATATTCAGTCTTGCCAACCTTTGTCACATTTTGTTCCTCAAATTGGCACCAATTATATTTTTCTTTTAGTGCTACATGGTTCTAATAAGGTGTAATTTCTTTGAAAAAATATATATGGTTTGGAAATTTGTAAAAAAGTTTTAAAAATTGCCAATTTTGATAAAAAAACAATGATTTTGAACCTCTCAATGTGTTGCCAATTTAAGGATTTTGAAGCTTCTTCTCCTTAAAATTTCTGGCATCAAATGCAATATGGTCGTGAAACAAAAATGGACATAGTGTGTGCAGAAATTTTTGCTCTTTGTACTCATGCATGTGGTATATTTTTTAGAGCTCTGAATCAAAAGTTATTGAGCCAAACCACAAAATGTGGTCAATTGTCTTGAAAGGGTTTATAAAACCATCAGTCTGTGGAACCTACTGACTACATGTACTTGTCAGATGATATAATGTACATGAGATGGAAGATTTTATCCTGGATAACTCCTTGAACCTACCGACTGGTTGTTGGAATGATGTGGACCTGTTGGCTGGTTGTCAGAAGATCCAGTAGACTTTTGGTGGAGATCCACAATCAAGAGTGATTATTGATTAATATGGCCCTTCAATCAGTTATATAATTTGTATATTCTTAGTATTTTCTTTACTCATTTTTCACTTCTTAGTATTATAGTACATTACTTTACATTACATTAATACATTACATTACTTCATGAATCATCATGAAGTGGCAAAATTTCCCTTTTTCTGAAAGGGAATACTCAACAGGATGCTGCCCTGAGAAAAGAATGTTGATTTTTCAAAGCATTGGAATGTTCATGTACAAATTATGTACATTTTGTAATCATCCAGTCACCTTTGAAAGTATTTAATAGAGTAAATGAATGTACTTGTCGAACTTGTTTGCTTCGGACTGTTTTCTGACTTGCATTAAAAGCATGTACATATAAAGTATTGTTTTATGTTTTGTATGAATGGTCATGGTTACAGGTATCCCTTGGATTTCAATTCATTCACTGTTCATGCCCTCAAGTTTATGCAATATTAGCTTATAAATACTGGTAAATATACATATACATGTACACTACAGCAAGTATTGCAGTATGACCTTGGGCTAAATATATGATGTTTTGCTTTATATTGTGAAAACTGTCAATTCATTTATTGCGTTGAAACAAATATAACTCATGCTTTGTAGTGATTTTAGCAGGTTTTTTTTTAATAGAAGGAAAATGTATTGACACTTGTAGCATTTGTATTTTTTAGTTTTAGTTTTTTTACATCTACGTACATGTACATGTACATACATAAGATTTCTATAGCGCCATTTTGATTAAATGCTCAAGGTGCTTTACCACATATAGTATACATGTGTCTCTGTACATGTATTTTTACAGTGTTTTGTGTAGTAATACATGTAGCCATTTTCAAGTGTATATCGGTGTATGTTCCATCAACGTATTATTGTCTTTGCTTATTAGTATTTTGTTTCACCCCCCAAGCTCTGCCCCTGCCCCTGGTGTTGGTTACACTTACCAAAGCCTGTTTGGTTTAAATGTAATCTTGAAGTGTCTTAATTACAGGAAATAAGAAAAGACTTTATCTAAGAGTAAAACAAAACTATACACAGAATGTTGAAAGACTACAATTACAACGGAAACTCGCTATAACAAGGACCTTGGGACTATGAAAATAACCTTCTTATATCAGGAATCTCCTTATATCAAGGTAAAAAGAGACAAAAGTACCTAGGACCAGCAAAATTACTTTGTTATATCGGGAATCTTGTTATATCAGAGCTCTTTATAACGAGTTTCCATATGATTGTAAATAATTTACACCAAACTATTTTTATAGAAAACGTGTAATAAGCCAGTTCGGGGTTAGCGCATGGTACAAATGACCCCAAATATCCACAGATATTTTAGACATGGAGGGTCCTTTTATGTGCACTTCAGAAAAATAACTCTGGGAGTGATAGAGGTGCCTCATGAATAGCTTTTGTTTCCCCCTTTAAAAAGAATATACTTCCACCTGGATATCATGGAATGCACCATTAGTGCATAATTGAATAATGATTACATGACATTCATGAGCACATATCGAATATTAGTGTCAGTGGGTTTTAGAATTTGGTACAGATGACCTTTATCTGCTCATGCTCAGATTGCATCTCCGAAGTGGCTTATACCTGAGTATCGACTAGTGAGCTAAGAAAAAAAAATTACGTCAAGCATGTACATGTAGTTCCAACCCATATGAATAACATATGGTCTCAAGTGAATTGTTCTTTTCAGTGAATGTGATTTCTAGTAAGCTTTTTGTTTTAGATTTTGATAGGCTAAACCCATAGTGCATAGTGCATGATGAACAGCTGAGAATTTTTTTTGAGCCACTTGTCCTCTTGAAAATCGAGATGAAGTTCTGGTACCAGAATTCCAGGTGTCTGGTTTAAAGTTTAATAGATTTAAAGGGAATATAGCTAGGGTTATTAACCCTTTACTGTCAGGAAACTCGCTATGAATTAAGAGCTCCGATACAAAGAGATTTCTGAATAACAAGGTAATTATGCTGGTCCAAGGTCTCTATGTTCTTCTGTTTTTTTACCCTGATATAAGGAGATTCCTGATATAACAAAGTAATTTTCATGGTCCAAGGTCCTCAGTATAGTGAGTTTCCATTGTGACTATCAGTACATGTAGTTCACTTGCTATTTCATGATGTTTTACTGGTAGAAAATGTAGCATGTTATACATCATTTTCAAGGAAAAAACTTGAAAATCTTTTCTTTAAAGTTCAAATGAAGAGCGCCCTCATACACCCATGCACTCATTCTATCATTGCCAGTAATGCACCCGAGCACCATATCTTCTCATACAAAGAATAATCAAATTGGCATAAACATTATATTCATGTTGTAGTACATTTATTTGGCTTTCAGTTTATGACCAGAGTGGGATACGAATTCTGTGAGCATGTATAATAAAATTTGCACAAAGTTACACTTTTATTATGTTTTCATTATTTCTGAGTATGAGTATTCTTGAGAGTATGAATATGCATGGTATGATATAATTATACAGTATAGAAAGTATCGGTAAAAGTCACTATTCAATAAATTATCTATGCAAATTACGTAAGATGACCTAATTAGCATATTTGAAAGCGCCCGTAAAGTCCAAAGTACAAAATGTTTTACTGGCCTGCATCACACACAAGTATGAACCATCCTCTACAGTAGTATGCACCATAGTGAGTCAAACTGATTATGGTAGATACATGTATTTGGTGAAGTTTTATTTTGTGAAATTAATTTTTGATTAGCTTTGTTATCTGTCAATAACTATAATTTCAGCTGTGAAATTTAAATTTGGTACTACATACATGTATATATGTATTGCCATAGTGAGATAAAGTTGATAGATTTGGATTCAGTATTATTTGGGGTAATTGTAATCAAAGATTTGTTAGTTTAGTTATCACTAAATCAACTATTTTGTATACATCACTATATGGAGGAGACAAAGTGATAAAAATTTTGGGTTGTTAATTTAAAGGTTATTATGAAAGCTGTATTTTGATTAACACATGATTATTGTTATGCAGTTTTGTGACCCCTGCTATGTCAGTATGATCACAGCAAGCCAGTATTAGCTTCACTATACCCCCTAGTTGTTATTTTGTTGATTCTGCATAAGGTATGTCTAAGGATCTTTTCACATTTGGAGGGCAAAATTGAAAAATTTCATCTGTTTCACCTGTTTATCATCTCCCTTAAATTATCAATCTTTCCTTTCTGTATTAATCCCTCCTTTCATCTCTCTCTATCTCTCTTAATCTCTCTTGATTCATCTATTCTCTCTTCCTTTTTGTACTTTCCCCGGCATCTGCATCTTGTGTCTTTGTGTCTCGGGCTCACCATGTCATATCTCTCTCGCTCTCTCTCGCTATACACCCCTCCTGTGGTCACCCATTTTCCTGTCATCCCTTTCTCTTTATTTTGAACTCTCTTTTTATCTCGATCTCTTCATCTCTCTTCATCTCAACCTCTTCCTCTCTTCATCTCAACCTCTTCCTCTCTTCATTTCATTCTTTCCCTCTCTCTTTATGTCAATCTCTTACTCTATCTTGATCTCTTTCTATCTTTATCTCGACCTCTTTCTTCTCTTTCTCTCTCTCTTTTCTTTCTCTCTCTCTTTATCTCATTCTCTTTCTATGTTTATCTCAATCTCTTCCTCTCTTTATCTCAATCTTTTCCTCTTCCTCTTCCTCTCTTCATCTCAATCTCTTCCTCTATCTCTCTCTTTATCTCGACCTTTCTTCTCTTTCTCTCTTTCCCTCTCTCTTTATGTCAATCTCTTCCTCTATCTCGATCTCTTTCTCTTTATCTCAATCTCTTTCTCTCTTTATCTCAATCTCTTCCTCTCTTCATCTCAATCTCTTTCTCTCTTTATCTCAATCTCTTCATCTCAATCTCTTTCTCTCTCTCTCTTTATCTCAGTCTCTTCCTCTCTTCATCTCAATCTCTTCCTCTATCTCTCTCTTTATCTCGACCTTTCTTCTCTTTCTCTCTTTCCCTCTCTCTTTATGTCAATCTCTTCCTCTATCTCGATCTCTTTCTCTTTATCTCAATCTCTTTCTCTCTTTATCTCAATCTCTTCCTCTCTTCATCTCAATCTCTTTCTCTCTTTATCTCAATCTCTTCATCTCAATCTCTTTCTCTCTCTCTCTTTATCTCAGTCTCTTCCTCTCTTCATCTCAGTCTCTTCCTCTCTTCATCTCAATCTCTTTCTCTCTCATCTCAATCTCTTTCTCTCTCCTCTTTATCTCAATCTCTTCCTCTATCTCTCTCTTTATCTTGACCTTTCTTCTCTTTCGCTCTTTCCCTCTCTCTTTATCTCAATCTCTTCATCTCAATCTCTTTCTCTCTCTTTATCTCAATCTCTTTCTCTCTCTTTATCTCAATCTCTTCCTCTCTTTATCTCAATCTCTTCCTCTCTTTATCTCAATCTCTTCCTCTCTATCTCTCTTTATTTCAATCTCTTCCTCTCTTTATTTCAATCTCTTCCTCTCTTTATCTAAATCTCTTCCTCTCTTTATCTCAATCTCTTTCTCTCTCTCTTCATCTCAATCTCTTTCTCTCTCTCTTTATCTCAATCTCTTTCTTTATCTCTCTTTCTCTCTCTCTTTATCTCGACCTCTTTCTTCTCTTTATCTCAATCTCTTCCTCTCTTTATCTCAATCTCTTTCTCTTCCTCCATTGCATGCACATTCTAAGTGTATCTTTTCCTGTCCTCTACAGTATCTCCTCCCTGAGCTCCCAAACATCAATGTCCCTTTTTATCCTTTCGCATGCTGAACTGTCCATTTTCAAGAACGAGAACAAAAACAAACAAAACAAAGAGGGAAAAAAGGAAGAGGTACCCCAATGCTTACCTATAATCACCAATTTCGGCACTGCCATGCCAACTTGATTTATTGGCAAATAAAATCATAATCATTCACAGTGCACTGTTACAACACACATTGGCATCAGTCATTATTAAGAAGCATGAGCTCACTCTCAGGGCATTACATATTTCAATTGAACTATTTCTAATAATGATCCATTATTTCAACATCTTAAAAAAACAACCCTGCAAACAAAACATCAACACCCTGAATACAAGGCATCATACTCTTTTTGTTTGACAATGATTTCAGCATTAAATTTATAGTCACTGGCATAGCCATATTTGTTGAACGGGAGGGAGGGGGGGGGGGGGGGGGGGGGTTGACACATGAAAATCAAATATAGTCACATAGTCTTGACCCCTAATTCCAGTGGATGACCTTTTTTTTTAAAGAGAATGAACAGCCCTTGTTGATTAAGAAACTAATCTCCTTATATTTTGCGGTCATCCCAGGCAACCAAATGCTCACTGGACCAAATATGAAAATGATTCACTAGACCAACATTCCACAACATGGAAATTCATGGCGTTTCAGACGAAGTGAAATGATTTTCTGCACCGTCAGTCTCGCAGACCTTTGGTCAACTGGATCGTAGCCTCGATTTCATTGAAGGTTCAAATTTGGTCAGTTAATCACAATTCAATACATCTGGGCCCTGTTTCATAAAACTTGTCATCAATGACAAGTTGCAATAACTATTACAAGCTACTAACATCCTTGCATCTGATTGGCTGAGAGCAAATTTGTCGGTAAAAGTAACCGACAAGACACTTGATGAAAAACCCCCCAGTAAGCCTGAATGAATGGCAAAACAATGTGACATACTGGTACAGGTTAACATTGTACAGGTTAACATTGCATAGGAGACATGTACCGGTATGTAAAATATTACAATGCCTACTTGTACTTTGGAACTACGTGAAGTGTTTAGAGTAAACATTGGCCCGAATTTATGAAAGAGGTATACATGTACAGTATATGTTAACCCATGGTTTAAACCTCCATAAGCACTGTATGCACATGTCCTCACGTCCAATGGGAGGACAGTAATGCGCTTATATAGTCCATTTATCTATTTATTTATTTATTCATTCATTTTAGTCGAATTTATGAAAGACGTATACATGTACATGTTCCCACGGTTTAAACCTCCATATTAAGTGCAGTATGGACATGTTCTCATGTCCAATGTGAGGACAGGCCTACACTTATTAGTCCATTCTACATGGTTTAGACCACGGGCAGAGATATAAACCTCTTTCGTGAATTTGGGCCATTGGTTTGGTTTTGACGGCACATGTCATTAGAATTGAATGCATGTATTTACACTATGGTGGAATATATTCAAATAGTTGGAAAAGCGATAACAAGAATATTTGAAAATTTGTCAGTCCCAGGGCTAACAGCTAACTTGAGGCTGCAACAAAAACAGTAATCGGTCTATAATTATTATGTGAAAATTTATTAGGGGATCAGGAGTTGGTCTAGCGGTAACGTCCATGGTCAGTTCTCTGTATTCGCCTACAAACTGACTCTTATTGGGCTAAGGTTCGAAAATTTAGTCAGGTCTTCCTGATGGTGAAGTTAAAAGTCAGCCCAGAGGCAAATACATACATGTGATCATATTTGCTTGATACGTTTGTAAAACCAAATTACACACACACATTTATAAAGGATTAAAATATTAAAAACTGAAGGCTATACAATACATGTATACATGTCACAAAGATATTAAACACAGAATGACATGTGCCATAAAAAAGTAGGAGCATGTTTGTAAAACACACAAACAAATCTCCAAATTGTCACCCTGTAATGGTATATGTGTACAACATAGTAACGACAGGGACATTGTCCATAACATAAACTACATTTTGAGCATTGTCACAAAACCATAACTTCACAAAGTTACTATTCAATAAAAGGTATTTCAAATTTGAGCATTATTAACATACCAATTCTGTTCAAATATCTCTCAAACTGCAGAGGAAGTCATACAGAGTGTTTAATTTACCAAAACGAACTATGAATTCGAAGATTATACTCTTTTCATTTGTTTTTATTGTGAAAACATATCGGTGATCCTGGTATGGATGTAATTTCTCTACATGATGCGACGGATGTATCATTAAAACATTGGACTACCAAAGTCTCATCTGAAATCAAAGCAAATTCATAAGATGTTTGGAAAGAGATGCATTTCACATTATAACGACTTATCCTTTAAATTACAAACATGGATTACATATTAACCAACTCGAGGAATTCCAAACGTCAAGATCTATTTTACTTGAAGTTCTATATATTTGCACTTTCTGTGAACCAATATACCACCATTTCATAATTATGTTTCGCCACACATGTAATTTGATATTCCAGTAAAGTTCAAAGACACAATGGAGTGGAACTTCCTTATAAAGAAGACTGTTATATCAAACTCATTATTTAGGTAATCTTGCTGGTCCCACTTGTTTATATTCTAATTGCGTTTTAACCCTGATACAAGGTTTTGATTTACATGTACGCAGGTAATTTCCTCGGTCCCAAAGAGTTTGTTATAACACAGTTCCACAGTAGGCGTATAGGTAATAATGCTGGTCCAAGTAAAAGTACATTCTACTGGTTTTTAACCCCGATATAACAAGATTTCGATAAAACAATTTAATTTCCTTGATCCGACTGAGCTTGTTTAACACAAGGTTCCACTGCAATACACTGCCTGACTCATAACATAAAAACCCTATTGAGTCTTATAATATGCCCGAATATTTCTCAACTATGACAAAATAAAGACAGACCAATAAAAATTCAAGAATATTCATAACACCCTTATTATCTACATAAATGTATTAATCAAGCTTTTACATCGTCAGCCTTATGCCAAAAGGGCCTTAAGGCCATAGACTTTATACAGTGATAAGGCCCTTTTGGCATAAGGCCGACGGCATTATCCAACAAATTCAAATCAAGGTAGAAAAAATTATTTAAAAGGTTCGCTAATGCAAACGATAATTAAATGTTTGAAGGTAAAAGACTACAATAGAAAGTGTACCAATCTACCAATCACCTAAAAAATAATTTGTGTATACCTAGAATGTATACAGATAACGTCAAAACACTTTTCTTGACCTTCTAAAGGTTAACGATTAATGAGTATGTAGAAAATAAAGAAAAACATAAAAATACCATAACGAGAACCCAAACCCAGCCCTGACTTTGGTTCCTCAAGCGTAGTTTTTTGTGCGAGCGCATATGGATGCGTTGATATGTCTATTCAGAAGTTGCTGAAATGCTTATTTAGAGAGTTTTTAAACTTGCAGTATCTCTTTTTAGAATTAACATTTGAACCTCGTACTTTGAACATTGCGTGGCGACATGGTACCACTAACATACATGTACAGAGCAAAATACAGTTAGAGATAATTCAACACAGAAGATATACAAATGACTTGTCAATTTCTGCTTTCCTTCTTTACTTTTATTTCCCCCAATTTAAGTGTTGGAGCCAACAGATGAATTGATCATAATTCTGCTTCATTGGTTATTCATAATCAGATCAGAAACATAAAATGTATACATGCATATCATACAGGGATTGTTACATGTGCATATCCCTCATTGACGTTCTTGCAGACCGATGTTACATGTACATGTACTGTATGTATATGCAATAAAACACAGTAAACATGATGCAAATCATCTATAATCTGACCCTCCACCAAAAATAAAACTTCTATGCAGCATACGAGGTAATATTCCATTTTACCCGTGTCACTTCCAAAGAAAATACAGAGGATTTCAATTTTGTCATATCAACGACCAAGCATTTATAAAACAATACGTTTGCATCCACTGCAAAAAGAGTACGTAAAAAGCGGTAATGTCATTAAAACCAAAACTTGCAAGGGAATTTACCTACATGTACTTGTATCATCCATGGTGTACATTGTACACAGATCTTTGTCCAGTATGAATTGCCCCAATATGTGCATGCACAGAAAGGGTCCTTGTGAGTTAACCATTTAGTCACTGAACTCAGTCTCAGTAAACCATCTTGCAGCATAGATTCTCTGCTGTTCACAATATCTTTCCACAGTAATGCATCGCTTCAATGCAGATTCTAAATGGCTTATGTGTAAAGATAGCACACACAAAGTTTCAGCGCCCGATATCCCCTACAATACAATTGTAGCAGTGTTACACGGGTCAAAGTCCACGGGCGATCCCGGGCAGTTTAGTGACTAAAAGGTTAAATAATTCCTTCCCCAGACAGTTTTGGAATCTCGTCACAAGGCAGGAACATTTTGCAAAATGCTTTAATGACTATTTTATTTCAAAGACTGAACATCTTTTGAACATCTTTTTTAAAAATTGGGTGTACTGTTGCAAAGTCACATGACCTATACATGTATATGACACAAGTCAGCCGAAAATGGAGACTTTATGGATTTTGTGTACAATATGAATGACACACTGTAGTGGCATGGAAGTACATCTAATCTTTCTCTTTCTATTAAAAATGCTCTAAAATTTAACTATCAAAGAACCGCCAAATTGACACAGGTAACAGTGAACTAACAAGTTTGAACAAGAACATGATTTACAACAACAGAAAGATACTTTACAAAATATCTTGAAAAATACATGTCAGAATGCTAAATCAAAGGAAAGCATTGAAACACACATGCCCACAGATGCAATGCCGTTTAATTACACTTTAATATATACTATAAAGCAATCCTACTATACAATTATTTTGCTAATAATTATTTCCCCTAGCACTTGACAAGCACACACAGGGTAGTACAAGCTTTAAGAGGCAGGCATATAGTTATTACATGGATTTGGTTTATCAAGGCTGGTTGTTACGATACAAAATATATATTTCAACCACGTTCTGATAAATACATGTACATCTCTTCCATCTAGATTTCTTATTTTGTTTTTTGAGTCAGGGTGGAAAACACTATCCATATAGGTATCAAATTCATAGCTGACTAGTTGTACAACCAGAAATTTGAGAAATGTGATTTAATTATTCGGAAACTTTGCTATCAAGACCACAAGTAAAAATGTTCAGTTGCTGGATATACAGGACACAGGTGTCATGGGGGAGGGGATGGGAGGTAACCAGTCCAATGAACATGTATTAAAAAGCCGTCTGGTCGTGGCAAGGAGTGTGAGGAGGTCGTTTTAAGTTTTAAAATAATTTCTGTCCATGGGAGCTTTTTTTTAAATAATTAATATGATCGAAAAAGCGAGATTTTGATGCAGAATTTTTTAATGGTTCTTTGTTTTTTAATTAAACTCTTTTTAGTTTTCCAGACCTGCATGTGCATCACTCATCGTTCCTGTGTATATTTTTCACTGGGCTGTATCATATTAATTTCACGGTCCTTCCCTCCTCTCTTTTCTTTTTCTCTCTTTCAATCTTTTTTTTTTCCATCTAATGGAGACTAAGCATTAGGCGTTTATTTTTATGTCATAAACTTGGGGACACAGTATTAGGGTAAAGATAAAAAATACAATTTTCACAGTCAAAGAGAAGAAAAAAACAACAACGTTGAAAAAATTGCAATTAGAAAGCTACATAGAGAAAGATTACACAATTTGACGGCCAGTGGAATTGCTATATTATGTACAAGGATATCTACCCAATGTCTTTTATTGAGCGGCTAGCTTTGCTTGGCGTCTTGTTGTGACGCCCGTCCGCTGTTCTGCTGGAATGGGCTTGGATGTGATGTCAAACGTGTAGATACCGAGATGTTGAGAGATCTGACAACAGAGGGCGACGCAGTATCGGACCAGGTCTAAGGTGCACCAAGCCTGAAAAGGAGGAATCAGAAAAATCATTGTCAACCGAGTAATGGATACAATTCTAGTCATGAGATTTTGTAGAACTTTATCTACTCATTACTATGTGGTATTGTCAATGGCCTGTATTCCCTAAAGTGGCTTAAGTTGAGCCTGGCATATTTTAGGCCGCTGATTCATGGAAAGGCCAAATGTCAACCCCTAAGTTCCGAATAAATTATTACATTAATGTAACATAAATTTGAAAACTATTTTTGGGGTGTGTAATGAACATCGGAAATCAATTTCATCAAGATAAGTATTTGTATTTGCATTTAGTTCCAGAACTATGTTGATTTGTATAGGATTATTAAAGAGGGTGACGTTTGGCACTCCATAATTCAGTGGCCTAAAACTGCGCACTTAGGCGGGGTTTAAGCCTGGCTTAAAGTTCGGCAGCGTTCGAGAATACAGTCCAATAGCTAATAGTTTATCAGTTCCAAAAATAATAAGAAAAGAAATTCCACAAGTAAAAAGCAAGTGATATTCCCTTAAATGGTTGAAATTTCACTTAAGTTTGTAAAATATATATATCAAGTTAAAGAAAACATCAAAATAAACAAAAACAAAATAGTCCAATTTTGGGAATGGGACATGGACTAGTGATACTCACCAGTGCCAGCCATAATACATAGTCTTCAGAGATCAAGGTGTCCAGGTACTGGTTCAGGAAGAGTAGTCCTGGTCCTATGAAAGCTGTATCCAGGAAGTTCATCCCACTTTTTGTCATGTGTGCAACCTGCATTATAAAGAATAACATGACATAATATTCATATAGCATCTAATACAATGTTTCTAAGAGCACAAAAAAATTTCAAGAAGACAGAGTAAGAGTATAGAGTATAAAAGGAAAGAGTTAGGGAATGAGAAAGAGGAAGAGGAAGAGAAATAGGGAGGGGAATAGGAAGTGGAAGAAAAAGAGGAAGAGTAAGGGAATGAGAAAGAGGAAGAGAAGAGAAGAGAAATAGGGAGGGGAATAGGAAGTGGAAGTGGAAGAAAAAGAGGAAGAGTAAGGGAATGAGAAAGAGGAAGAGAAAGAGAAATAGGGAGGGGAATAGGAAGTGGAAGTGGAAGAAAAAGAGGAAGAGTAAGGGAATGAGAAAGAGGAAGAGAAAGAGAAATAGGGAGGGGAATAGGAAGTGGAAGTGGAAGAAAAAGAGGAAGAGTAAGGGAATGAGAAAGAGGAAGAGAAAGAGAAATAGGGAGGGGAATAGGAAGTGGAAGAAAAAGAGGAAGAGTAAGGGAATGAGAAAGAGGAAGAGAAGAGAATGAGAGAAAAACAAGGAATAACAAGTGCTCAAAGAGCTAGATATCTCAATAAGCAATACATACCACTAATTTAATTGATATCTTGGATGCCAGCATGCCAAACATGATGATATAAATACAAGGCTGTCTCTCAAAGATACCAGTCTTTGACTTTTGCCAGATTGTAAAGAATAGGAGAATAACGGCGCTGATGTGGAACAGTGGAGCTATAACACTGGTGTCCTGTTAACACAAATAAATAAACATAAAATATAATACATTCTTTTCTGAATATCAGAAGCTGGGATTAAAGTTAATATCAAGTTTTGAGGAAAATATTTCGATAGTTTACTTGTAGAATCAAGTGATTTCTATGGGGTTATCAAATACTAAAGGCTTTTAATACCATAATCTTTTCATAGATCACTTTTCAACTGAAATGGTGCAAACAGTTCAGCTTGTTTCCTAGAGTCTGCTGGGATCCAGAAGAGGTGTAACTATTGCTAAAATGCTATGAGTTAACACCCTTTTGGTTTTTAAAGCTCATGGACAGTTTTGGAAGCAAAAAGGAAATTGGAATGAAACATGTTCAGTATAGTCTCCTGTTGTTCTCCTTGCATCAAAAGAGGTTTGCACGAGATCATGTGGTATTTCATCACATCAATGATATCCGGTGAATGCTACTTGATCATGGTAAATTACTGCCCTGCACTAGGACCTTTCCACCCCGATGGCTCCCCACGCAACAGTCTCGGAGCTTCACATGGATATAACACGCGTTTAAGTGCACGCTGCCGTTATAGCGAGTTTATATCCCTGGCCCGGTATAAATTATTTTTTACCTCGCATTTGTAAAATATTTCACTCTAGGAAGTGAAATCATCAGAGCATTTTAGTATCGGTCGTATCTTGCTATTTATCAACAAAAATCAAATAAATCTGATGAAAAGTTTTAGAGGGAGTACCATTTAACAAAACATGACCTTTAATAGAATATACATCAATTACTTACTGCGACTGTGGATCCATTACGACCTTTGCCCCCTCCAAATATTACCCTTCCATGATTATAGATGCTGATGTATGATAACATTAGACCAGATAGAGTAGCTACAGCCTTCAACTCCTGATCAATTACTGGTATCTGAAGCAAATCAAAACACAACAAAATAGGAATACAGTGGGAACTCGCTACAGAGAGCTCCAATATAACAAGATACCTGATATCAAGGTAATTTTGCTGGTTCAAGGTCATTATTTTCTTTTGTTTTATTACCCTGATACAAGGAGATTCCTGATATAACAAGGTAATTTTCATGGTCCCAAGGACCTCGTTATAGTGAGTTTCCACTGTAGTTGAGTTTTGAGAAATAGTCAAAAATCACTAGATATCCAAGGAGACTCAATTTTTTTTTACATTCTCACTTTTTAAAAATCATTAGTAGAGCCTCTGAAGTTCATGCTGTCTGTTGAGGGCCAGAAGGACGTTAACCTTGTGTAAAAGCACATGAGATTAAAGATAATGTTCAGTTCTGGTCATTGTGAAAGAAACTGTCTCAAAGCAATTGGGAAAGGGTGATCATGCCGACATAACAATTAGGAGAAACTGAGTTTTGGAATTGTCAAAATTATAACAAATTGACCCGATCTCGCTGAAAAGCACATGCACAGCACACAGAAATGGGTATATGGGACTGCACACACATGCGGCATGACTGTTCGGCCTAAACACTTCAGCTATTTCTCTTCATATTTCAAATATGCGAGCGCTTGAAGAGCAATCCTTTTCAGGGGAGATTTCTACTATGATGTACTTCCAAACTGACAAAAAAGGAATGGGGAAGCTCACAAATTATTTTTCACCTTTCCCAGAACTCAACCTTGAATTTAATGTGCTTCTGGCTCTGTGCTTTCCCACACATATTCGACTTGGTAAGACATGGAAAATGTATAATCTCATGATACGACAAGCTACGATCGATGAACAGGCATTGTCCTACATGTATATCATTGTGGGATTAAAGTAAAGTGAAGTAAAGTAAAGTAGTCCCAGGACCAGGTTGGTTACAGCAAAGAAATCAATCAATGGATCAATACACAAGATTGAAACTAAAGCAAATCTAACAAAGAGCTCTGATGAAAAAGAGAGAAAAATTTACACTGCTCGGTATTTTTTCATTCATCTTCAATTATTCATGCTTATTAACCCTTTCATGACAGGAATTATTTAATGTCTAAATTGATCCTGAATGTTTTGTTCTTCAAATTGGCAACAATAATATTTTCCTTTTATGCTACATGGTTCTAATAAAATGTAATGCCTTTGAAAATGCCTCGGGGGCTGCAATCTACAAGCCTAGCTTTTTAGCAGTCCCCTCCGCTACCAACCTAGTTTGGTTTTGGTTTTTCTATGTCTATTGTACGCTGTAACCAATAATTGTAAGTTTCATTGATTTGCTATGTACGATGTAAACCTAAATATGCATTTTATATTGTTGGAAGTGGAAATAAATGAAATGAAAAATGAAATGAAAATAACACACATGGTGAATAAGAACTTTCATTTATCGAAAAGTTGAAAAAGTTGCCAATTTGGATAAAACAACGATTTTGAACCTCTCGTTGCGTTGCCAATTTAAGATTTTGAAAGCTTATTCTCCTCTTTGAAATTCTTGGCATCAAACGCAATATGGTCATGCAACAAAAATGGCCACAGTGTACATGCGTATGAAAAAAAGAAGGAAAAGTCAACATAATTTCATTTATACAGAGATAATCTAAAAGGCAATCCACCCTTTGTAATATTAAAGTTGATTTGCCTAAAAGCAGAACAATCACAGAAACAGGATGCTCTATTTAATAACGTTTGAAAGAAATCGGACAAAGGAATAAGAAAGTTATGAATGTTTGACAAATTAGATCACTAAATCTATACGGATCTCAGCTTGGCAATGCGGTCGGTTGACTATGACGTATTCACGGTTAACTCTCCATGTACAGTAAAATGTCATCAATTTGCAGTTTTCTCCTAAAGCATCTTTTCCCTTGGGGCAGTACTCTACTCAAAATGTATTGTACATACTGTAGATGTAATATTCTCATAGGTCCTCCCAAAAGAAAAAAAATCCTAATAAATAATACATACATTTTGAAAAATTGACAATTTAGTCATTTTGTGCGTTGGAACAAATGGGAGCATAGCCAGCCTCTACATCACAGTGACATTACAGACTCAGCCAATTTTGAAATTCCCATTTAGTGATTGCAACTTCCCAAAATTAATATCTTTCATATCCGATTTCGTTTCAACTTTCAACAATCTGCTTTCGTGATTTTTCTGCCTTCTTCCAGCGCAACTAGTAAGGTTGGATTTTCCCTGGAATGTTAAAAAAAGCTAAATTGATGTACCTTGACCAACCAGATATCAGCTCCCATGAATGCTGCTACAAGATAAAGACCGCAGAAACAAAGCTGTCCTTCCGTTACATCACATCTGAAAGAAAGATGACCCGGATGGCGTTTCATCAAGCGTTTTGTCAGTGATTTTTACTGACAAATTTGCTCTCAGCCAATCAGATGCAAGGATTTCAGTAGCTTATAACAGTTGTCGGTAAAAATCACTGACAAAACGCTTGATGAAACGCTCCCCAGGAAAGCATGACAAAACCTAGGAAACCTTTAGTACAAAAACAATCATAGCAGAACTTAAAGGGGAATTAACCTCAAAATATAAATGTGCTCATATTCAAAGATGTAATCTAGTCCTTCTTGTTGCCCTACGCAGTTTTGCATTAAAATATACGAGATGGGTATAAATCAGGATTTTCTCAGCAAGATTTATCGTCTGCTAGCGATACCAGGGGGCTGCCATTTTCTTAATGTTTACATAAAGATATTTTTAATCCGAATGCAAAATTGTCTTTCTTCCCGATACAAAATTCCAGATAATTATATATAAGTTCATATATTCACAAATTTATTTTATATATTTTGCTCAAACCTTCTGTTTCTTAAGTTTTTCTGCTTCTTAAAATCAACTTGTAATCAGGGTGGACTTTCCCGTTAAACAAATGATAACTGATAAATGATGCAAATTGAATTATCTTACATTCCAAACTTGAGTGTGCCACAAACGTATGTCTGCCAGTGAGCGGTGAAGTAGATGAACAATGATGTACACGATGTCATGAAGGTAAGCCATGGATGGGTTCCTAGCTGCATTGCGCAACACACTCCTACACTCACAAATACTGTAAGAGACAATAAAAGCAAAGAGTTAAAGAAGAGTGATAACAACCATAATTCCCCATTAACCCGTTGGCCTGTATTTTGAACTCTGGGTTGCCTTAAACTCTAGTCTAAGTTAAACTAGAGTTTAACTTAAAGCTGACTTAAACCACAAGTCCAGTCTAAATTCATGTACAAAGTTAAACCACAGTTGACTGGAGTTTAAGTCATAAAAACCAAAGTTCAGAATGTGATTTTCTAAAACTCTGGTTTAGACTGGGTTAAAACCGCATTTACAACACGGTTTGAATTAAACCGCAGTTCAGAATAGGGGCCATTGAGAACAAATTCATACATATTGTGGTTTGGCTCAATAATCTTTTATTAAGAGTCCTAAAATATATTAGACTGCAGCAGAAAGAGCACAAATTCCTGCACAAACTATAAAATCTATATGGGTCATTTCACCAGGTTGGGACACATTAGTGTGACATAACAAAGATCACTAAAATGATTTTAGGCTAGTACTTGTATTGTTATTGCATTGAACTGTCTTTAACTTGAAGACAATGCACAATTTAACACATAGAACAATACATGATACATGTACATGTACAAGGCCATTAACTTTTTTCAATTTTTTAAATGTGGAGGCTTCCATAGACATTTTCTGACGTAACATTGACACCACATAAATTTCACCTATTGTGTCAAGTGGACTTTAAAACATTTTAAAAGAACTATTGTTGTCCAACTTTGTACATTTTACTCTAACATGACATGGTGAATGTTTCTGACGTAATTTAAAATTCATAAATGAGGGATATAAGAAATTATGTTTGAACAGACAGGTATGACATAACATTGACGCCATGAATGTACATGGTCATATTTCACACATCAAGCAGCAAATGTCCAAACTTTTAATATTTTTGTATTTATGGTGCTCATCAATTTAGTAAAAATTGTACTTTGACACCTTTAGCTTAGCTTACATAGATGTTATACAAGAAATTGTCTAAAATGTGTGCATGACGTAACATTGACACGTCTAAAATAAATATAATATTTGATATTTTTTACAACATAATTACAAGCCAATTTTGCAACACTTTAAGGTTAGTAAGATATATTTTATACACATTTAAAATTATAGGAAAGTCTGACACCATTGTTACGTCCTACACTTCAATTTTGGATAAGGTGAATTGTGTATTTCAAAGTAATAAATGACAGGAAAAATGAATCTACCTGAAAGTTTGGTACTTACAGTGATTTGATTTAAAAGTATGGATAGATTAAACTTTAATAATCATCATACTTTTTCTAGACATCACCATTTACTAATTTTTCATGTCACAAATTTCTCACTTTTTCCACTATAAATTTGCTGGAAAAATATGAAATATGAAAAGAAAATCAATTCAAGTGAAATCATATTTAGTATCATTTCAAAGATTTGTGTATGACGTGCAAACTCCATCAAACCAATTGTGAAAAAATATTTAAGACATATGATAAAATTCCAATTAAATTTTGTAAGTATGAAAATTGGAAGTGTGTCCCAACCTGGTGAAATGACCCATATACACTGTAATAATAGCAGTTAGATAAAGCGCTTTTCCCTAAAAATCAAAAGCACTGTCTGATTACTGGTATTGTTTGTACCTTGAAATAGCCAAGCTAACCTGGGCCCCGTTTCATAAAACTTGTCATCAATATTACAAGTTACAAAAATTGTTATACTGAAATCCTTGAATCTGATTGGCTGAAAGCAAATTTGTCATAGAAGTTTGGCAGCTGTTATTGATAATAAGTTTTATGAAACGGGGCCCAGATAATTCATTCCACCTGGGTAGAGAGTGGCAAATGTAGATTAATGCCTTGACAAAGAATGTTTTGAATTTTATATCACATGGACCCAGTGAATATGCAAAGGGACATTCTTTCATGCAGCTATGTTTCTTTTTTTTTATTACTTCTCTCGGTTTTAGAATTAAAAGCTAAACCCGAGAATATACATGTAGAGCTCTGCGGTTTTGCAGCTGCAGTTTTTTTTTAGAAAGTTTGCTGCATGAAGTCTGAGTGGGGCTGAAATAGAGATGACATTCAGAGTTTTCAGACATGATTTGGTAAACAAATTTTTGAAAATGCCTCGGCAAAATTGAATGAGCGAAGCATAGCATGCCTCAAATATGTCTTGTACATGTAACTCATCGATCAGCGAGTAGGCATAGCAGACATTGATGTGGCCAGCTACGTTTTTGAACCCTCCAATTTGTTGGCTCTTTGAGGCGGTTCTTCTCCTCTTGTCTGAAGGGGGCTTGGATAAGGATGACATACATGTATTTACCAATTGATACTGCATCACATCCATGGTCAAAGAGTTCTCCCAGTTGAGTGCTGGAGTTTGTACGCCTGGCCTGCTTTCCATCTATAGCGTCTAAAGACTGGTATGCGAACAGACACAGAGCTGCAAACGCATACGCCCATGCTGGAGCCTGCAGTTCAAATTGAAGAGATTGAATTGTTTAAAGATAATGAAGGGTTGTTGGTATGGTCAATGTGATAAATTTGGAGAAATGTGTTATTCTTGATTGATCTAGTTGATCTCAGACCGAATTGATTAATCTGGGTATTTTTTTCCATAAGCTTTGAAAGTTATGAGTACAAAATTGGTTATAAATATCGGATTCCCTTTACATACATGTACATGTACACTGTTTTCATTTGGGTATATTCCAAGAAAATGTTTGCTTTTCTTTTCTTTTTAAAAGTGTTTACTATTTACCAACGCCGACGGATTTGATGTCTATATGTATATGTATCTGACCATGCTATGAATGACACATACATGTACAAGCTTCAACCCATAACTACAATTTTTTTTTTGGAATGGTAGAACATTTCAAACATCAGAGATGTACAGGTAAGATTAGATCAAATGCCTTTGATTTTCAAAAAAAAATTTTTGTTATTGCCAAGCAGTAATGAAATTTGCATATTAACGAGGTCGGTAACAGAACTTCGGAAGGACATCTTGATTTCCTATTGATGTCCTTCCGTTATACCGACCTCATTAATATGCAAATTATGTTAACTTATGTTAACTGTTACTGTTCAGGCTGTTTGCCTCATCAGTAGAGGGCGCACAACCGATATTGGAGATTGTCTCTGATATCAGAGACTTCCGTAAATAATTTTAGTCTCTGATTTGGGAGATCAATTTGCTTTGTTTACATTTGCGGAAAAAGGGATTACCTAGGCGCAAAATGAAAATATGATAAGCAGATTCCTCTTGAGAAATTACCCCTCTTACCCGTCTACTTTTGTTTTCATAACAGTTTTTGTTATGACCCACACACAAAACAAATGGGTTTCTGACCTCGATGAGGCAAAATTTGGCTGGGATAAATTGCCTTGTTATTGGTGTCGTTTCTTTTATCCTTTTGTAAGCTAAGTCTCCAATATGGGAGACAGTCTCCCAAATTAATGGGAGAGTCTCCGATATCAGCCATGCGCATACTACTGATCATCAGCCATAATCTTTTCATTTTCTCTCTCTCTCATGTCTCTCTCTCTTTGACTTTGTGACTGATTGCCATAACCCCAAATTTGTCAAAACTCAATCAAGACAAAAGTCAAATTCAAACATGTCGAAACAAATCAATTATTATTATTATTATTACGTTACGCCTAGTTACATGGTTACGGTATTATGGCTAGAGTGCCCAAGTCTACGCAGTGCCCATGTCTGCGCACACACGTAACTGCGCGCTTCTAATTAAAAAACACGCAACGAATACAAACTTTTCATCTTTATCATAGCGATGGGTATTCATGCAAAAAAAAACGAGTCCACATATTGAAAAAAGGTCTTATTTCACGCATTTTATTCACAAGCCTAAAAATGTTGTTGTTCACGTTAAAACTCCCGAACTGTGTGTAAAATGAATGAGTGCGCAGACATGGGCACCATTGTTTTTTCAATGTTGAAATGACACGGCCGCCGTTTCTTGCCATAAACACTGGTAAATGGCATTGTTCTTGCTCTAATTTTGATGAGAATTTTTGCAAACTTACTCTTTAGAATATCAGGAATAATATAAAATTGAGCTTTAGAGGAATATTACAGAAATTCGTGTGAATTTCTGGTCAAAATCTTAGGTGCGCAGACATAGGGCTCCCCATCATACTAGTATAGGCCCTAATATTAGTTAGGGGTAGGGTGCGCGGCCCGGTATTCGGTCATATTCCAGAATTCGGTCACGCAGCTCTTTGAACAGCTGTGAAGAACTCATGAATAATTTTTGAGGCTCGAAACCTATACATAACAGACACATGAACAAGGTACCTCTAATGTTGAAAGCAATTCAGGTCGGATGCCCTGGAAAAGATCTCCAAATACCCTCGAAACTGGTCAGTGTTACCCAAGTTTCCGCACTTTCGGGTTCCGTTAGCGCGTGAGTTAACACGCATAGCCATATGTAGACGCCTATGGTGAAATAACTATGTGTGCAGGTGCAATGAATTTAGTATGTGTGTGAAGAGGAGCTTCCGGGTCTTCCATCTATCGCAGCGAATTTGCAAATGGCGATCTCAGCGATGAGCAAGAGAATATATACCTCACCCCTGCCAGTGAGATGGCGCTCTTCCAGTATTCGGTCAGGCAACATTGAGTGCCTTGCGCCAACACGCTTTGTGTGTAACTTGTCGCTTTGCGCTTCGCCGACGCGCTTTGCGCTTTGCTGACGCGCTTTGCTCTTTTTAGAAATACATTTTGTGCATTATTTCTGACCCTAGAGCTTCGATTTGTGGATTTTAATGGATAAAAATTCTCATACATTTAAGTATGAATATATAGAAGCCACAGAAAATGCCTAAAAACGCAGAAATGTGACAAAAATGGTTATATAACTCTCCCGAGATGCAGCGCACTATTGCGTGACCGAATTGTGGACGGCGCCGACCGAATACTGGGCGGAAAACTTCTCCTTCTTCTGTCGGCGATATTTTTTGGGGTAAGTTTCCATGTTTTAAATTATTTTGATAATTATTTAAAGGACAATTTTGCGGTTCTTTTGATGGTAGATTGTCAATTTAAAGAGATAGGTATTCATATTAGCGGCGATTTCTTTTTAAGTGACCGAATACCGGCGCGCGCACCCTAACGTCCGTGCGCATTGATTCGCCACCGTTGTTAACTCGCCACTCACCTGTCACTTACTGTCAGAACTCGTCCTCTAAAAATTATCTGCATCGCTTCAGACTTTGTTGTGGCTACATTGAATAGGTCAAAATATATTCTTCTGCCGTTGGAAGTCTCTTGTAAGATCCGGCGCATGAATAAGAGTTGGGCGCGATCAAAGTTTAACTAGCACACACACTCCTGCAATAGCCGGTGGATGGAGCTCGGGCGACAAAGACTAGACCTCCCTACTCAACAATAGTTGTAGCCCAATATGATGACGGAAGTTGACAAAATTTGCTATCGAGATGAAGATTAAAATATACTGATCAAGCTGGTACCATTTTAAAAGAGGGGGTGGTGTGATCTAAAAAAATAGAAGGGGGTGGCGGTTTAACGTAGAACCCTCTACAAGAAGGTGGCGAGTCTGCGTAGATCTGGCACATGTGTTGTGTGTATGTATGACGTGCCTGTGTGGTGTGCGCATGCGCGCAGTATTGGATTTGTAACTACAGGTAGAGATCGATGGGCGCGACTCAACAGCAGCCACCTATTGAGTCGCCATCCCGGAAGTACGTATATAGTGACGTCATTCTCTTTAAAATGGAGCATTTTCATGAATCATGCTTTTGAGATATTTTAGGGGATACATTGATGTTTTCATATTAAATCAAGATTTTGGCAAGAATAAAGTTTAATTTAGCAGTATAGGAAGTTTAAGGCCGTTGGGTGGCGACTCAATGCGCATGGACGTTAGGCCTATGACTATGGTCTAGGCCACTCATAGGTACATTCCTATACTTCGTGTGTATAATGTAGGCAGTCATACACCTCATCTTTTTAAAACACCACTGCACAAAAGTCACCAATATTCACTCAAAATCGGCATTTAATTTTCAAAAACCGACCCCAAAATATCCAAGAAATACAATAAATTCAACTCACCAATGTTGGAAAAGATATTTACAAAAATGAAATCCGCAATTTACTGTTGATTCTCGCGAAACGAGCTATCGGAGTCATTGTGTACATTTCCTGGTCGCCGCGGGCGCTGACATCTCCCCAAAAGAGTTTTGTCCTCAAAAATTCGGTCCCTATGGCGTACACGGAAAAGTTCAGATTTTCTGTGTGCGCGATCGTAAAGATCGATGTGCCCTTGCGATCCCGAGTTTCTTCGTGGACAAAAATTATATTGGCCGATTTTAGTCTAAGACATCGGCAGTTTGTAAACAACACGCGATCGCGAAACAAATCGGCGGGGATTTCTCCGGTTTTGGACAAGATTTTGACTTTGGATTTTGCTGTAAATATCAAAAGTTCTTCCTAACGGCCATTTGAGGTAGGAGTGAGATTTTTAAGGGCTGAATTTGAAAGCAAGTATTTAAAATATTTATCTTATTTTCCCCCCCATACCTTTAGTACATGCGACAGAAAATACCAACTATTTTACAGAAATGTACCCGGGAGTGGTCTAGGCCTATGGACAATTACGAAGTAAAATAGAGATCTAAGACTAAGTAGATTAATTAGTCCGAAAATTTGTTTGTCATGAACAAGCATGATACTTGATAGATAAGTCAAGTGAGAGTTACATACCACTTCCCTTGCAGTTGGACAATAGAAAACAAGTATCAGGGTCGAGATGATGTTAGCAGCTAACCCGATCAGTGTGATGGTGTTCGGGGCGAGCGTCCGCGGGACCTGCTCTACAAGCCAGCACCAGAACACCTGCATAACGGGTTCGGCGATGGACTTCCCCTCCGCGCTGTATTTGTGCTCTTTCAAGCGCTTGAGTTGGGGCGGCGAAAGCACCTCCATAGTTAGAAAACCGTCCAAAGCAGCCGCTGAAGACATATTTTATGCTGGGCTCCACGGAATTATGGCTCTTAGAAGATTTTCCTCAGAAACCGGGAACAGGAGGATGACAGGATGACACTGACCTCGTCCTATACCGAGCTCGACCTCCAGCTAGCTCAGCCAAAGACTTTTAATAATATCAAGACAGATTACTCTCACCTACTTCCGTAGTACATTTTGGCAGGAGTAAATTGCCGTGTTAAAAAGACTCGGGGGGGGGGGGGGGGGGATACGTTCGCCATACACGTAAAAAGATGTCTCATTTTTTCTTGGTATTTCATATTTTACTCTATCTTTTTTAAGTCTGATTTTTGCACGAGAGAAAGGATGGATAGTTCAAAAAACTAATTTTGAACCTTTATTGTCAATAAATGACACTATGAATCCCCAGGATAATACCTGATTTTTGACAGAGTCATCTGTCATATAGGGTTAACACGTGAAAACATGGATTTTAAGAATGATTATAGTTCCCCGAGTATTACCTTGAATTTATTGTAAATGTAGCTTACATGTAATTTGAGACTCTGACAAAGCTTAATGAAGGCTCAAAAAGTGGAAGAGACCCCGCATAAATAAACGGGAATATGCATGTTTTTGGCCTTCAGCTGCCACAGGTTAACACATGAAAACAGGCATTTTGAAATGAGTTTAATTCCCCTATAGTATTTATTTGAAATTATGAAAAATGTGATTTACATGAAATTTAAAGCTCTAAAAATGTATAATTATGGCTCGATAAGTAGACCCCGCATAAATTAACGGGAATATTCCCCTAATATTTATTTGAAATTATGAAAGATGTAATTTACATGAAATTTAAAGCTCTAAAACTGTATAATTATGGCTCGATAATCACCCCTCATAAATAAACGGGAATATGCATGCTTTTGACCAAAAAAAAAAAAGTTGTCTACTTTTGTTTATGTTGATGACGTAATGTGGGCGTGTACATAGGCGTGTAGTATCGATCACGTGAGATCCACATCCAATGAGATCGTGCGCTAGCAGATTATAAGTCCGCGCGGACTTATAATCTGCTAGCGCACGATCTCATTGGATGTGGATCTCACGTGATCGATACTACACGCCTAAGCCGCCCAAAGGATTCAGGGTGGTATTCTGAGATTTATTTTATCTTGATTTTAGTGAAAAGATTTTCATTGTCAAAACAACTTTTAAATTGCAACATTTCATTGGTGTTTGCGCAGATGAATTCCGCGTACACAGCCACTTTTGCGCAGTCATTATTTCACTAAAATTATTTCACTAAAATCAAGATAATTTTAATTGTCATATACAAAATGTACGCTTATGGCGCATCATTGGTTTATGACTGCGCAAAAGTTGCTGCGTACGGGGGAATTCATCTGCGCAAACACCAATGAAACGTTGCAATGTTTTGTTATGACAATTAAAATTCTTTTCACTAAAATCAAGATAAAATAAATCTCAGAATACCACCCTGAATCCTCAGAATACCACCCCAGGGCAGCGTTTCATCAAACTGAAATAAGTACAAGTTCGCCGACATCCCATTGTAGTTGTGACAGTTTGATGAAACGATGCCCAGTTCACTATTTCTAACGGTTCAGAGGCAAAATTCAATGTGTAAAATTAATAAATTCATATAATCAATGTTCTATCACCGAATTACGCCTAACTACATGCATGACTGATGTTAGATCAAGCAGATCGCTGAGAGTGAACAGTAACCGACAAGCAAGGTTGCCACATCTAGCATAATTATGCTTTTTAGCATGATTTTGACCCTCTTGGAATCTAGCATAATTATGCTTTTTATAGCACACTAGGCGCACACTATACGATCCGACTGCGACCCGATTTTCGAACAAATTGCAAAAAGTTTCAAAAAGTGAAATTATCTCATTTGAAGTTCGGAATAATGATACGAATACTAATATCGAAATTTTGGTTAACTGCAATTCTTCTGGTTAGAGTAAAGGCCAAATCGGCTTCAAATCTTAGTCGATCGCAAAATTGGTATGACGTCACTACGATTTGGAATTGAATCCGCTTTTATTCCTACACGGGGGCTCGCAGTAACCCGGAATTTCGATTTTAGTATTCATACTACTATTCGGAAATTTGATCACGAATATTTTACATGTTTGAAGGTTCATATTAAATGTTATAACAACTTTTCCCAAAATCGCATCGTAGTCAGATCGTGCAGTGTGCGCCGGGCCTTAAAAAGAGAGTTTAACGTTCAACTCAGACCTTTCCCTATGGCAGTGAGAGCATTTTCCCTACTTTGACATTACATCACCTCATTCAATCGAGTGGGAATTCCGAACAAGATGATTTATTGAGCCATTTCGCATACCAAATCTTGACTAATGACATCCTCTAACTAGTGATCTAAAGATTGGTTGACGGGAATTTGTATATGCCTCGAAGCTCAGGAAAGTAGTTCACGGGGGGGGGGGGGGGGGGGGGGGATGCAGGGCTGTCAACTTCGGGGGAACTGCTTGGAGGGAGATTCATATTGTTTTTTTTACTTCTCGCCAGCCCTCCGAAAGTCGCTCAGTGGAGGGGGGGGGGGACAGATTTTATGGGATCCAGTATTCTTCCATAATTCTCTGACAAGCATACTTAAAACAAACAAATTCTCTGACAAGCAAAAAATAAACAAATACAAAATAAAAGTTATCAGTTCTAAAGGGGGCACAATTAAAAAAAAGGGACACAATAATTTACAAGTTTCTTTCAAAAGAGGGAAGCACGGGCCAGAATTCTCCCCCCCCCCCCCCCCCCCCAATCCGCCACCGAATTCTCGGAGGGTATAATAGACCGACATTTTTAGCCTCATGCATGGGCTCCCAAACTAATGGTGCTAATTCCTCACACGCAATCTCATTTTTTAAATAAACCTTTTCTGTTTTGACTTTAAACGGAATAATTAAAGCCAATAGATTTACACCATACATGTTGGTCTCTCATCCCTTTAATTTGCAATAATCATGATATCAAATGAAATATTCTGATTTAGAAAAATAAAGATAGCATTTTATTATCATTATTCTTTTTTCGCAATTCCTGTCAGATATCGTAGTGTTTGCTCATATAGAGCTTAACACCAGGGAACATGTTTGGACCACGCGCCCCCCCCCCCCCCCCCCCCCCCATCACATAAATATTTCACAGCGAATAACTTTTTAAAAAATACAAACATCTCTCTTGGCTCCCTCTCCTCCCTGTCAATGTCAAGATTATGCCCTTTACGGCTTTACCAATTAAGCGATGTGCAGAAAAAATAAAAAATAAAGAAAATAAAAAATACAAACATCTTGATAAAGACTATAACCTTTCCCTCTGGGCCGATCGACATGCATAGTGGATGTACCACAATATATACGCGTGCTTTATTTCGGGACTTGAGCACTCTTCGTATTTAAACTCTTTGGCACAGCTAGCTAGCTTGCCGTATATTATTGGCGATGATTGGTTCATCTATGGCTCGTTTGCATTTAGCATTTACTCCACTGCGCTGCATATGTGTCGGCTGCGCTGCGCTGTTGTAATAGAGGAGTTTAGTTCAAGTTCAAGTTCAAGTTTATTTTTGTCTTTCTTCCAAATGGATGTAATACAATTCTAACAAATTAATAACATGTGTCAGCAAGCGCGGATCCAGAGGGGGGGGGGGGGGGGGGGGGGGCAAGGGGCGTGCGCCCCCGTTTTGTCTGACAAAGTATGCCCCCGACCCCCTAGATGGCCGTTTGGCTTCGTCAAACGGAGGGTTCCTCAGTATGCGCCCCCCCCCCCTTTCTGAAAATCCTGTATCCGCCCTTGGTCAGAGTACATAATAAGAACAATAGTAAGGAACATGTTCGTACAAAATGCATTTAAGTAAAATAGAAAGACGAGGAGCTTAGCTTAGCTTAGATTGTAAACTCAGGTCCCTAAAAGCAATATCATATCGTAGAAAACAACTAGCCTGGTTATATAGTAGAAAATTTAATACAAAAAATGTTCGTATAAAACGCTTGAGTACTAAAAACAAATAACATGGTTTAACTGAGTCACAAAAATAGGGTGGGGATAATAGATAAAAACATAGTTATAGCAATGGAAAGTGGGGGTGGGAAGGAGAGAGAGAGAGAGAGAGAGAGAGAGAGAATTAGAAAAGCTTGCTATAGGCGAGAAAGGGAGAGAAAGAAGAAAAGGTTAAGTTAGCAGGTGCTATACAGTAGTAGATTGAGGAATGGATCATGTTCAAATATGAATCACGGCAGCACCACAATTTGGAGCATAGTTTAAGAAATTACAAAGTAATTACTCAATAAGTATAACTTCAGTTTACGTTTGAAGACAGATATACTGACAGAATGACTAATGCTTGAGTCAAGAGAGTTCCAAAACCTTGGTCCAGTGCGAACTGAAGTGTTGAGAGTAAACTTTGTCCTTGCATGGGGTAAGTGGAATGCTGAAGCACGTCTTGTGGCATAAAAATTGTGAATTTGATTGTTTTTCTTGAAAATCTTGGCGAATGTCAGTGCCAGTACACCTGAGTTAAGATCATACATTAAGATCATTGCATATAATAAATATCTTCTATATACCTTTAGAATTCTGTGATGATAAAAAAGAGGATTTGTATGAGCAAGAAAGTCAGAATTATGGATCGGTAGTTCGTCAACAATTTTGGGTCACCCTTCTTAAAAATAGGGACAACCTTTGCGACTTTCATACTCCTGGGTACAATGCCATTTGCCATTGACAAATTAAAAATATGCACTAATGGCTGCACAATTCCCGCTGATACATTTTTAACTAGACTGTTGGAGATGCACAACCAGGGCTTATTCCAATCTTCAAAGAATTTACAATACTAAGTACCTCTCCTTCATTTGTTGGCAATAAACACAAACTTTGCTGATTAGGTTCTTTTAAGAAGTCATGGAATGATTTATCACAATTTAGTATGCCCTCAGACAGATTCGGACCAATACTACAAAAATAATTATTGAATTTTTCAACAATAGATTTTGTATCATCTACTAATTCTCCATCAATTTCCAGAGATCTTACGCTGGATGTTTTACTGTTGCTCTTAAAAATATTTTGATTACCTTCCATGTACCTTCCTTTTATATCATTCGAGGTTGCCTGAAACTGAATGGAATAGTAATTTTCTTTGAAACATGTAATACATGTATTGTAGTTCAGGTGTTCCGATATCTAGTGTAATTTATACGTGACTGCTCTGATTTAGTTGTCTTGTATTCATAATATAACTTATTTTTCTTATTGATTGATTTTAATAACGATCTTGTAATCCATAGCATTCGGGGTTTTCCCTGCGATTTCCGCTATCCCTTTTACATAGAGGTATATTCTCATTATACAACAATAAAAATTGGCTAAAGAAGTTATCAAAAGAGCTATCATAATCTTGATCAAATAAAACATCACTCCAGTCAGTTGCAATTAGGGCTTCCTTGAGCTTAGCAATATTCCCGGGATTACTCTACGAACAGGTTGATTTCGCATATTAATGAAAGACGTTTTTCTCAGTGGAATCTTGGCATATATAGGAAAATGCATGGTCAGACAGATAAGAAATTATGATACCAGCATCTGAAAAGGGTTGTGAATTAGTGAATATATTGTCAATGAGAGTAGATGAATTATCAGATATTCTTGTAGGTTTTGTGATCAAAAGCATCAAGGAAAAGGACACCAAGATGTTCAAAAGGTCGTCAATACAGCTATTTCCATTGCAAGTGAGCGAGTTCAGATTATAATCACCCATTAGAAAAATTGTCTTGTTATTATAAGTAGTGGATTTAACAGAATATTTTGTACTTCATCGATAAAGAGATTTATAATTCTTTGTGGCGGCCTATCAACGACATCTAAAACAGCATTTCGTTTTCCTGGTATGAAAACATCAACAAAATATAGTTTCTAACACATCATTCATAATGGTATAAGCTTATGACATATTTGATAATCCATTACAGATGGAATGTATAAAGCCACCCCTCCACCTCTTTTATTTTGTCTATCATTAGAAACCAGATTATAACCAGGAATTGACTATATTAAAGCTAGTATCGAAGTCAGTACTAAACCAAGTCTCAGAAACAAAAATGCAATTCAAATTTGAAAACTGCATGAGCGTGGCAGAGGCAAGCCATTTGCCAATTCCCTGGAAAATTAAATTATACTTAGATCAAATGCATATTATGTTGATGACAAGGCGAAGTCTATAACGTTTGGTTTACTGGGACGTCGCTAGAGGTGTGGGTGGTTGGGTGGGTGTGGCGTAGGGAGTGTACGGCGACACCCCCACTAAAAAATAATAGAATTCTGATGACAAAGTTGAAATTTTCATATGCTGTCGGCAAAACTCAAAATTTGATGACCTTCTTCTTTGCTTCAAATTTGTTCCCAAACCCCCTCCCATCTAAAATGATCTATCGACGCCCTGATAATTCTAAGATCATAATTAATTTACTTCCCTGAATAGGAGACTAATCACTTTATTCATAAAATTCTCATATTTATGTTCATTTTTATAGTCCCAAAATTTGCCGACGGAGTGGGGGGGGGGGGGATGGGGGTGGTGGCAGGGCCACAACTGAAAAATTTAATCCATTTTATTTTCGTGTAGGCCTACGGATCTGCCAATGAATCTAATGTTTCTGCATAGTGATTCTGTCACTGTGAGTAAACATCTCTCTCTCTCTCTCTCTCTCATAGGCTATGATTTGACTCTAAATATTATGCATAATATAAAAACGATACTGTTATATTTCAAATCTTGATAATAATCTCATTTGTTAGATAAAGATTAGGACCTTGCATACCATTCTTTCGGTTTTCAAAAAATATAACACTGAATTGACAAATTATGGAGTTTTGTCAAACATCGCCAAGTGCCCTATTTCATACTCTTTCTCTCTCTCTCTCTCTCTCTTGTACTGGACTAGATTCCTGAAATGAAGGCCCCCGGTTATATTTGTACTATGTATAATGAGATGTAAAAAAGAAAAAACAAACATTATAGGATACAGTACATTATACGTTATAAAAAAACCAACAACCTTAAATCTGCCACTTAACTTTACATACCACTTAATTTTACATACCATTTAAAATTCTTGTAAAACATGGTGCTACTCGTGCAATTGGTATATATATATATATATTTTTTTTTTTTTTTGGGGGGGGGGGGGGGGCTGTGGATCAAAAGATACTGAGCCAAGCCATAAAATCTTGGCAATTGTCTTGAAAAAAGATTAATAAAATTAACTAATTTTCTCTACTTAATGATTGCACTTTTCAAACAATATATATTAGACTTTATATGAAAGTGAATTTTATTCAAAATCATAATTCTAGACGTACATGTACTCTCAACAATAAAAATAAGTGCATCCGCAAGAAAACATTAAAATACAAACATTGATATCATTATTCTGTTTTTAAATCTGATTTGTGACCAAAACGATTCAATAAATGCAGAAAGTCAGTTACAAGTTCTCCTCTTCTTCTGCCGAAATTTATTAACGACCAGGTCTTCTGCTGCTGTCATTTCACAAGTACACATCATCAAGATTTGGTCTTTTCCTTTTGCAAAGTAAGCTCATGACCTACAGGATAATCAACTTATTTCAATTTCTTACCCGGTCACAAATTCTGTAATTCAGAGTTAAAGGCCTACAAAGTGACATATAAAGTATACGTTAACTAGGTACTATTTTGGCAGACATCTACTACATGTACATTCGACGTTTTACAAAGAAAAGAAGAACAAAATATCTATGGGAATGCAATGTGTAAAAACATAGTTAAACAAATCCAGAAATGGTTTTCTCTTTAATATTCTTTTTTCCAGACATCTTTTCCATTTTTAATACAGATCTTAAGTTGATCAACTACCAACATCATAGATGCATTGTCCAGCAGCCTCAATGACATGTCTCAGAGCTCCCCAGTAACATTTCTTTTGCAAGGAGGTCTGGAGTGAAATTTCCAAGGTATGTATGCATATTTTTTGACGCAACTGTGTGGCGGATGTCTTTCAAAACATACATCCCCGAATTTGAGATAATGCACTGCTTAGCGTTTTATCATCTATAGCAAAACATTATATTAGCACATTAAATGTTTTCTTTGTGACAATCACTTTTGTTCTATTTTCCTTTTGAAATTTTACCTCCCAAATGTTTTATGTTATGATGTAAAAGCTAATTATCTTTTCAAGCGTTTCATTATTATAAACCACCACCAAATGCAGAAGAGCAAACAGTACCATTTCAAAAGACAATACTTGGTGAAGTATCGAAATATGAAGCTGTGTAATCTATTCAGGACAATGCAGGGCCCTGTCTTGAGTTGTAATTGATCCACATTAATTGATCACAGGTCCTCCAATCAATCGCAAGTTTATAATATCCCATCCCGTCTCCTAACTACGCAGTTGAGACTAATTTAAAGTTGTGATCGATTCGAGTCAATCGCAACTCTTTATAACACGAGGCCCAGGACTACATATACTGTGTTTTTGTAATAACGAATGACGAAGAGATCGCAAATTCAGGATTAAAGATTACACACCACACAAGAGTGCACTAATTATGGGCTTTCAGAGAGAAGAAATATTAGGGATAATGGCAGGATAATTCTAGACTACACACGTACTGTGCAACACACAAATGACATAGAAAATGGCAAAATCAGGATTAAGTTACATTGCCAGACATAAGTGCATGAATTCTGAACTTTTATGGAGCAGAATGCTGCAGATAGATTTAGCTTGATTTCCCAATCCTCACACACATAATTAGCAAAGATAGTGAAACATGATTCAATGAGCATGATGTTAAAGATTTTCCTCACTAAAGATATTCTTGAGTTCTGGTCATGTCACTGCATTTCAAACTGGCTTAACCAGGGAAAGGCTGGGTTATTGTGGTGCGGAAGGGAGTAGACTCCAGCCCCCCACCCCCTTTGGATCTCAGCCATCGAGAGACAAAAGATTCTGAAACTTCTCGTATAGATAGAGCATCTAATAATGAATAAGCAAATAAGGTTTCATATCTAGATCTCTGGAATTATAGCTAATTAAATATTCACATATTCAAGTATAAGGAGAGGAGTGTCGTTTTGGGCGTGCAGCATGGCAATATTTTACTCTGCGCAGTACCAATAGGTCAAAATTGTATAAATTTGGTATCCAAAGATGGCGTACAACATAAAATAAATCTTCTGAGAACATATCGCAGCACACATCCACAGGGTGGATTCTCCCCCACCCCCCTCCCCTTTTCAGGGTTAAAGGGATACGCCACCAGGCGGCCGTGGGGAAAGTCAGAATTGCGTAAGCCCTATTCACTTGTACACAAAGTTTGCGCGTCGAACGCGTCCGTCGGACTAATGGGATTACATTTCGGACTTCACGAAGCCGAATGATCTCGCAGGAGAGCTCGAGCTCATCCTTAGCGTGCATGTTGCGCGGCGACCAGTCTGTCCGGAGTGTGAGCCAGGCGTGGCTACAGCATCATCAGGGAACGAACAAAGTGCCCTCTCGCGGAATAAAAATGTCCACAATCTGCGGTTGAGTTTCCCTTTAATGTAATAATGAATGGTTTATCATGCACTTCATGTATATCAGTGGTTTAGATTTATTTAGCAAAGTGTTCTTTAAAAATTAACAAAAACTCTGGAAATCACATTCACTGAAACCAAGAGTTCTACTGCTTGACACAAAGTTGAGAAGTACAAGCTCAATTTTTGTTTCTTTGCTAGTTACACTTGGGTATTAAACATTTTCTACCAAATTCCTTTGGCAGATTTAAGTGCAGTATTGCCTTGGACAAACAGTGCAATTTACTTTTTAATCTGTACAACTGTATTTTCCATCATGACCAGAACTCAACATTATATTTGATTTTCTTATTGCTAAGGCAGCATCAAATCTACATACCGGTACATGATTGCTTATTGTTCTATTAGACTAGCAGTGCCTTTTCATTGATTTACACCATCACCCAGAAATGAAATGGGGTAACCTCGCTATTCATAAGGACCACTATCCATAATGCGTGACTAAATTAACAGCGGTTTTGTATAAATAGTGGTCCTTATGAATAGCGAGCAGACCCGATGAAAATTACAAATACAACTTGGAGGAGAGAGAGAGTAAGAGAATAATCCATGATAAAAAGTAAATTTATGCATAAAACGATACCTAAAAAATCCTTTTATGACACAATCACAAAGCCATCAAAAAATTCAACTCAAGGGTAATAATATTCATAGCCTAGCACGATGCCCATTACAGGATTTGAACGTAGCAACATTTTACCCCTATGTTCTCAACAACCCTATGCTGGACACCGGTATGTTCTAACACCGCTATATTCTCACCCACCCCTACGTTTACACACCCCCCATACCCTGGCACCCATTCCCACACACCCGTTTTGCAATACCCAATGATCTGACATTCCTATGTTGATGTTCCCACTTCCTCATTCACGTCTTCCAACACCCCTATGTTCCTATAACCCTTTGTGCTGACACTCCTATGTTCCACCACAACCATGTTCAAAATCCCCATGTTCCGACACTTCCAACACCCAACTGGGCGTTGTGGCGTGCGCCTGTAATCCAGCTAACAGTGGAAGTTATAAACTGATTCAGCGGACCCAGGTTCGAGACTGAGTCACGTCTTTCGGATGGTGACATTAAAGGTCGGTCCCCAGACGTAAATAATCATATCTGATTGATACACGTCTGTAAAATATCAATTACACACACACACACTCCCATGCTCTGACACCCTATGGTCCGACGCCCCTAATCCAACACTCTTATGCTCTGACACCCCTATGTTTCGACGCCTCCTGGGTTCCACCGCCCGTGTTCCAACACCCTTATGTACTAACACCCTTATGTTCTAACACCCTTATGTTCTAACACCCCTACCTTTTAACACAACTACGTTCGGACACCCCTATGTTCTAACAACCATATAGTGTAACAACCTAACATACCGAACATTACTATTTCCAAACACTTCTCTTGTTCCAACACCCTGATATTCAAACATCCTAATGTTCCAACATTCCTGCGTGTATGTTCCAACATAGGGTTCAGCACTGGCTTCACGAATATGAAAATAAATGTCTTTGCCGCTTTGGAGCGCAAGTCTAGAATAAAATGTGCCGGCTAGGTACAAAGTGTTAGAAACTACAGTCCATGGAATATGACGGGTGTTGAAAAGGTGTTGGAAAATGTACACGTAGGGCTGCTACCAATAATTTTAATAGGCAACATAACAGGGTATGGAGATCGCCTCAGAGTTGATATTTGAAGGCTTTGTGACTGTGTTTTAATTACCTTAGATATATTATGAAATGGCACCAACAAAAAATAAGATAAATAGACAAAACATATATTCCACCTTAAAATGTAAACATACTTGATAAATAATCGTTTATCTGAGCATTACCAGAGAGAGGTTTGAAGCTCTGAGGAGTTTTGTAATGCATACAAAGCAATTTTAATCTCTGGTATTCTTCTTAATTAATTAAAACCAATATTTTTTTTTTTGCTCAGGAAAATATTGTTGAACGTTAATTTTGAAATCTGAGGAAAATATCTGATTGATATGATGTCAATTATTAGCATCCAATTAAAAATGTACATTGTAATTTATGTCTTTCTTATTAAGTCTCTTAGTCTGCCTTCCTGAAAACCTGTATGGCTTTAATCAATTAATTTTATGATTTAAACCCTGTAAAATATATCTGATTGCATACGGTGGACTAGCTGAAAGAAATGACAAAAAATGGTATTAATATATTAACCAAACAAGCTTCTACACGTAGCTCTGCTCCCAGGCATTCATGGATCTAATAGGTAGAAAGATGGGGTGCATCCGTTGAGAGCTAGAAGGCATTAACTCCATGTAAAAGGAAATGAGTTAACACCTTTCTTGCTCTCAGTGGACAAGTAGGCAGTGAACAGTGATTTAGAAAGAGGAGAGTGAGGGAAAGGAGAAGGGTGGCTATGCAAGGTGATGAAAGAGAAGGGGACGAGGAAGGGGGTGGAGTTAGTTTCTAGCTTGACGAAGGGGAGCGTTGAGAAGGTAACCCTCTATATGTTTGGGGGGGGGGGGGGAGCAGCCGGGCAGTGGTAAAATGAGATTGGAGTAAGGAAAAGATGCGAGGGGATGAAGCTGCAGCTTGTCAGCTATGCAGGAGGGGGAATTGAGGAGGGGGGGGGAAGAGGTGTAGAGGAAAGATGAGATTAGAGAAGCAAGGAAAAGTTACATGTGGAATAGATAACCCTATAATACTGGAGGATGTTGCTGCAAGCTGGTGGTGGGGGGGGGGAGGGGCATAGGTGTAAAATGATATTAGAAATTTAAGGAAAACGTGAAGCTGGGAAAGATGAGATTAGAAGAGTAAGGAACAGACAGAATAGAGAACCCTGTGATGCTGGGGAATGTTGCCGCAGCTAGTCGGCTAAGCTGGTGGTGGGAGTGGGGGGGGGGGGGGGCAGAGGAGTGAAGGGTAAAATGAGATTAGAGGAGTAAGGAAAACATAGGAATAGGTAAGATTAGAAGTTGATTAAAAAAAGGAAGAATAAGACCCTATGATGCCTGGGGGACCAAGCCGCATCCTGGCTGACTATTAAGCAGGATTCTTGTTGGCGGTAAGCTGAAGGACATTACACTGGATGGTTCTGAGTCTCTCTACGGCAGGTTGAAAGTCGGGCTGGAGTCTGAGTGTGGATCGGTAATAATCCAATGCATGATCCCACTGACCCTGTAAGGGAAGGAAATCACATCCAATAGGTTCATCTGCACATCTAATCCACCAAACCAAAAAACAACAACAAACAAGAAGAGGGGCGATAACAAATAAATAACTTTTATTTCATGTCACAGGAAGACAATAAATCTCTATCCCTGGCCAAAAAAACAATCCTGAACTATATGACACATTTATATAATTATGAGCGTTAGGTAAAAACAATATACAATGTAGGTATAATAGGCAGCTATCCAAATCTTAGGACCTTACTTTCAAGAATTTTTTCTTCTTCAGTAAATTTGGTACACCGCCCCCCCCCCCCCCCCCCCATCTCCCTCTCCACCTTCATTAAAAATATACTGCAGCCTTACCCAGAGCTGTATATACAAAGAGTTGAGACACCAGAAGTCGTTTCTGATTGGAAAGTTATTTCAGCTTCAAATTGTTCCCTCCCATAGAGAATGTACATAAGAGGGAACTACTGGGAGCTATGATATGAGATGATAAATGTTTTTAACTAAGGGTCTATACGCGATGGTATAGTATGCTCGTGTCGCAACTCTCTCTCTAGATGCGCTCTGCCCTTACCTGTGAGGAATATATGTTAGCCAAGGTGAAATGGTTGATCACAAGCTGAGGTGAAATATCGATGGCCATCTTAGCGATGGTGGCAGCATCATCGTACATCCCTACCCGATGGAAAATATTGGCAATGCTCACAATCGCAAGGTCCTGTGCCATAAAATGAAGTGTAATCAAAATGTATGCTAATCTACCGTCAAAAATTATCACTGAAACATATGATTGTTTTAACTATGACCCTTAATTAGTGCCATGTGTTATGGAAAATGATACAAGAAGTGCCCCTCCTGAGGTAAAATAGTTAACCAGTCTATCACCAGCCACTTGTGTCCAGGAGGATGATAATGTCCATGATGACTCACGACTACTAACTCTAAGTCACAAAAAATGGATAATGGACAACACAGGGGTTTGCAAAATTGTCTATTAGTTATTGTTTGTCAATCTTTTCCATCAAGATCATGTAGGTTCCGTTTCCTGAAAAATACCATTTATTTGGGAGAACAACCCCCTGCCCCTGCCCCTCCCCCCCCCCCCCCCCCCCCCCCCCCCCCCCCCCCCCCGGACAATCAGTAAAATGTTCTGCCTCCCGTAACTATACTTATACATATATGTGCTCAGGAAATAATTTCTTGATTTCTATAATAGTGGGTTTCTGTAAAGAGTTCATGTATGTCACACCTGGCACTACTGGCTCTCCAGTATTGAGTGTACATTACATGCATTCATCTAACACCGTTTTCTGAAGTCCATAATCACCCACATGTATAGAAATAGAATAGGAACCCCTGCACACAAAACTCAGATCATACCTTCATATCTGACGGTGCATAGTGAAGTGCATGGCGGAGACAGTCTAAGGCATTCTCGGACTTGCCCTCTATTCGCCAGTAGAGGGCGGCCATATTGGTTGCAACCCATGATTCAGGATCCTACATTACAAGAGGTGGGATGAAGTAACAGGACAACAAGATATTGGTAACACTAATGATAGTTCAATTCATGAAGAGCTTTTTTGTGAGGACACAAACCAATCAACACCATCATGACATTGTCTTTAGCCAAGCTTTCAAAAGTTATTGCAGGACACAAACATACTGAAGCTTTTCATCTTGCATTCATCAGAGTAAACCGCACCAATAAACAGAAAGCCAAAATTAAACAATATAAACAGAAACTAAAGGAACAAGGTGCGCAAAATAACGGGCACGTCTTGTTTCTTTAGTTCCTTTAGTTTCCGTTTATATTGTACGATCTTGGCATTTTGTTCATTCTTGCGGTTTACGCTAATGAGTGCACAACGAAAAAGCTTCAGTATGCTTCTTTTCAACACCATTCTTTGATTTTGTAGTACTACTTACCAAACAGCTTTCTAGACATTAATATAATGTAATCTATTTGGAAACAGAAATTTATAGTTTGGGGTCTTGTTTTCTTGAAGTCGGAAACAGGTTCAAGGATTATGTTGCTAGATATCGTTTAACGATGCGTATGTGTATATTGATGCGAACGATGACAAAATGACACTATTATTACAAAGATGTCTTAAAATTTTCTTTCAAGATACATGTCAATAATGTGGTGGTACCAAGGGGTTTAAGTGAATGAAGCATGACAAGTAATTCAGATCATATGATTTCTATCTATATGTAAATTACCAATGCTTTACTTCGTTTTTGTAATCCCTCTAAATATATTCTATGGTGGCTTTTCAATAAAGTGCTTTCTGATTTAGTGCAAGTTAAAAAAATATAAATAGAAGGTTTTAAAAAAAAAGTTTACAATCGAGATTACCTTCTGCAGTAGTTTAGCAACCCTTGTGCCAACCTCGTCATGGCTCATGTAGCCACCATTGATAGATTGAATCACCTGTATGAAAGAGAGTTAAGTATAATAAATCCTGTCTGGTCCATAGAGAAAGAGTAAGAACTTGAAGACAGTGCAACTGTGTGAGGCACTGATCTATCAATGTGGTGATCACTACTGACGGTTTTTAGTGAATTTCTCTTTGAGTAATTTTATCTATGTCTATTTTCTACATACAGATTTTTGCTGTAACTCGATCTGCATATGGATAAAAAACAGGTGAGAAAAAATCTTTGAGCCAAATGGGATTTGAACCTGCAACATCTACTGCTATCTAGGCAGCAACTCTACCACCAAGCAATTTGTGGTCCATTGCAAAGACATAATGAATTAGAAACAGATACCTCAGACCTCTCAATTCTGACTCATAAATATTTGTGGTCCTCAGTATGACAATGGCTATAAATGTCAGGATCTTACATTCTACATGAAGTTTCTGGTGTATTTTACTTCTTTAAGTCCTTTTGCCACTTCATACGTAAGGTCCCTCCTCTGCACCAGGGCAGAGATATGATCTAATGAATGCATGCTACAAGGGAAGTATGGATTGTAATAAGGTTGTATCTCCAATATCTTTGCAAGTATGTGACCTTGATGATATACAACCCTTAGGTTAACAACAAGATATACATGAAGATGTGTCCTTACACTGGTTCCTTTTATTCGGCACAAAGTTTTGTGACCATTTTTACCTCTTTAAGTCCTTGTTCTGCTTCATAGGTAAGGTCCCTTCTCTGCGCCATGGCAGGTATATGATCTAATGTATGCATGCTGGTCGGAAGGTCTGGATTGCAATAAGGTTGTATCTCCAGTTCCTCGCGAGTAAGTGGTGTGTTAAAGTCAATGTACTCATCCAACCTGCCAGAACAAACCAGATAAAGGTCACAACATCAAAGGTCTAATCATGACTACTTTCAATTTGTAACATTAACATTCAGCATGCCTTAACAAGATTTCACAAATTCAATCACTTGCTGTGTCTAACCATTTCTTCCAAGGTACGCACTTCTGAATAAACACACAATAAACCATGGATTTTATGACAAAACTTTCCCGTTTGCAAACTTGGGTCATTCTTGGTATGGTTGCTGTCAGTAGAAACAACCCTAGTACAATATGGTCTAAGCAATTACAATAGGACTGGACAAGGATATTTCAAATGTAAATTCTTTGGAGATTGGGGTCCTAAATGAACAAATGCAACGTAATATCAGAAATGTAGGGCGCTGTGAGAACCTTCCTAATCAGCTGAGAAATGTAATGACGTCAATCCAGTCGCACACTGCCCATCAACTTCTAGTTGATTGGGCCTTTGCTTCAACTGAGAGGCTTAAAATAGGGCAGTAGTACAATTCATAGGACCATTGGAACCCCACAATCTGGCAAAAATAAAGCTATTAAATCTTTAAATTTCCCATCTAATCTCATTCCCATTTCATTTAAAATGTAGTCACAGTCTAGGGTCCTGTTTTATTAAGAGTTGCGATTGATTAAAATCAATCGTAATTTCTTAGACCATATCGTACCAGGGTTGTTTCTACTGATTGATTAAAATCAAATGTAACTTGATATCAATCGCAACTCCTATCACAATTTCCTACTGAGTTGAGATTGATATCAAGTGCAAATTATTTGTAATCAATCGCAACTCTTTTTAAGACGTGGCTGAGGTGTAAGTTGGCCTGAATAGTTACTGTACCTGTCTTGTAGCCCAAAATCATTTTTAAAAGATAGAACAATGTATTGCTTTACCTCATATCTTTAGCAGAGACTGAGACCCACGTGCTGTAGAAAGCCTTGAGGTTGAGTTTCCTATACCCAGCACACTCTTCAAGGGTTGGCCAGCGATTGTCTCTCTTTGCAAGCAGCTTGTTCACATCTACAACATAATCACACAAACACAAATTACTTTTCTCTTTCATATAGAATCACACGCATATGTGGTAATAATAATAATATTCCGTTCTTGTATACCGCATATCACATTATGATGTAACGTCTCTATGCGCTTCCAAAGGACTTTGGATATTATTACCCTGGCTCTAGCTCTGGCAACCATAGCGCTCAGTGCATTCAAGGAATAAATCCTACCAGGTACCCACTTACTACACCTGGGTCGAGTGTGGCAAATGTAGATTAATGTCTTTCCAAATGACATTAGTGCAGCAGAAGGGGTCGAACCCACAAACTTTGCATTGACAAATTTGCTCTCAGCCAATCATATGCAAGGATTTCAGTAGCTTATAACAGTTGTCGAAAAGAAAAAATCACTGACAAAACGCTTGATGAAAACGCTCCCATTGACACATATCATGTACATGTATATAATTATGGACATGTAAAAGTGATTTCTATCATACTATTTTTGTGAACATTCAGCATTTAAATCAGGAAGAATTTATATATCTACATGTACCTGTTCGATTCTACACCCACTGTAGATTCTTCACAAAATCCAGAGGTAGGGTCGTGCACAGTGGCTTCAGGGGTCATTATCGTATGGCTGGGGCAATTTTTAAACAAATCATGTATTTTCTGGGCTGTTGCATAATAATTTTGTTTGGGTTGGTCAGAAGGGCAACCTAAATGCTTGCTTACATTGCCAAAGTTTTGGTGGTCATGGACAGTGGACTGCAGAAAATTCAAATGCAGTTTTATGGCCCCTATAAAGGGCAACAAAGGTAGGAATTTTAGGTTGCCTTTGGGGAATTTTACATTGCAGGTGGTCAACAGCATCCAGACAAGAGCTAGTTTTCAGGCCTTGTATTAAAGATCTATCATAAAGGCAGGTGGTGTCTATTGCAACGTAGCGTTGTCTGTGAATCTGGCTACTCACCTACATCAGGAGCAGGAGCAGCAGGGATCTGAGGACCAAAGGCTGAAGAAGGCACTGAGCCTGCATTGCAGGACTTAAAGTTGACCTGGTTTTGAAAGAAAGAAGAGAGGGAGAGAGATAGAGAGAGGGAGAGAAATTACAATAAGTGAAAAGAGGGGGTTCCAGGATAGACAGAACAATAAAGGGGGGGGGGGGGGAAGGGAGAGAAACAAGAGAAGAGAGAGAGAGCAAAAGAAGCAAGCAAGGAGGTAGGAAAAAATAAGAGACAGAGAAAGTGAGAGACAAAGACAGCGAGAGGGAGTGACAGAGGATGAGAGAGCAGATGGGAAGATGACAAGAAAGACAGAGAGAGGTGGAGAAGGACAAAGTGATGGAGGGATGGATAGACAGAGTGCAAGAAGAGGAAGGAATAGGCAGAAGAAAGATACATGTACAGCAAGAGAAGAAGAGTCAGTGAGAAATACAGAAAGAAGAGAGAGATGGGAGAGAGAGAGAGAGAGAGAGAGAGAAGGGGAAGAAAGAAGGGGAGAGAGGGTGAAAGAGGGAGAGAGGGTGAGAGAGAGAGAGAGAGAGAGAGAGAGAATGGGAGGGGCAAACAAGTAAATATGGATAAGCAATCTTTTTGGATGATACCAAGGAAAGGGAACACTCAAAATATTAATCTATTAAAATTGCACTTTATTACCCACGCCGATGAAATCGGCAGGGTTATGTAAAGGGCTCTGTATGTTTTTTTTTTTGTTTTTTTTGTTTTTTGTTTGTGTACAAGATAACAAGAGAACGGGTGAACGGATTTGCACCAAATTTTCAGGGAATGTTCAGAAAGTGACAGGAAAGAATCGATTAGATTTTGGTGATGATTGGTTGACCCTGCAAATTCTGTGTGACCTTGAACTTTTGACCCTGTAGTAAAGTATAGGAACTTCAGTTCAGAGAGTGACAGGATAGAAACTAGAAAGTTTGATGACCCCAAACTTCGCCTGCCGATGCAGAAATATTTTGGTCAATCAAAACACTCATTACTTCGTCTCACCAAAAATCTATTTCAGGTTTATGAATTTTAGAACACTTTTAGACCCATTATTTGCTATTTCACTTCAAATCCGCACGAGCCTGCAATGAATATTCAAAGCCAACGTATCCCAGCAACAAGGGATTTTTCGCGCTTGAACTGTACTCTCGTTGCGAAATCGAAAGCGGCTAGGTATGCGGTATACGTATAGCCTAGCACGTCTAATTTCTCCTATTTCTTATCTTCTGTGCATTTCTGTTTATTTTCCCTGGTTCTTTCCACTTTGTTGTGGAAGTTTTTGTGATTTATTTTATCCTGGTGGACGTGTAGTACGTGATTTTAATTGTTTTCGGTGAAAATCTGGTGCGTTTGTTCGACGTGAGTGAGTCTATCGCACTCGCGAGTGTTCGCGTGTGTTGATCTGAGTGAGTGGCTGAGTAGCTGTAGTGTACGTACATAACTATACACAGCACTGTCGCGAATTGCCTGGGGCCGGCTGACTGTTACTGTAGTACTGAGTGAGTAAGCTCTGTGCCTCGCATGCACGTCATTTTCAAGTCGAGATCCAACTTCTTTTGTCGTCATATTTATTTTATCCAAGCCCGATGAAAAAAAAAAAAACAACCCGAATTGCAATGTAAAGATAGAACATGAATACATTTACTAACACTGACATGACTGAACCAAGGCCGTACGCAGCGGGGAGGGGGGGGGGGGGGGGCAGTTGCCCCCCCCCCCAGAAATTTCAAAATCATACTTTTTTTTAATCGGGTTTTAGACTTCAAGTTATGGGTTCCTTTGAAAGCGATCATCTTGCCCCCCCCAGGAAAAAAATTTCTGCGTACGGCCTTGGACTGAACACTGAATACAAATTGCTAACATTTTTTTTTCTCACCACGCCACGCTCTCTGACATGTCTAATCAATTACTTTTAGGGGAGGGATGTTTCAATAATAAAATACCTTTTTCAGAAGAATTTTTTCAAGGGTGGGGACACACAAAGCTATGACCTGGATATGGCAAAATTTATTGGGGGGGGGGAGATGTGCCTCTTGTTATCCCCTTTGAATGGCTACTGCTTACAAAAATAATCGCAACAAAACAAAACCTATTGGGTTAAGGCGTGGGTCTGCCGCCTTTGACGGCCTTTCTAGTTCTTGCTTTTTTCAGGATCGTATCAAGAATAAAGGTTCAGAAATTTGAAACATTTTTTACCATGTCTAAAAGGTATATCATTAAAGAGGGAAGATTCATTACCTTCACTGCCTTCCCAAATATTCATACATTCACACATAATCTGTGCTTTATTATTCATAAGGACAATAAACATCTTCAGAACTGAAACAACAAACCAGGAATATCAAATTGTCATCAAACAATAAAAATTAAGAAAATAGTTATTTATATTTATAAAGTATCCCATATAAAATGTCCCAAAGTGTTGGTACACACTCTGAAACATTATCATACTGAGTTAATATCGCAAAACTCAAACTCACTTGATTATTTACAGGATTAGTATGAGGGCCAGGAGGTCCACCGGATGGCTGTCTCTGGCCAGTCTGTTCCCCTAGGGGAGGCCCTTGAACACATGCAGGAACAGCCTCAACTGCAGCATTCTTGCTAGGACTGGGCTGCAGATCCATCAAAGAGTTCATAGGAATCAAATAAGTATACGCGGTAAACCAAAGTGCTTTTAATAATAATAATAATATTCCGCTTTTATATAGCGCCCAATACATCAATGGTGATGTGTCTAAGCGCTTTACAAATATATATTATTACCCCGGTCATTGGATTCTGGCACGCCCGCACACAGTGTATGCACATTCTCCACTACCTGGGGAGCATTCCAGCCAGTCGCCTGTTAAGCGCACACATGCTAAGCAAAGGACATTAACTTTCGCCATCCTACCGGGTACCCATTTAACACCTGGGTGGAGAGTGGCAAATGTAGATTAACGTCTTGCCAAAGGACGCTAGTGCTGTGGTGGGATTCGAACCCCGGACCTCGTGGTTCACGTTTAATGCAACATATGTGAACAAGCCCGATCAGGACACATGGGACAACAAAATCCTTACCCCGAACCCCTAAAAATTATAATTTTCAACAGGGAACTCATGCATACAGACCCTTAACTTTCAATCCGGAACCCCTAGAAAAAAAAAGGTTAGTTTGGTGCTCTGAGTTAGTGTGCTACATCGTCTTTAAGTGGAGATCCACCAGTGAAAAAATACTTGGGAGCAGAGAGCGATTTAGCTCTCGTAAGCTCCAATAGAGCTCTGGTAAAAAACAATAAACTACTTAAATATCACTGTGAAGAAAATTACACTTTAACCCCACAAAATCCAAAAAGAGCTCCTGCAAACACTGAAATCCACCCTCACAAAAAGTTGAATTGAATAAATGCAAAAAAATGGGAGAAACAACTCAATAAGAATTCAAGGGAAAAAAAAATCACTCTGCATGTGTCACTGCTATTTTAAATTATTCCAAATGGGAAAAATAATTATTTTAATTTCAATTTAATGTCCAATAGTAAATTGGTTTGCTTGCATTTTATATACATACATACATTATATAACTACAAATATACAGTGAAACCTGTATATAAAGACCACTCAAGGGAGACAAGAAAAGCGGTCTTTAAGAGCAGGTGGTCTCTATGTTCAGGTTCCTTTAATACACATTTCAAGGGGAAAAAAAGTGGTCTTTATAGACAGGTGGTCTTTCTATACAGGTGGTCGCTAAAGCAGGTTTGACTGTATAAATATAACATGACACAAACATTCTTCAGTATATTTGGATTGGATTGCACGATTTTGTAGAAAAATAAGTGAATGTCCGACATGATCCGGGGAAAGACTGGAAATGATCACATTATTTTTATTACTTTTTATCAGAACTCCATGCTAACTTGAAAGAAGCGCTTCTAACTCTGACAGCAGCGTCATTTGGCTATGCATAAAAAAAAAATTGAATTAAAATCTCACCTTGTCATCTTGCTCTGAAGCCTTGAGCAAACATCTGATCCTGGAGTAGACTTCAAACCCATCTTCAGACTCTGGGTCGAGATTGTAAGCTAAGGAACTCTCTTGTCTCGCCTGACGGTATTGACCAAGATGTGCGTACAAACATCCTAACAAGTATCGGGTCGATGGCTAAGAGTATAGGAAGAAAAGATGATAGACATACATGTAATTTCATTTTCATTTTCATTCAACATGAATTTTAAATGGGATCTTCTATCCACAGTCATCCTAGTCTTTAATAGAGGATATTTTTTTTTGAGAAGCAGTAATGAATTGCGAGTATCTGAGGTTAGGTGGATTTCATTTCAATCATTAAGCTCTGCAATTACTATCATGATCATAATCACCAAATATTGTCAGCATCATCATCAACATCACCACCAAAATCACTACCTTCCAACCTACTACCGTCATTACCATGATTATGGTCATTATCATCCTCATCATAATCACCATCACCATCACACCATCACCACCACATTCATCCCCATCATCACCATCATCACCACCACCACCACAATCATCACTATCATGATCCACACCACCACTATCACCATCATCATCACCATCACCACCATCGTCACCACCATCATCCCTGCACCATCATCATCCTCCCCCCCCCAACCACCATCATCACCATTATAATCACCACCACCATCACCATAATCACCATCACCATTACACCATCACCACATTCATCCCTATCATCACCATCATCACCACCACCACCACAGTCATCACTATCATCATCCACACCACCACTATCACCATCATCATCATCCCCCACCATCATCATCACCATTATAATCTCCATCATCATCACCATCACCACCATAGTCACCACCATCATCACCGCCATCATCATCATTATCATCACCACCACCACCAGCACCACTACCATCTCTCTGTTTGTAACCACAGAAACATACCTTGAGGCTATCCACAGCAAGAGCCATTCCTAGCATCTAAATGGCATCCTCCATCCTCTCATGGTAGACCATTACCATCAGCATCATCATCATCACCAGTAACATCGCCACAACCATCACTATCGCCACAACCATCACTATCACCACCACCACCACCACCAACATCTCTCTCTATCTCTCTCTGTAACCACTGTAATATACCTTGAGGCTATCCACAGCCAGAGACATGCGTAGTATCTGAATGGCATCCTCCATCCGCTCATGGTCGACCATCACCATCGCCATGTTGGTCAAAGGAATATCCACCTGGTCGGCCGGGGCAAAGAACAGCGCCCTCCGTAGACACTCAATGGCTTTGGTGTCATCATTGTGCACTCTAAAGTAAATACCAGCTGCACTGTATATCAGCCATATATCTTTGTAATCCTGTCAACGAAAATGGGTTTTTACTCAATGCTGATATTGAAATATCTACTTAAGAAAAAAATTAAGGTATTTCTGAGTACTGGATATTGCAGAACACAAAACTGAAATAATTCCTATGAATCGATACAGGACATTCCAATACAAAAGATTTAAGAACAGGAAGGGCAAAAAAAAAATCACATAATACGGTCTGTAAGGAATAATACACAAAGTTAATTTCCAAGCTTGCCAAGCTTTTATGTGTGAGCATGGACTCACAAGTCTGTTTAACTTCTATTTAAATTGATATTTAGGTATTCAAACTAGCAATTATATCTCTTTACTGCAGTAATATCTAAAGCTATTAAAGCTGATGTTTTTCAATACAACATACCATTATGGAACCCCTTACATACAAACCAAAACAAAACCTTTTTGTGATTAATCCACTACAAGTCCTTCAGAATGAAATAGAATCAGAAGATAAATACCGTTCCGGTTGACATGGCGAAAGCTACTCGGTAATCAAACTCCCGACCCATCAGATTCTGAGCATCCAGATACTTTCGGAAAACCTGATGACGAAGGCACAAAAGTAAAGGAAGGGAAATAAAGCGATAATCTCAGTTCTCGTACATAAAAAAAAATGACCCGACCATATGGAGGTGTAGTGGTTTATTGGATACATCAACACACTGTGGATCTAATGGTTTGCAGTTTGAGGCTCAGCTGAGGCACTAATGTCTCGGGCATGACATTAATCTACATTTGCCACTCTACACCCAGGTGTCATAGGTGGGTACGTGGTATATAGTAATACCTGGGATGCTTTCAGAGCCTTAGGGCATCTTATCAAAACAACAGAGTGCAATCCCATCCCTCCTTATTTTGTTAATGATGGGACATTGAGAAGTATCCAAGAAGATGCAGCTAAAGCCAGCCTAGGGTCATAGTAATTATACTTTGTAGGTGTCTTGGGCATTCATGGATGGATATGCTTGCGAAATTAATGTAGCTATCAGCCAGGGATGCCACTTAGAATTGATAAAAAAGTAGGAAAAATCATCTAGAATGGGAACTTGTGTACATAAAAAGTGGTTTTCTGTGGCTAAAAATATGTTCCAAAAGTAGGAATTCCTACTTTGGTCTGAAAAGTGGCATCCCTGATCATCATCATCATCATGTTTACCTGCATGAGTTTAATGGGACAGCCCACGCTGGGTAGATACGCCCTATTAGCTATACCCTCTATGAAGTCTACCCCAGTGTTGCCGTCAAAGAGAGGTGCTCTTGATGAGCAGCTTGGAGAATTAGAGTTAGGGTAGTCGTCGGGCATCATTACGTTCTTCTTCAGCGCTTCAAGACTGATGAGAAAGGAGAAAACAAAATCATAGGATTTCATTTTTTTTTAATGGATTATATGCTCCATCAAAATATTTTCTCTCCAGGGCCAGATATAGAAGAAGGGTTAGGGCTGCAAGTGCATTTTAGGATAAGATTAAGGTTATGTTAGGTACAATTAGTGTACAAAATTTACCACAGAGCAATTGCAGAGCAGCTAATATTTACATCTACCAATTAGGTGTCAATGACAAATAAGTAGATTTCAACTAAATGCACACAAATCAATGGAGCGAATATTTCTGTTATCAGGGAGATGTCAAAAATTTGCTTGTTGGAGTTGACAAAATTCAGGGGGTCGTTTCATCAAACCGTCATAACGACAAGATCAGCGACATCTCAACACTGTCGCTCAACTTGTCCGCTAAGTGTTTCACAAAGCCGTCTTTGCCAAGACCAGCGACAACTTCGCTGACAAGTGACTTGTCGGTACTCCAGACCTGTCATATCTTTTTAGAACGCCATCACAAGCCAGCTTTTAGTTAGTCTATGGGCTGCGAAAAAATAACAAATGTAAATTAAGAGAACATTTATTTCCTGATCTCCAAGCACTATCCTTTATCATTCCTTTACCAGATAGTATTACTAATGTCCGTATTATAATATTGTACAGACGAACAATATGTTCTTATGGCTTCTTGACCCCCCAACAAGTAAATGAGATTAATATTAAAAATACCCACATCCGTCTACCATAGAATCAGCATCGAAAACGGAACAGTCTGTATATACAGACCCATGTGAACGACGACAATTTATCATGTATGTATTTTCGCTTTTTTCCCCGTTTTCACGCAATGCTTTGATATGAATGATATTATATGTATCTTTTAATGAATAAATATTTAAAATTGGGCCATAAGATATCTTAATTTAATCATTTTCTCTAAAATGAACACGATTTGGGTCTTCTTTCCGTAATTAGTCAATTACGGTATCCTCTTACCTACAAATCTAGATTCGTACATGGCAAAAGCCTCCTCGAGTTTTCTCAATTTTATAAATTCTAAGATGCCATAAGAAACACATCTTTTCATGTAAACGGGATGTTTGTATCACAAGCATTCATCTTCGCTGCCATTTTTTACATTTTGGAATAGTTTTATGGAAAACTGAGCCTCAAAATCTGTTTGGGTAATTGACGATAATTCCAATGGACTGTGATATAGACTATGTTTTTTCGCCGATGAGTATCGATATCACTGAGTTGTCGTTTATCATGTCTTCGTGAAACAGTTTTTCAGGTCCATGACATTTCCGTAGATCGCCGACAACAGTTATGACTGTCATGGAGTTGATTTGATGAAACGACCCCCAGGAGACTCCTGCAAAATCAGGGAGACCTGACAGGTCTGTAATAAGCCAGTTCGTAATTAGTTCATGGTACAAATGACCCTAATATTGACCCCAATTTCTACATGTAAAATCATACCGGTGCACTCATCGTGGTGCGTATAAAATGACAGCTTATAAAAGTCAATTGTACACGGTACACAGTGGCGTATCTATGGGGGGGGGGCACTAAAAGGGGGGTGCAAAAAACGCAAAAGAGAGAAAGAAAAGGGAGAGAAATACAAGTAATTTTATGGTCTTTGAGGGTTATTTGCGCCCCACTCAAGGACAAAATGCGTAAAAAATGGTGTTTTATATGGTTTGAAATGCGAAAATTTTCTAAAGCTCGGTCGCTTTGCTCCCTCGCATAATTATGTTCAAGATCAAGGGTAAAATACTTAAGAAATTTCAATTTCAGGGGTGAAAAGGAGAAAAAAAAATTAGACGCTCAGTCGCGTTGCTCCCTCACTTATACAGTAACTCATCAAATTTGGGCTAACAACCCTGGGTTATGTGCATCAAAACTCATTTTTACGTAGTTCCATCATTTCTAAATTAAAAACGCTCATTAATCTGAGTTTGGGCATGGGGGCGCAGATTTGATAGTTTGCCCCGGGTGCCAGAATACCTAGATACGCCACTGACGGTACAAATGACCTTTATCTGCACATGCGCAAATTGTCATCATGAACTGGCTTATTGTCACCACAGCATGTGTTATGGAACTTTCTATGGACCTGGTAGAGCCAAAAAAAAACGGACCTGTTTGACAGAACCACATCGTCTATTGAGAGCCAATAAAACCAGGTTAAACATTATTCTGAGTTCTGGTAATGACAGAAAAAAATTCTTTCACTCTATGGCTCAGTTTCTACCTGAGCAGCATATTTCATACAAAAATTACACCAACTTTCAAAATAATTTACACAAACAATTTCAAATGAAGTTTACTATAAAACCAGTAACGTTTGCGAATTGTAAAGACAGCCATTTTCACAGCAAGAAACTTTCGCGAGATGCAAAAGTTTAGTGTTACGTCAATTACGATTCAATGATTTTGCGGCACAAAACTTTCGCGAAACTGAACCACTCGCGGAGTTCGCGAACATTAAATGAGCGGGAAAGTTCCTGGTTTACATCATCTGGCACTGTTGATCATTTTCTCACCTCTTATTGAGTCCCATTGGAACAAGTCTCTGTGCAAACTCCTTCCAACTCACGTTAATACCCTTCCACCTGGCACACTCTGAGTCACTGGGCTGTTCCACTCTGCCAGGCAGGGATGTCACTGACACTCTGTCCTGAGGGATAGAGTATGTCACATGCTCTGCTGGGCCTCCTGTGCCACTGAGGTTCAGGCAGTTCTTGTCCTTTTAAAAAAGGTGAAAATAGATGACATTTAAAACATGTAAATGAATAGAATATCAATTTATGGAATTTTTGGCAATGAATATGAATATGAATGTACTTCAAGGCTTCAGTGTAACATATGAAACATGCCCTGGGGACATTGTTTCAGAGGTTAATATCCTAAACTAACTGAATTCCCTAAATTCAACCCTGGACCAAACACTATACAAACCGTAAAACACAACTGCAATGATACCTACCTGTAACCTTATATGTTTGATGAAATAAAGTTCATAGTCGCTGCAGCAAATGTCGGGTCATCAATTGATTTTAAGTAAACCATGTATGGACCTACAACCAGAAAACATTATGCCTCCGGCGCCATCCGAGGTGGGCGTAGGCATAAAAATACCAAGGGTAAATGTACATTCCAGTTTGTCCACTTACCCCATCTGGAAATACCACACAATTGTTCTGGAAGCGAGACTCGTCGAGGACTTCGATCTCTTTCTCATCATCGAACGGTTGGCCGTAGACGTCCGTTTCAGGTATACCATCTCTCCTACACATGAGAAACTGTGTCCCAGATCCTAATTGGCTCACCTCACAACGCGGATTCTCACCTGTAAATTTAAAGTTACATAGAAATCGAAGGTGTTGGGTAAAGATACAGTTGATTACAGTGCAAACTCTTTATAAAGAGCTCTGATATAACACGATTCCTGATATAACTAGGTAATTTTGTTGGTCCTTTATCTCTATGTTCTTTTGTTTTTTTTCACCCTGATATAAGGAGATTCCTGATATAACAAGGTAATTTCCATGGTCCCAAGGTCCTTGTAATAGCAAGTTTCCACAGTGCTGGTCATGATTTATTATGTAGATGCTAATATATGTCTATTTCAAGGTTACAGAATTATGAAAATGATTACAAATTGACTGGATCTTGGTGAGAAGTCCTCACAAACAGTGAAAATCACAGAACACAGACATGGGTATATGAGATTGCATAAACGTGTGAGATCAAAGCTTTATTCCAAAATCTTTGGAAGGGCATTTTATAAGGGCATTTCAAGAGCACTACTTTTCATATGACATTCCTACAAGTACATTATTCTTCCCGATAAAATGTATGAGGAAGTTCTCAAATTATTTTTCATCTTTATCATAACTCAACCATCTCATTTAACCCATACGATGCCAGAACCTTGTGTAATGATCTACGTAGCGGTGCCACGTTCACTAGCCCATGCTCCTGTGCCACAACCTTGTATAGTAGCCTCCACACCAGTGCCACGTACACGATTAGTCACATTGTTTGTTCGCGCTCAAGCACCCCAAAACTAAACCCGGCACAGGGGGATTAGTGGCTGGCACAATAGCGATTAGCACTGTGGCGCTGGGGTTGATACATGGGGGCAGATTAAGGGTTAAATAAGTATCTTTCTCAAGAACTATTATATTTACCCATTTCTTGTAGAAAGCGATGTTTCTGGTAGCTCAGATTAGCCTCATACTGGTCTTCAGCCTTTCGTTGGATACTCAACATCTTCTTCTGTAGATCCAGGAAGTACTCTTGCTTGGTCTGGTAGTCTTTCAGTTCAGACAGTGTTCGCTGTAAGGAGCTAGATCAACAAGAAAGGAACTCTGTATAAGAAGACTGCTATGCACAAAGCTATTAAGCTTCAGTTTCCTCAATCAGCATTGGAATATTCTATGATTGCATTTTGTGGAGGAATTTGGATACTCTTCTTAACAGGAAATCAGTTTCTGCACACTATGCGGTGTGAAACTCACAGATTTTAATGTAGTATCTATTAATTTCTTAAACTTAAAAAAAAAGGTCACTGATTTTATCAAGAGAAACAATGAAAAGAGCACTGTGACTGCAAACACAAATAAACTATGTTTAGAACTATCGGTACAGATAGATGACATCTGACCCGTTGGTAGGAAATGCACAATAGCCGAATAATGAGTAAAGAAACAAACGCAAATTGACCTAGTCGTCTCGTTCTTTGCAGAAGACATGATCTTCAAATATACATGTGCATGCGCAAATGCGATATGTGCTTCTTAATGCATATGATTTCAAGCAAATTTTCTTTCATTTATCAATATTTTGCTGGTCCAAGTAAAACCCATCTACAGGATAATTAATTATGCAGAAGAACTTCACGCAAGTTTCTCTTGAAATGCAAGTCTAACTAGAAATGTGCATTGCTGGTGCCGCGCAATGCGAAATGTATCCCCCGGCACTGGCAGCGATTTGAAGGAGGGACAAAGACCCTCCCCTATCCCCTCCCTCAAACAAAAGGATGGTGTAGAAATTGCCGCCAGTGGCCCGGAATATTGTCAACACTAGGAGCAGCATTACCAAAACGATTTGTGCAGATTAGAGTATAATGCATTTTTATAGAAAATTCGGAAGAAATATGACCTCAGAGCGCACATAAGCCATCCACTAAAATATGACCTTTGATCCTATGAAAGACGGAACACTAGCGGCAGCATCACCAAAAACTGTAGAGGTGTAATCTATAATGGACCTACATACAAAATCTGAAAGAAATGAGTTAACAAATGTGTCCTCCAGAATGCATGCAACGAAAATATGACATTTGACCCTAACAACAACCTGAATATGACATTTGACTGTATAGAAAGTGGTACAGTGGGGGTAGCATCAGCAAACAATTTAGATGTGTAGGTTTCACTAAGACACATCTTCATATAAAATTTGAAAGAAATGTGTTGAGAGATATACCAAGATACATCTCCATACAAAATTTGAAAGAAATCCATCAAGAAATGTGGCCTGCAGAGTGCACTCACGCCATGCCCTGAAGTATGACCTTTGACCCTATAAAAGACGGAACACTGGTGGCAGCATCACCAAAAACTATAGGTTTTTAGATTACACCAAGAGACACCTTCATGCAAAATTTGAACGCAATCCGTCAAGAAATGCAGAAGAGTGCAAGAAATGGAAAAATGACCTTTGACCCTATAAAGGACGGAACAATGAGGGCAGCATCACCAAACAGTAAAGATGTGTAGATTATACCAAGATACATCTCCATACAAAATTTGAAAGAAATCCATCAAGAAATGTGGCCTGCAGAGTGCACTCACGCCATGCCCTGAAGTATGACCTTTGACCCTATAAAAGACGGAACACTGGTGGCAGCATCACCAAAAACTATAGGTTTTTAGATTACACCAAGAGACACCTTCATGCAAAATTTGAACGAAATCCGTCAAGAAATACAGAAGTAAGAGTGCAAGAAATGGAAAAATGACCTTTGACCCTATAAAGGACGGAACAATGAGGGCAGCATCACCAAAAATTAAATATGGGTAGATTATACCAAGATACATCTCCATACAAAATTTGAATGAAATCCGTCAAGAAATGCAGAAGAGTGCACAAAAGGGACAAATGAGCTTTGACCCTATAAAGGACGGAACAATGAGGGCAGCATCACCAAACAGTAAAGATGTGTAGATTATACCAAGATACATCTCCATACAAAATTTGAAAGAAATCCATCAAGAAATGTGGCCTGCAGAGTGAACTCACGCCATCCCTTGAAGTATGACCTTTGACCCTATAAAAGACGGGACACTGGTGGCAGCATCACCAAAAAGTACAGGTTTTTAGATTACACCAAGGGACACCTTCATGCAAAATTTGAACGAAATCCGTCGAGAAATGCAGAAGTAAGAGTGCAAGAAATGGAAAAATGACCTTTGACCCTATAAAGGACGGAACAATGAGGGCAGCATCACCAAAAATTAAACATGTTTAGATTATACCAAGATACATCTCCATACAAAATTTGAACAAAATCCGTTGAGAAATGTGTGCACTCACGCCATGCCCTGAAGTATGACCTTTGACCCTATAAAAGACGGAACACTGGTGGCAGCATCACCAAACACTATAGGTTTTTAAATTACACTAAGAGACACCTTCATGCAAAATTTGAACGAAATCCGTTGAGAAATGTGACCGCCAGAGCGCACACAAGAGTACACACAAGACATCTATCAAAATATGACCTTTGACCCTATAAAAGACGGAACACTGGGGGCAGCATCACCAAAATCTATAGGGTTCCAGATTTTACCAAGAGACACCTTCATACAAAATTTGAACAAAATCCGTTGAGAAATGTGACCGCTAGAGTGCACACAAACTATCCAAAAAAATATGGCCTTTTACCCTATAAAAGACGGAACACTGGGGGCAGCATCACCAGAAACTATAGGGGTCCAGATTTTACCAAGATACACGTCCACAGGAAGTCTGAAAGAAATTCGTCGAGAAATGTGACCGCTAGAGCGCACACAAGAATGTGACGCGGCGGCGGCGGCGGCGAAACGCTGCTGAATCCAAAGTATCCTCCGGCATACTGCCGGGGGATACAATAAAAGAAACCGTGCTTAGCTTTAATAATATCACAACAAACAACAACTTACGAATGCTGAGCTTCCAGCGCCCTCTCCAGTTTCTGGTGGCAGTTGACAGCGTGCTGTCTCTTCTCTGCTGCCCCCAACGCTGGATTTATACGACTGGTGTGCCCAAAACACCAGCTAGACTTATTGTACTCTCCTATTGCCTGTGGGAGAACAAGAATGAAAAGTGTCACTCGACTCATTAGAGGAGCGAGAAGAAAACGGGGAAATGGAGGGATGAGGAAGGAGAGAGAGTGAGAGAAATTAACGGATAGATAGATAGAGATAGAAAGAGATAGAGAGAGGATGAGACATAGATACAGAGGGATTAAAAATGGCATTGTCTGATCAAAGTGGCAGCTGGTCTTATCATATTCTCCTATAGACTGTGATAAATCAATATAGAAAATGTCACTTGAGTCATCAGAGGGAGTGAAAAGAGAGAAAGAGAGAGAGAGAGAGAAAGAAAGAGCAATAGACCAAGAAAAGGAGAAAAGGAGAAGGGAGACAGAAAGAGGGAGGAGAGGGGAGGGGAGGGAAGGAGAGGGATGGGGACAGAATGGGACACGAGGGGAGGGGAGGGGAAGGGAAAGAGACAGAGTGAGAGAGAGAGAGAGAGGGGGGGGGGAGGACTGAAAATAACTAAAAGTAATATTCTTAAATAAAACTGCCAACTGCAGTTTATTGTACTTTCCTATCACCTGTGGAAAATGAATTAAAATAAAAACGATGAATGCGACTGCGTCTCCTATATGCCTCCGCCTAAATTCAGTTGATGGCTCAAACTCTTCTAGAAATATTTGATAACAAGGCTAAAAACCAGTAATTTCATGTAATTTTATGTAAATTGACCTCTGTGACCTCTGACCTTTGACCTACTTACCCCAAAAACTAATCAGTTCATCTTTCTATGGGGATACATACTGGTACCAAGTTTGAAGTTCTTACCTCAAACAGTTCTTCAGAAATCGTGGTAACGGTGCTAAAATCCAAGAATTTCATGTAATTTCATGTAAATTGACCTCTGTGACCTCTGACCTTTGACCTCCTTACCCCAAAATCTAATCAGTTCATCTTCGTATAGGGAAACATACTAGTACCAAGTTTGAAGTTCTCACCTCAGATAGTTCTTGAGATATCGTGGTAACGGTGCTAAAAACCAAGAATTTTTATGTAATTTCATGTAAATTGACCTCTGTGACCTCTGACCTTTGACCTACTTACCCCAAAATCTAATCAGTTCATCTTCGTATACGGAAACATACTAGTACCAAGTTTGAAGTTCTTACCTCAAACAGTTCTTGAGATATCGTAACGGTGCTAAAAACCAAGAATTTTTATGTAATTTCAGGTAAATTGACCTCTGTGACCTCTGACCTTTGACCTCCTTACCCCAAAATCTAATCAGTTCATCTTTCTATGGGGATACATACTGGTACCAAGTTTGAAGTTCTCACCTCAGATAGTTCTTGAGATATCGCGGTAACGGTGCTAAAAACCAGTAATTCCATGTAATTTCATGTAAATTGACCTCTGTGACCTGTGAACTTTGACCTACCTACCCCAAAATCTAATCAGTTCCTCTTTCTATGGGGATACACACTGGTACCAAGTTTGAAGTTCTTACCTCAAACAGTTCTTGAGATATCGTGGTAACGGTGCTAAAAACCAAGAATTTTTATGTAATTTCATGTAAATTGACCTCTGTGACCTCTGACCTTTGACCTCCTTACCCCAAAATCTAATCAGTTCATCTTCGTATAGGGAAACATACTAGTACCAAGTTTGAAGTTCTCACCTCAGATAGTTCTTGAGATATCGTGGTAACGGTGCTAAAAACCAAGAATTTTTATGTAATTTCATGTAAATTGACCTCTGTGACCTCTGACCTTTGACCTACTTACCCCAAAATCTAATCAGTTCATCTTCGTATGGGGATACATACTAGTACCAAGTTTGAGGTTCCTACCTCAAATGATTCTTCAGATATCGCGGTAACGAGAAGTGGGACGGACGGACACCTTCGGTGGGCGGAGGCATAAAAATCTGACAAGTTTTTCGGGGGGGGGGGGGGGGGGGGGGGTCTGACCTACACTATGCATGGGTTTTAAATATGCTCTTATCGTACTTACAGCATAGATATTTCCAAGAGTGAAGTAGACGATATCAATCTCCTGGTCCCCATCCAAGGCTGCTTCAGCTAGAACGGATGCATCAGCGGACAGATGACCTCGGTGAAGGACATTGGCCATGTTCATCAATGCTACATTCTTGTGCTCCCTGCAGACAACACAAAATAATTCAAACAAAAGTCACATTCTTGCACCATAAAACAATCTTTACAATAAAAAGAGAAACTTTGGGGCAATATATATGATTCTGCATGATTTGGCTTCAACACTAACAATATCTTGCGATTTGGGAGCCTCAGCTACAAGATGACAGATGACCTCTGCGAAGGACTTTGGCCATGTTCATCAATGCTACATAATACGCTCCATGCATACAGCACATAGTAATTGAAATACATATTCAATAACCTACTGGCTACTGAATTGAATTCACTCTACCTATCTTAGAAGTTTAGATCAGAAAACACCTGGGGTGAAAATTAAGTTCTTTTCTGTTAGTAAGACAATGTTAATTGTCATAACAAGTCAAAATTAGGACAAGTCATCAGCTGGCTGTGTATGCATAAGGATAAGAGAAACATCTATGCAAGCATCAATGATAAGTGTTTATTCCACTCAATTTCATCTTCTTATTACAATATGCCAGTTCGTAATTAGTACATGCTACAAACACGCGCATCTGTTCTGGTGGACACGCCACTTGTTTAACATGTAAAATCATACCGGTGCGCTCATCATCGTATAGAGGTCAACTGTACTCGATACAAATGACCTTTATCGGCATCTGCGCAAATTGTAAATACAAACTGGCTTATCAAAATAACATCGTTTTCAGAATACGGCCCCTGATTTCCATAGGTAATGGGTAAAAAGGTAAATCCAGACATTTCTATTTTTTGCGTTTCCAAACGATGCTAACTTCCATTTCCCTGATTTTCTCATTTTTTAGCTTTGTATCTACCAACAAAATATTTCATTTTTTCAAAATATGTTTTTAGGTAATCATTACAGGAAAAGAATTATGACATAGCATTTAGATTGATGAACATTTTTAGGATGCAGTTATGTAGGACAAAGATTCAATATCAATATGACTACTAAATCAGTATAAATGTCAGTTGGTATTGTTCTATCAAATCAACTGTAATGAAGGTATGCATATGGTGTTGTAAAATTCTTTTAGGAAAAAAGGTGACAGACAAAAAAGAAAAGTAAATCTACAACTGAAGAAAAATATTCTTTGACAGAAAAGTGATCTTACTGTGGTGAAAAATGCAATGCCCTTCTCGAACATTCTATGACCTGCTCGGGACGACCTTTGACCCTCCAGTAGTACGCTGCCAGGTTGAACAGAACCCACGATGTCTTGTTCTGTGTGTACGGGAGTGAAAAACAAAGAAACATCAAAATAATAATCATTAAGGATCTCTTGCCACAGACAAACAGTGAAAACCTCAGTCTGATATAAGTTTAAACTTTTGAGTTATCAACAATCAATATTGTCAAATGTTTTTCTTTCTTTTTCACACCTATATATGGTTGTGCAATTTATTTTTTTTGGTAATTTTGAAAGTGTAAGTGTATGTTTCAACAATTTCTTTTACTCATCTGATACAGGGATTTCTATTTCCTTCATTTATTTTCACCTTCATTTTACATTTAATACACTTTTTGCACAATACAGTCACCCATTATACATCGATTTATGCAATGGGTCATTTTTCTCTTCAATTTGAGCAGGTGCTTATCTTATGTCAACATCAATGCATTGTTGATATATTAAGAGCTTACTTCTGTAAATGTTTAAGTAGCCCTTCAAACCCCTGCATCAATACTGAAACATTTACAAAAGTAAACTCTTAAAGGGAATGTTGAGTTTTGGGAAAGGTAAGAAATAATTTGTGAGCTTTCTCATTCTAATTATGTTAATTTGGATTATCATAGTAGATATGTCCCCTGAAAAGGATTGCTATTCAAATGCCCTCAAATTCAATATATGACAAGAAACGGCTGAAATGTTCGTGCCAAACATTTGTGTGTAGTCCAATATACACAATTCTGTGTAGTCCAATATACACAATTCTGTGTGTAGTGCATGTTACTCTCAGCAGATTTGAGTCCATTTCTTATCATTTTAGTGATTCCAAAACCTTAATACAGCATACACCAATTCTTACATACCATATAATCAACCTTTCCCAACTGGTTTGAGACAGTTTTTTTTTTCCAATTCAATCTCATGACCAGAACTCAACTTTATCTTTAATATATTAAACAAGGCATTGATGTTGACATAAGATAAGCTCCATATGGATAAATTCTCATGGGAAATTGCAGATGGATTCTGATACGAAAAAAAAAAAATAAAAACAACAATCCACTACATACAGATTACAAATGAATGCAGTAGGGATTTACTATCAAAGGCAATTGCACAATTACACAATTCACAATGATCTATAAACCCATAAGGCTTTTAATATTTGTTACAACAATAACCTCTTTGGCAGAATTGTTACGAAATTCTAAAAAAAAAAAAATGAGCAAATTAAAACAAAAAATGTGTGTCCAATTCTCAAGTAATTTTCTGAACTGACATTCTTTTGATGTTTAAGCCTTCTATGTGAAAAAAGGCAACAAGTATTACCTTTGCCATAGCCTTGTAGATCATGTGACCAGCATTCTCCAAGCTACCTACAGAGGGCAGTAGATACATGAGCTCGGGTTCAGGAAAGCTGCTAATGTTATGTCTCTCCTGTACAGCCTGTAAAATAAAAAACATCACATCTTTCAAATTTCATGCAACCTGAGAAATACATTACTAACACTGTAATATATCCCATAATGCATAGCCTATGAATAAATGAAAAAAGGGATATGAAAGATGTGAAATGTCACTGTGTTAAGATGTTTCACCCTGGCTATAATAACAGGAATATTATTCAAAATACTACAACACATGTAAATCAACTTTGAATCTACTGATTCAAGAAAAACTAGCACCCGAATACCTTTCCGCACTTCTACCCAGGACAATTATCCCCTGGACAAATTTCCCACAGTAACACGACATCCTAGGACAAAATTCCCCCTACCCCGCCCCGAGACAACTTACCCTTTGAAGACTACCACCTATCAGAGTTTATCAGAAGGGTAGCATTTCATCAAGCGTTTTGTCAAGTGATTTTTACCGATGAATTTGCTCTCAGCCATTCAGATGCCAGGATTTCAGTAGTTTATAACAGTTGTCGGTAAAAATCACTGACAAAACGCTTGATGAAACGCTCCCCTGGAGTCATAAAGGTGGTTAGTTGTCTGTGAAAGCTAGATATATTTATTTAAGTGATGGCTTCCTTGACTTTGGGTATCATGGAAATTTGTAATAGTGGACATGAAGGATAGTTTTGGAGCTGGGACGATACCCACTACCCAGGCTTTGGTCTTGAAGCATTCCAAGGGGTGATTTGAGATGATCAAAGCAATCTTTCAAGTATGCGTCGCGATATTTATCACCCTTGTCAGTACCCTTGTTGAGAAGAATTTCCTCTTGGTATCTCTTTCTACCCCCCCCCCCCCCCCCCTCATGCTTGGGATTAGAAACAAGGGTGTTTGGGCAAATCCAAGGTATGTCCCATATATTACCACAGTATTATGAGACTGTATTGTGGCATTTTTACCATAAATTGACATTTAAAATGCCATTTTACTTGATATTTTGTCCGTCCCAAGCTTTAGGAGGGCTTTCAGCTTAACCCTATCAGGACCAAAGTCAACAACACTATGTACAAAGTGAATAGTATTTTAGTCTTGTAGCAACGAGAGGGTTAATAAAGTCATCAGATATACTAGGTGTGGTCAGTTACATAGGGGACAAAATAGCTTAGACTTGTGCCCTATTGGCAAAAGAACACTGACCATACCTTGAGATGGTCCAAGGCATGGATGCTGTATGTCAGCTCTATGGCTCTAGAGCAGTTTGGCTGACGGAACTTCTTGACTTCACCTATCTTCATCTTCATATGGTCCAAAGGGCTAGAAAGAAAAGAATTCAAAAGCATATAAAGTAATCTTTGATTTTTATGATGAGCTGAACTCTAAAAGGGCAACGACCCATGAGTCCGACAGCCCATCAGACCACCATTTCGGTCTCGTGGGACTTCTAAAAACTTTTCTAAGGGTTCGCCAGACTGACAATGTCCATCTCATGGGCTGTCAGTCTGCTAGAATGTCCAATTTAAAAGAAACTGGGAACGTCAAACATACATTTATACATGTATTATGCGTTCCTTTCAATTGGTAACTTACTGTAATATAATAAGTGAACATGAATGTACATAAAACGCATCATTCTAAATCTCTATCTATCATTTAAACAGGTTTTGTGTAGAGTTCCATTTATATTGGGCTAGAATTCAACCGGCTGCTGTAAAAACCTAGCCTGTACTCACTTGATCCCCTTCTGTTCCAGTGACAGGGCGGTGCTGATGTAAAGCTCAAACTCCGAGAGCGGTCTCCCAGCGGCCACGCAGTCCGGATCCGTCTCCAGGAAACGCTGCTCCAGGTCCGTGTCCTTGTCCTCATTGGCCTCGATGCTGACTTTCTGGAGCCGGAGACTCTCCTCCAGGAGATTGACCTCCTTGGAGCGCTTCTCCTGGCTCAGGACGGCTATCAGGTTGTATGGCTCACGAAGGTTGAATACTGAATCCAACTGTAGAGAATTGTTAATAGATATACTTGTAATAATAATTGTAAATGTAATAGTAACAGTAATTTTGGGAAACATATGCTAGATATACTGTAACTGCTGTTTTTTTTATCTGCAAATTGTATAAATGTTTATGTTTGTTGTTAGTTGTTAACTTATTTAATGAAATATAGAAAATGAAAAAGTTGAATCACTTTAGATTTGAATTTGTTTCTTCTCATTCTTCTCCTACTTTTTATTTTTTTAATTTTGTTAATCTTTTTGTTTATCTTCTCTTTTTTTTCTTTCTCCTAAAAAATTACACATTGCCCTCCTGCTGCTTCTCCTTTTATTCAATGTTTTCCCCCTTATTTTTCTTCTCCTTCACCCCCCCCCCTTCCGTCTTCTAAAACATCCTCCTCCTTTTTTTTTCTTCTTCTTCTTCCTCTTCCATGTGTTCCTCTCCTTCTTCTTCTTCTTTTTCTTCTTCTTCTTCTTCTTCTTCTTCTGCATCTTTTTGATCTCCTCTTGGCTCTTCCTTTCTTCTTTGTACGAACATGACGAAGTTCGTTCTTCTCATTTTGCCAAATTTGGCTTTTCCTTCTCTTCACTTATTCATGTACAAGCTTATCTGAAGATAAGCTTGTACTCCGGCATGATAGTTTTCACGGGTGAAGAGGCCTCGACAACTAGCTTTTTTGTGTATCAGATGTCTACATCATTCATAGATGAGAGGAAAATAATTATCTAAGATTTCACTTCAACCCTGAAACCCCAAATTTGTCATGTTTGTGGCACACTGAGTAAGAGTTGAAGAATCCCCGAATCGGGTAATAGCAAATTTAAGAAAATTAAATGTTGCTTAGAGCAATTTTGTTGTCTTGTCTTTTGACTGCTGCAACACTACAGTAAATGTTGGACACAAGTCCCGTATAGGCTTGGCAAGGGCATGCCTATGACTCACTGAGTCTGAGTGCCTTCTCCTTATTTATCAATATCAATTATCATCAGATTTATTCTCCTCTCCTTATCCCATTTTAATTTATTCTAGAACTACTTGTCAGTTGTCTACTTCTTTAATTTCTTGTTCTTCTTAATTGTTCATGGTAGATGCACCCACGGACGCTAGATTCGGCCCGCTATGCATGCACACACTTCCGATACCGCCTGTGTTAAGCGAATGACAAGCGAATAAATCTGAGATTTTTTATTTGTGTGATTGGTCCCCCTATGTTTATCAATGACGTATTCTTTGCATGCCTGTGTGTTCATCGACCCGGGATGCCCTTTGCATCCCACCAAACCCAGGATTTTTTCCCTGAAGGAGCTAAGAAGTGGCGGTATGTATGCAATTTTAGGACTTTTTTATCGCTACTTACCTTGTTCTTGTATAGTTTGAGTGGTTGATTTAGTGAAATGTGTCAGAATCTTTGTATTTTATGGCAGTCAGGCAGTTGAGTTCTAATAATATCTATCGATGCGTCATTGAATATAAACCGTGCCGCAGTGTATCGCCTATGCCTGTGAGAGACATAGATATGGGCTTGTCATGCAGTCAGCCCTTCGATTTTGAGTTTTGACTATCGATAGTGCATGCCTAATATAGCAACGTGTGCTGCGCGAAGAATATGTCAACGTATTTTTCAGCACATGATTGATAATGATATGGACTAGCCTAGGCCTAACAAGTTAGCCCTAGTTAGGCACAACCACGGGCGCTAGATGGCGCTATCGCGCAAGTGCACAGATAGTCAATGCGCGATTCGGCCCGCTATGCATGCACACACTTCCGATACCGCCTGTGTTAAGCGAATGACAGGCGAATGAATCTGAGATTTTTTCTTTCTGTGATTGGTCCCCCTATGTTTATCAATGACGTATTCTGAATGTCTGCGAGTTTACCGTTCAGGGGATGCCCTATACATCCCACCAAACCCAGGATTTTTTCCCTGAAGGACAAACAAAGTGGCGGTATGTATGCAATTTTAGGCATTTTTATCGCTACTTACCTTGTTCTTGCATAGTTTGAGTGGGTGATGTATAGACCGAAATTTTCTGTCTCCAGTACGTTAGCCTCTTATCTGGGTAGGGTCGGCTACTACTTGGAGACAGAAGTCGTCCTATCACTTTGCTGTGCAAAATTTGTCTATGCCTTTTATATGGCGTTGTGCCTGCTGGAACAGTAGGAAAAAAATCATTTTTCCTCTGTATTTTTTTAAAAATAATCATAAGGCCTAGGCTCTAATTCATATACTTTATCTGTTCAACATACCAATTTGACCAAATGATCCATTTAATGCTCCTTTTTCATGTAATTCAGGGTCCAACTCCAAGGTCTTCTCCGTTCGCAAATCCTGCAGCCGTATTCAAACCGTTACCCGAGCTTCTAGTCTCGTACAAGGCAAAATAATTATGAAGGAAAAAATACGATAAATTCATTACAAACTCGTGCACATTGATTTCAAAACGGTTATTTCTTTAACACTAAACAAACATATTTAATGTTAAAGAAATAACCGTTTTGAAATCAATGTGCACGAGTTCGTAATGAATTTATCGATTTTTTCCTTCATAATCATTTTGCCTTGTACGAGACTAGAACGGCACAACGCCATAGACAAATTTTGCACAGCAAAGTGATAGGACGGCTTCTGTCTCCAAGTAGTAGCCGACCCTACCCAAATAAGAGGCTAACGTACTGGAGACAGAAAATTTCGGTCTAGGGTGATGTAGTGAGATGTGTCAGAATCTGTGTATTTTAGGGGAGTTGAGTTCGTTATCTATCGATGAGTCATTGAATAATCGCGCCGCAGTGAATCGCCTATGCATGTGAGAGGCATAGATATGGGCTTGTCATGCAGTGAGCTACGATTTTGGGGGAATTTCTTCCAATTTATTCGCGTGCGCGCATGATGATCGTTTGACTATCGATAGTATATTGCTTGTAAAGCCATGTACGCGCTGCGCGCAGAATATGTCAACGTATTTTTCAGCACATGATATGGACTATTTAGCCCTTATTTTTCACTATTTATGAGATTTTCAGTTAAGTTTTGAGCCATCTGTGTGATAATTGGAATATTAATCAATATTTTAAGGCATGTTTTGTGACAGTGAGTGCTGTTTTTTTTTTTTTTTGGACCTCCCTAGCCTAGTATAATTATAAATCAATATAATTTATTTAGCCCTCATTTTTCACTATTTACACTGATTTATGAGAATTTCAGGTAAGTTTTGACTATTCATGGTTTCTAAGGTTCTGCCTTGCCAGGCGACTTTTCTTTCGATACATCTCTTGAATTTTTTAATTCGAAAAAAATAGGCGTGATGATGATTGACACTGTCAATGACAGAGAGCCTTGATGAAGCTTGAGAGAGCAGCCAACACACTGAGCTACGAGTGGGACTGTACAATCGCGCACTGGCAATTATAATACATGACAAACAATTCGCGGACTCACTACCCTCACAACTTTTTTATAAACTCTCTTCTACAACAAAAATCAACTGAATACACCATCAAATTTAATTACCTGTTGTGTAATTAAGCCATCCTCGGTCACTACCCAATGCGTTGTTGCTCGACATGGTGAAAATAGAAAGAAAATTGTGGCCAATAACAGCGCTACGCGTAAAGACTCCGCCATGTTCACTCCCATTTATTTATTATTGTCATAACATAATTATTCCATCATCAGATCTAGAAAAATGTTAATTAGTCTACGACTCTCTAGCTCTAGCTCTACGTGCGAACTCCCATTTATATTTAAGCGCGGCTACCCAATCAATGGCGTAGTACTCAGTAGTAGAGTCTAATTATCAATCATGCATATCACTCTCATTAATTGGACTTTGATATCATATCATAGAACAGTAGTAATTAGTAATCCTTTTTTTTATATAGTAACACGAAGCATTGCAATATTATTAGACATGCGTACACATCATGTTTCTTCTTCTTTTTTTAAATACAGAAATCAGAATTAAGTGTATGGATGGGAAGAGAGAGGGGGGGGGGGGGGGTGGTGACCCCTCCGGTACATGTAAGTCTACGTGGTTACATGCACATGTATTCTCTCTTCATGTAGGGGCCTACTTTTCTTCGTCTACTCACCCCATGCACGCCATGCACCCCCCCCCCCCCCATCTCTCTCTCTCTCTTCCTCTCGATCCCTCAAGCTCACTCTGTTTCAGTCTATTTTGAACATGAATAATTTTCTCTTTCTCTAGTAGGCCAACTTAGTCCATTCATGTCTATCTGTCTACTACTCTTTCTCTCACTTTCATTCCATCTCATTTTCCTGTCTCTCTCCCTTTATGTGCATCTTTCTGTTTTTAATCTTTGTCTCACATACGCCATGACTTAAAAAAATTAATCTTTCTTTTTCAGTCTTTCTCGCTTACATCATATATGTTTGCTACCATTCTCTCTCTCTCCCTTACTCCATGTCTCTCTCTCTCTCTCTTACTCTCACTCTCACTCACTTTTCTCTATCTCTTATCCTAACTCACCCATTTTTTTACCATTCTGTTCCTCTCGCTCTTTCAGTTTCTCTCAAGATGTCTCTCTCTCATTTATGTCTCCGTTTGTTTTTCTCTCACTCTCTCTCACACACACACTTGTCTCTTTCCGACTCTCTCTGCATTTCTCTCTCTCTCTCATTCTCTTGCATGTAAACCATCTTTCTTAGCTTCCAGTCTACATCACCTCATCCTTTTCTGTTTTCCTCACTTAATGTCTCTGTCTACACTATCTCTTTCACCTCCTCTTATCATTTCGCTCACTAATCTACGGTGAAAACTCACTATAAAGAGCTCTGGTATAACAAGATTCCTGATATAACAAGGTAATATTGCTAGTTCCCGGTCTTCCATGTTATTTTGTTTTTTTACCCTGATATAAGTAGTTTCCTGATATAGCAAGGTAACTTTCATGTTCCTAAGGTCCTCATTGTAGAGAGTTTCCACTGTAATACCTTTTTAATTTTCTTTATTTCCTCATTTTCTCTTCTGTCCTGCTTATCTTTTTTTTCAAACAGGAAAGAAAGAAAATAACAAATCTAGACAAGACAGAAAATTGTACAATTTATACATTTGATTTTATTCAGGAAATACAAATAAAAAGCATTTTCTTTAGATCCATTATACCTACCAACAAATGCAACATACTACTGATAGCAATATATTGTCATCATTGCATCACATGACTCTGCTTATTCTACATTAAACCAGGGAAATGTTAACTCTCCCTGATTAAATGCTGAATCCCTTGTGAAAAGAAAAAGACAATATTCATTTGAAAAGTTCATGCAGTAGCAGGTATCTAACACCAGACAATTTTTAATTTTATTCTATCATTTTTTGTTTTTACCTGAACCTCATATGAAAATACATGTATTTAATACTTACATATGATCTGGAGGAGAATTGCAAAAACGGGCATGTAAGCTAATATTAAAAAGAGATACAGCAATGTTGATTAACGAATAAGCTCTTGCCATCACTAAAAAAATATCTGAAATGTTTATGTAGATGGATGAATTGAAGGCTTCTTTTTATACAAGACTGTATTGGCACAAAAGATTGGATGCCACTAATCTTTAAAATCTATGCATGTGTTAAAAAAAAAAATCCATACTGAACATAACTCTCCTACAAGTTCATGAAGGTATTGTTTGTTAGTGTTTATGGAATCAATAATTAAAATCACCATGATACACCAAACGTTTAACAAGTGAAAGGTCTAAAAACAAAGTGAGGATACATATATACAATATTAACATTGCCCTCGCTGGAAGATTGTTGCAAACTTACTTGTAGTCACCAAACATTAGAGGACATAATTATTTTCAGCAAGGGAGAATAGATTCTCTGTGACATGAGGAAAATACTTTACCTTAAACAAACCTTCATATACCATTATACATGTGCCTTGGCAAAACAATCCCCATTTTCACTTCCCCAATTTTAAATACCGATAATTTCAGCAGTGTTTTCTACCTCTTTTCTGTTAAGCCAGGCTCTACAGCATGTGACTACCTATTCTAGATGGCCTTTGCAAAACAATCCCCATCTGGACTCTCAAATTTTTACATACCAATAATATTGTCCTTTGTACCTCTATTTCTGTTAAAAGGGATTTGGTAACTTTGCAGAGGCTTGATAAAATCTGAGCTGCCTGGCCTTGCATGCTATCAGTGTATGTAATATGATGTAAAAATGAAGCCCAAGAAAAAAAAAAGCACTTCAAAATCACCATGTGCTTCACAAAAGTAAACATATGCAAGTGACCGGAAAATGCCAGACTCATTTCCCCCATAGACTCAGTGTTAGACTAAGGTGTATGGCCATACGCTTTCGTAATTGGGAGTATTCAGTCATAGATATCTTAATAATAGCATTATATATTTGAAAACCTTTCTATGCCTGGCTATTTATTTATCCTTCTGAACATTATACAAGACAGATATCAATTTAACAAAATTTATTAAATCAAGCCTCCACAAAGTTACTGAATCCCTTTAAGCCAGGCTCTACAGTACGTGATAACCCATTCCTGCTTTTCATTCCATAGAGTGATCATATCGTCTGTTTAAGAGCCAGAAGGGCATTACCACCCTTATGGTTCTTAGCAGACAATATACAAAACATGTCAAGTTCTGATCTCATAATTTGTCATAAAGACAACCGTCTCTGTAAGTAATTAATATGTAACATACGCGCATGTACTTGCCTTCCATTTTTTGACCTGCGATCATTCTCTCGACTGTCCTACTACATTTATTTTCATTATTGAAATTGGTATTGAGAAAATCGGGATAAGCTGTTTATACAACTGGAGAGAACATTTGCTTAAAACGGCCCATCATCATCTTCTTGCTGTGTAACACCGTTTGTTTGATCTTCATCCTGTGCCTCGCTATCTCCAGCTTCCATCCCACGGAACTCCTTGAGCTTGGCGCTATAATCTTCAGCGCCATAATCCATCTCCTGCATTTGACCACGGTACTGATTAGCTTGGTCCCCGTACCCTTCTCCCGCCCCTCCATATTCACCCTGTTCTTCCTCCTGGTTGTACCCCTCCTCTCCTCCCTCCCTCTCTTCCCCATACTCACTCTTCCTACCTCCTTCACCCTCAAACTGCCCCTCCCTGTTTTCATCTTGCCCCTCATCCCTGCTCGCCTCCTCCTGGGACCTGTCCCGATCGCGATCCCGTCTCCTCTCGCGGCCGCGGTCCCTGTCCCTGTCCCTATCTCGATCCCTATCCCGATCACCCCTTTCCCGATCGCCCCTATCCCGATCTCGCCTGCTGCTGCGATCACGATCTCGATCACGGTCTCGATCCCTGTCGCGTCGTCCACGGTCACGCTCGCGATCTCGGTCCTTTTCACGCTCTCTGTCAGGCTCCTTCTCCTGTTCGTCGTTTTCGCCTCTCCTCCTCCGCTCGCGATCCCTGTCTCGGTCCCGATCTCCTCTGTCACCTCTGTCACCTCGGTCACGTCGGTCCCGGTCTCTGTCCCCACGATCTCTGTCACGTTCGCGTCTCCTCTCACGATCTCGATCTCTCTCTCGTTCGCGGTCTGGTTCGTCTCTTTCACGGCGATCTCTTTCTTCATCCTCCCTCTCACGTTCCCTTTCTCTTTCCCTGAAATGAACAAAAAGGCAAAATTGAAACAAACCCGTTTTTATCTGCAAAGAAATGAAAAGAGCATCTTGACCAATGGTGTCTCATCAAATATGCAGGTATGTTCCTGACAAAGTGTGATTTGATAATATTTATTAAATCTATGGTCATTATCGTCTTAGGGTATTAGCACCTCCCATCTGTCCCTCGTTAACCCCCTACTACCTGGGTTTTTCATTATTTTGTCTGGTGTGTCAAAAATATTCATGAAATTACGTCGCGGGCCACTGAGTATTACACCTATAAACGTATGGGACTGACGTCTCTCACCCGAATACATTGTGTATTATCACTGACACATTAGTACCATAAAAAAGTAATTTTGTCATCAAAATTGCTTATTCAGATGAAATATAAAGTTACACAAAGAGATATTACAACGCCCGATATGATATGGCTGGTGCACGAATGCCGGGTAATTTCGGCGTAGGGGGCTGCAATAATGATATGATATTTGCGAGCGAGCAAAAAAATTGATACCTTTATTAATACCTATATTTAGGATGATGCATTATGTATCCACAATTACATAAAACACAGAAATCTTGATTTTTTACTGTATATTTTAGCGGGCTGCATGAAATTATTTCATGGCCGCACTTAAGTATAAGGCCGTAGTATCTCACCTGTTTCCGGATGGGTCATCTCTGCCAGAATGCCGGGAGTTGACATCAGGTCCTCCTCTACGTGTGCCTCCCAAACCACCACCTGCATAAATCAAATAATGCATAAACTCAATAATGAAATTCATTATTTTTCCTCTACAAACCGACACTGCTCATATGTTTCTTGTACTATGAAATCTTTTGGAGTAAAATTTCAAATCTTTTTCTCGCACTGTGAAATTCATTTGACAAAGCTCTGAAATCATTCATGTAAACTCTGTAACTCTGTAAGGAAAGCATTTTCAGATGTATAGTAATTAGTTTATTCTGTTCAAATTAGCAATACTGCTATTTTCCTTGCACAATGCAATTCTTCTGACAAACTTACAAATCATGAAAGCATACTCAGTGAGGAAAAACACTTTTTCTAAAGACAGCTGAAATAATCAGTTTCCCTCTTCAAATTTGGCGATGCTGATATAAGAGTATAAATAAGAGTACATGTATAAATAGCAAATAATTGCAATTTGGAAAGAAATATTGTAATCCCAACCTAAAACCCAACTGTAATCCTAACCTAAAACCCAATTGTAATCCTAACCTAAAACCCAATTGTAATCCTAACCTAAAACCCAATTGTAATCCTAACCTAAAACCCAATTGTAATCCTAACCTAAAACCCAGTGTAATCCTAACCTAAAACCCAATTGTAATCCTAACCTAAAACCCAATTGTAATCCTAACCTAAAACCCAACTGTAATCCTAACCTAAAACCCAATTGTAATCCTAACCTAAAACCCAATTGTAATCCTAACCTAAAACCCAGTGTAATCCTAACTTAAACCCAATTGTAATCCTAACCTTAAACCCAATTGTAATCCTAACCTAAAACCCAATTGTAAACCTAACCTAAAAACCTAATCTAATCCTAACCTAAAACCCAATTATAATCCTAACCTAAAACCCAATTGTAATCCTAACCTAAAACCCAATTGTAATCCTAACCTAAAACCAATTGTAATCCTAACCTAACACCCGATTGTAATCCTAACCTAACACCGTTTGTAATCCTAACCTAAAACCCAATTGTAATCCTAACCTAAAACCCAAATTTTGTAAAATCTTAACCTAAAACCTGATCGTAATCCTAACATAAAACCCAATTATAACCCTAACCCTATAAACTTTGATGAAACAGAGCCTGAAGCAATTATCGCCAGAGCAACTATGGGATAACCATGCTTACCTAGCCTTCTCGGTAGCCATCCCTTGACTGTCCTAGCTCTCTCTACGTCCACCAGAACCCTGCGGCCATCAATCTTCTTACCATCGGCATACTTGTAAGCAGCTGTGGGATAGAACGGAACATAGGAATAACTACTGCTACATATCCTTCATTTTCTCAACACTGTACTTACCTGCCTGCAAAGGAAAGACATTCTATAACTGTTTTACATTATTTTCTTTCTTTTTTGACAACTTGATGCTTCCAAATAATTTCCCATCTTCCAATATGAAATATATACCCCCTCCCCACATCTAAATTACTGTTGTAGCTTGTTCTTCACAAACTGTAATTTTGTGTTTCTATGGCTTCCAAATGTTTCTCTGTTTGTCAAAATCAATAATCAGGAATACCAACAGCTTTATGACCAAATCTGTTGTCTCTCTCTTTTAATATATATGTGATTTTCAGCAATACCTAGTCGAACTCAACTGAACAAATTTTCATTATTCCCAAACCCCACAATGCACGATAATTCCTATTTTAGTACATTATACACTTATAAGCAATCATTCAGCATAGAACAGCGGTGAGGCATTTTCTTTCACAATGCAATTGAATTACCAGTATCCAACATCACCTTTAAAAAAAACATAGGTATAATTTTATTCAAACACATTTTGCTTTGCAAAAAGAAATCCCAACTCCTCATACATGTACCTTCCAAACCTTCCCTCTAGCAGAAGGCAAGGACCCCTTTATTGTGCAAAAAGAGAACAAACTTTCACAAAATAACAAAAGATTGATGACTCATTACCTTAAGTCCACTATTTCATGAATCAACTAGAATTTCCTTCAAATGTTTCTTTTCTTTCTGAATTAACAAGAATTCCATCACAAAAAGTGCATTGTACATCCAAAATTCTGAGAATCAACAACTTACCAATCTCTTTGCTTTTATACTTATCTGATATTATACTTATCTGATATAAGCAGAAATGAGATGGCTTGAGTGTAGAGTAAGGATGTCCTTCATACAGGAACACACTTGTCAGTGCATTATTGTATATAAAGGACTTACCAATGCACTTTGCTTTGGATATTTGACCTACCAAACTGTTTGAAGTCATTGCTCTTGTGAAGAGATATTGTGTGCATTTCTCATTTTTTGTGTGTGGACACAGGACTTACCAATGCACAAGATTTGCTTCCTAACATGTACACTTCTTAATTCACTAGAACATGCACTCAAAGTAATTAATAGACTACGAAACTTAGCAAAAGAGTGTATACATGTGTAACATCAATAAAATTCAAAACTGAATATCTTTTTTAATCACTTTTAGAAATGAGGTTTGCAATATTCCAAATTCTTCATCTGAAATTAAGTAAACACAAAAATCAAAGGATTTATGCTACTGTTATATAATAAAAGTCTTTATAAGCATTATTTTGCTTTAAAATAATTGAACAAAAACAAGCTATAAGGAAATCAACATTGCTCTAGAAATTAAAAACTGGAAAAACAATTTGATGTTGCTAGACTAACTAATTGTATAATTCCATGGCACAAATTCTTGAGAAACATTAAAGAAATCGTTTACATGAAGGGTGAAAGATAATCTCAAGAAAAAATTTAGAATAAAAAAAGCACATAAGAAACTTTCTTTATTGATGTACCAACCACCTAGAAAGATTACTCATTTGAATCTGCTAGAATGACACATGAAATCTATACATTCAATTCCGGAACCAAATAAAATTTTGCATTAGAAGTATCAAAGGCACCTGTGAATAATATGGTGTGTTATTGCATCAGACATTGTTTTCTATTTGTGCAAGGAGTTTTGTTTTGGCAGCTGAATTATCTCTTAAGCCATCAATGCCTTTTCTTTGAAAATCCATTCTTTGTTGTTAATATTTTTTAAAAACACAGTATTAAAAGAACACTATTCCGAGGAAGAAAATCATTTTGAAAATGCATTTATTCCTAGAAATCATAACATCAACAACTGTTCTGCAATACACAGTAACAGAATTCAATTGTTTTTCCTGTTTTTCTTGAAGATCCTCTGCAGAAATTCCTTCAGCCAACCTTGCAGACAGGGCGACAAGCAGATGGACAAATGGACTTTTCCAAACAAGCTTGCAGATCTTCATAATCAGACAAACAAAAGGACACATCCAAATCTCTCACATCAGTGATCACCACGAAAGACGGAGCAAAGCTGTAACATTCCATACCTGCACCTAGCAGATTAACCACATGATACCTGTACACAAATAGCCCTGATGATAGCCGTTCTTGAGAGAATGACTTCTGCCGAAAGCACATCCATTCACGGATGGATTGAAACTCGACGGACCTGGCCATCTCCATGACCTTTGAACCTTACCACTCTCCTTTCTAATCAGCTGAACATATTCAACTCCTTTATCGCTCCAACACCATCTCTACCCACAAATACTATCACTTTCACTCACTAACCTGTGTCCATCATTTTTCCAATAACAGCTCTCTTTCCCGGAACCAACATCGACATACTTCCAGCACACTCGACAATCTATGCGAATTTATATCTTTCATCATCATCATCATCACTTCACCTCTGTTCACACACTCAAGATCATCAACATCACAGACATCTATGACACTAGGTGAAATACATCATCTTCATGCACACCAACATAATTTCAATTTTTTTTTTTAAGCAGGCAATTCCTTTTAAAGATGAAAGGACTATAAAGGAGTATGGGAGATTGAATTCATCTTAATTGTCTCAAGCTTTTATCCTTTATAAAAGGAATATTTCAAATGTCATCCAAGACCTTTAACATTTCAGTTACCGGTAAATAGTAAAATGTTTACTTTTTTGCAAGTATTTTAACCATGTTTGATCAATCTTGTTTTCACTTTAAGAAGAGGAAACAAATTTTCCAGCATTTCCCAAACTAGAAAAAAAGGGAAATTAAAATTACAAAACGTACACTGTACAGGTAGACAACGGTTGATACCGAATCTGTATGTAGTGTTTATTATATATGGGGCCAAATATGTTTTGTTTTTGTTTGCTAATTCGACCGAACTTCCTTTTTTTCCCCAATTGATTAGGTTAATTGATTGCACTCTCTCTTTCTCGCCTCCTTTGTTGGAACAACAGTCTTACCAACATACAAACCTAACGGTTGACATGTATCTTTAGCCACTAGCCAATCATTAGGAAGCATGGCTGAGCGTTAGCCAATGAGCAAGCAGCGCACACGTTCAAATTGCGTGGCTGTGTTGGGAGTGACAAAAAGAGAAAGATTGATAGAGCTAGTCTGATCTATACAATGTCATTTATCATAGTCACAAAAAAAAATCAGTTATGTACATTAACAGAAAACAAGACATACATGTAGCCTTCTAATCAAATAATCAAATATTTGTAATGTGTTACATATGGATATAAAACTTGTAAAATTCTAAAAGACAAACTGTGAAAGTAAGGTACATGTATGTATTCAAAATCGATACAATCCTTGGTCTTTTTAGCATGCAAAATAAGCTTCCCATACCTCATTACAAAAAAAAAAAATATTTAGAAAAAAGTAGAAAAAGAAGAAAAACTTAACCTATAATTTAGAAAGGAAAAACAAGAAAAAGGAAGGATGGAAATTTTAAAATGTTTGAATGTATTATTTTGTTCTAATTACCTACATTATCCCAATACAATATATACAGGAGGATCAAGAGAGCATTTTATGACACATAACCTGGGTTTTTTTTTTTTTTTTTTTCATTTGTCAATGGTACAATACTTTCAATACCTATCACACATTGGAAGATACCATACTCACCATACACTCTTTGTTTTAATACATTCTCATCACTTGAACCTCTTACCAACATTGTCGGAACTCACCGCCGGAATCAGATTACAAGAATGAATAAAAGAACACACAGACTGATACACTATATGACACACTTACCAATATATTCAATACTTGATAGAACATACAATGTATTCACGATTTATTTTGTACACTACACAGCTTTCTTCAAGTTACAACTGTTAATTACGACCTCGATTTTCACAGGAATCCCCGAAATCAATAAAGTAGACCATTTCCATAGTACACAAAGTGTGGATCATCCACTATTGCTTGCAGTGAGTGATATTTTGAATTGTTCGGTCTGTAGGTATTTCATTAATGAAAATCAAGTTTTCTATGAAAACACCAAATACACTCAGAACAAACCAAAATGTGGAACCAAGCAATTTTTGGTTGATATTTCTTCAAATGATTACAAATTGAGTACTAAAGAAGCAAGAACTAGAAGGGCCTAACTTCCTTACAAATAATTAATGTACAAGTTCCCCTCTACTTGTAAGCCTATAGTCACTTATCACTTGTACATATTCACAATGACATGTAGAATGAGAAATGTTTCACAAAATTTTCATCAAGAAAAAAAAGGGGAGAGAGAGAGAGAAAGGAGTTTTTCATGGAGGCTGTGTGGCAAAAAGGTGTCTGTCCGGCATGCAAATAAGCTGTATTTGGATTATGATATACTTACAATGCATGTCTCTCTCGTGGGCATACTCGATGAAGGCATAACCTTTAGGCTTCCCGGTGTTGATGTCATGCGCAATGCTGATCTGTGAATGGGATAAAAAAAAAGATGCAACAGTTCTACTCAATGAGGCGGTAGCCTAGATGAAAGAAATTAAGTGGCATCTTTCATTGGATTACCAGTAACTAAATTTATACTTTTTCCATCTCATGAATGAATATGTTTTACCTTCACGTAGCACTCATAATTATCATCACAGAAAAAACAGGAATTCGACACAATATGAGGTGAAACTATTCTAGATTTAAAGTCTGTACTAACAATCCACATCGTGCCATTAACTATTGATATTAAAAATAACTTTTTATTACAATCTGCAGGTCGGTTGGCTTAAAATATGTAGTCTACCAGTGCATGATAAAGATAAAATATCAGTACATGCAGAATGTCTAAGTGACTTTGCATGGAAATTAATTTTTAAAATGGTTGATCATGCCCTACCCAGTTTGGTTTCAACTTGCACAGTTGGAGAAGCAAGCAGTGATCAGTTAAAAATAATGCAGGTCAGTTGATGTGCAATTAGACAATTAAATAATTAGATAAAAAAAGATAAAATATCAGTACACGCAGAATGTCTAAGTGACTTTGCATAGAAATTAATTTTGAAAATGGTTGATCATGCCCTAACCAGTTTGGTTTCAACTTGCACAGTTGGAGAAGCAAGCAGTGATCAGTTAAAAGTAATGCAGGTCAGTTGATGTGCAATTAGACAATTACATAATTAGACAGCTGAAGAAAATATGGAAAAACATTACTTTGCTACATGTACTTTACCATTTTGATTGGACCATACGATTCAAACTCTCTCCTCAGCTTGGACTCTGTAGTATCAAAATTCTGCACAAAAAGCAAAAAAACAAATCGAATGAAATGGTAAAACTTTATACAATGTACAGTTAACATTACTAATATTACTGTATTACCAATATTTCAGGTATATCTTCATGTCTTTCCAACAAGAGAATAGGAAATAAATGTATGAATGCTTTATCTTTTTTTTTTTGTTCAGAGTGGTCTTTCTAATTTGTGACCAGGCACCACAAAACCACCAAAAAGTCACCAGATTGGATGTTCCTAAATCACTGTACAAAGAGAAGAATGCACTGTCCCTCATGTTACTTCTGAGAAATAAGAGTTTAAAGTTTGCAGTCTATTGAAGCGCTCTGACTTGCAAGGCATTGTGCTAAGGTGACAAAAGAAGGATTAGAACTCAATGAACATTTCTATGAAGGGATTATCAGATTGTCCTAAAACTTGGCATACCAATTAGTCATATCCTGTTCCTCATAGTGCACAAGTATCAATGCAAGAATTTACTCTGTTTAAAACTTATGGGAGATCAAAGTAAGGCAAGTAAAAAAAGAAAAGTAATACCACAAAATCCAGAGAAGACACACATAAGTCTAATAAAAAACTGTCAAAAATACCAATTTTAGATTGTTTGGTGCTTCCAAATTGTTAGATTACATAGAAAAAGTATACTCTTTCAGGAAATACCCAAAACTAAAATCTGACCATGCCAACCAAAAACATATTGATTGAGCTCTAACTGAAAATCACACAGTGCGACTTTTTGGTGGTTTTGTGGTGCCTGGTCACATTCGGTGTTACATGTACATATTCAGGAGAGTGCACTGTAGAGTGCAGAATTACAATCAAATCTAATGACCAAGGTAAGAATACTCCATGAAGTGTTATGACCAGTCTCTCGTAACTGGGAAGATATAAAAACAGTTATTATAATAATTATCATTGCTGTTGTTGTAGGTGATTATTATTATTATTATTATAATTACTACTCACCACACGAGCTATAAAGAGTGTCTTGAAGGCATTTGATGTTGCACTTGGATTGCTATGGGCATCCCCTGTAAAAAAAAAAAGAAGCAAACATACAATATATTTCAATGAATGCACTGACATTGACAATAGAGAAAATGCAATCCAAAATGTTGATTGCTCTAAACAGGTTAAAAGAGAGGGTTGAATTCTGGGAAAGGTGAAAATTAATTTGCGAGCTTTCACATTCCTTTTATGTCAGTTTGGAAGAACATAGTAGAGCTGAAGATGCCACTGAAAAGGATTGGTCTTCAAATGCAATCAAACTCAAAATATGACGAGAAATGTCTGAAGTGGTCAGCTAAACACTCATGCCACATGCGTGTGCAGTGCATGTGCTTTTCGGCGAGATAGGGTCATTTTTATTATTCCAATATCTTACAGTATACACCAATGCTTATGTAGACATGAGCAACATTTCACAATTGCTTTGGGACCATATCTTTCACAATGTAATTGCACAACTAGAACTCAACTTCATCTTCAAGTCCACTCTGGCTATTTTTTAAAAGAAAAAATATACATGTAGTTATGACAGCAGCTTCCCACAGACAAAATTGATCAGGGGAGGAAGTTTTTGCTCGACTAACTGAATCTACTCTCCCTGGGGTTTACTACACATCACATCATGGACTGTTATGATGTGCGAAAAAGCCAGGTTCAGTGTATTGAGACAATCACTTGAAGGCATGAATGAGAAAAACATGTGCATACAAATATTGCATCTTAATTCTACTTGTTCAATTTGCAAATACTGTACATGTAGGTATGAGGACATACATACATATGACCGCAGAAGTAAATACACATAGCAAGGACTTCCAACATTTTTCTAAAAATCTGCTTCCCCTTTTTTTGGCTTTCTCTGAGATTGTATGATATCCATTATTGCTTCACGATCAATTTGTAACACTATTAGAATGTCTGTACATAAAGACCGCCTGCTCATAAAGACCAGTTTTATTGTCTCCCTTGAGCAGTCTTATATACAGGTTTCACTGTATTTTCAGTATACTTACAATCAGTTATTTCATTCTCCAGCTTCTGCTTGCACGACTCTTCTTTCTCCTTCATCTTGCGAAGACGTTTTTCTTCCCTGGTCTCTCCTCGGGCTGGCGGGGGAGTATCTGCTGGATCCTAAAGTAAAGAAGAACAAAGCAGAGATACACTGTTATGTACAACAAAAACACATCAAATTACTTCATATTTGCTTCAAAGGGTACATAGAGTACGTACATGTATGAACATTTTTACAGTCACATATAAAATTTGTGTAACTGTAAGGTTTGATTTGCTAAACACTGCTTTTACCATGCAAAAACGTACATATTCTAGAAAGAGAGAAAAAAAATCTTCTCATTCTTCAGCCTTTTCAGTGGGAATTGACCTCTTTTCCTTTCCTTTTTTTTTTTTGTTTTGGGGGGGTGGGGGAGTCTTCTTTTCTCTCTCTTTCTTCTTATGACTTATGGGGAGCGTTTCATCAAGTATTTTGTCAGTGATTTTTACCGACAAATTTGCTCTCAGCCCACCGATGCCTTACATGGTGTGCATTAAAGTCACCCACATTGATCCAATCATGCCATTAGTCATGTCATGACGTTGTGTAACTAATAAAGAATTTTGATTTGAAAATGTCCAACTACAACTGACTACAAACCAAGCCAGCCATGGCCATGCCAGCCGCAGTTACAAGTTTGGAAAAGAAAAACACCTGACAAAGACAAAGTCAAACTTAATCTGGTCAATGTCTCAAAAGACAAAACAGTAAAAAGCAAAAAATCAAATCAAGTATCATCATCATGAGTATTGAATTAGAAGTAAAAAAAACATGCATGACATGTGACATGTGTGATTAAATTAGGGAGGTCCACAAAAAAAAAAAACCAGCACTCACTGTCACAAAACATGCCTTAAAATATTGATTAATATTCCAGTTATCACACAGATGGCTCAAAACTTAACTGAAAATCTCATAAATAGTGAAAAATAAGGGCTAAATAGTCCATATCATGTGCTGAAAAATACGTTGACATATTCTGCGCGCAGCGCGTATGTGGCTTTTCAAGCAATGTACTATCGATAGTCAAACGATCATCATGCGCGCACGCGAATAAATTGGAAGAAATTCCCCCAAAATCGTAGCTCACTGCATGACAAGCCCATATCTATGCCTCTCACATGCATAGGCGATTCACTGCGGCGCGATTATTCAATGACTCATCGATAGATAACGAACTCAACTCCCCTAAAATACACAGATTCTGACACATCTCACTACATCACCCACTCAAACTATGCAAGAACAAGGTAAGTAGCGATAAAAATGCCTAAAATTGCATACATACCGCCACTTTGTTTGTCCTTCAGGGAAAAAATCCTGGGTTTGGTGGGATGTATAGGGCATCCCCTGAACGGTAAACTCGCAGACATTCAGAATACGTCATTGATAAACATAGGGGGACCAATCACTCATAGCTACATTCCTATACTTCGTGTGTATAATGTAGGCAGTCATACACCTCATCTTTTTAAAACACCACTGCACAAAAGTCACCAATATTCACTCAAAATCGGCATTTAATTTTCAAAAACCGACCCCAAAATATCCAAGAAATACAATAAATTCAACTCACCAATGTTGGAAAAGATATTTTCAAAAATCAAATCCGTAATTTACTGTTGATTCTCGCGAAACGAGCTATCGGAGTCATTGTGTACATTTCCTGGTCGCCGCGGGCGCCGACATCTCCCCAAAAGAGTTTTGTCCTCAAAAATTCGGTCCCTATGACGTACACGGAAAAGTTCCGATTTTCTGTGTGCGCGATCTATGTGCGCGATCGTAAAGATCGATGCGCGCTTGCGATCCCGAGTTTCTTCGTGGACAAAAATTGTATTGGCCGATTTTAGTCTAAGACATCGGCAGTTTGTAAACAACACGCGATCGCGAAACAAATCGGCGGGGATTTCTCCGGTTTTGAACAAGATTTTGACTTTGGATTTTGCTGTAAATATCAAAAGTTCTTCCTAACGGCCATTTGAGGTAGGAGTGAGATTTTTAAGGGCTGAATTTGAAAGCAAGTATTTAAAATATTTATCTTATTTTCCCCCCCATACCTTTAGTACATGCGACAGAAAATACCAACTATTTTACAGAAATGTACCCGGGAATAGGACCAATCACAGAAAGAAAAAATCTCAGATTCATTCGCCTGTCATTCGCTTAACACAGGCGGTATCGGAAGTGTGTGCATGCATAGCGTGCCGAATCGCGCATTGACTATCTGTGCACTTGCGCGATAGCGCCATCTAGCGCCCGTGGTTGTGCCTAATTAAATTGTTAAACTATTAATTTCAATTAGGCCTAGCTAGGCCTACTTTCATGACTTTCAACTTTCTAAATTAAAAAAAGTGTTAAATGTGTTAACATGTGTTAAACGTTAAATGTTAACAAGTTAAAATGTGTGTTACCACTCGTCATTTTTCAAAATAAAAAATTAAATTAAAAAATGAATTTTGAAATTGAAATAGCATGCATGATTAATTGAATTTTTCGTGCATCATCATCTGCAAAGACATGAAAGAGGCACAGTCACAGGGTCACAGCATGAAAACGTGAAATATAAAGATTAACACTATTAAATGTACGTATTATTCTATCAAGCTGAAAATGTAACATACCTCAAAGAGTTGGCAATAGCTTCCAATTCCACTGTATCCATCGGTTCTTTTCTCTTCAGGCAGTTTGTCCAGAGGCGGAAGATAGCGAATCGGCTCGCGTGGAGCGAACAGAGCCAACAAATTCGGAGGCAAATACTGCGTCATATTTCCGTTTGTATGCTTACAATGACAGAAATTGACAGAAAATTCTCCTCACTCCCAACCTCTCTGAAATAAGCATTCAACGATTATTTCTTTGTTTTCGAGTTGTAACTTCAGCCTTAGGAGCAATTTTATGAAAACTGGACCGTCACTGACAATGATCTACGTCTGGCGGCCTCGCTTTTCCGATTTCTTCTGACTTAAGTTTAGTTTCTTGCACGCACGCATTGTGCAAAACTGTTATTGATCAATTCTCTTAAAATTTAAGTAGTTATATGCTTAATATTAATGTATTGCCTACTATAATATTTTTAAAAAAATTATCATAATATACATGTTGTTTAAAAAAGAAGGATTCTTTAAAAAAAAAATTAATGTTGAAAATATTTTTTCTTATATGGATCGAGCCTGTACTCCGCCCATTCATTTGCATTTTGCACGCTACTATACAGTATACAGTCCCATGTATTCTTCTGCTTGTAGAGTTACAGCTCCGATTTAGAAATGTTCCGAGAGAAGGACATGTCAATTTGAATTGTTTTTCATTTTCACGGCCAGAGATATGGCGAAACCACAGTGTTTATTGCTGCTTAGTTCAAATTCAGAAGGTAATGCCTGTGTCGAGCGTGGCCGAATTGACATCGACAGTTAATTACACTAGGCCTACAGTTGTGTACGTATGATGGGGAGCCCTAAAATTATTTAAATAAAAGTAGGCCTACTAAAACTAAAGCAGTAATTTGAGTAAAGCCTAAACTTTAAAGGCCTAAAGAAATAAACCTAAACATGCTAAATATGAGTATGAAGTCTTGAAGATACAGTCTGCGCACGTAAGGCTAAGGTTTGGGCTTGAAAATGAACAAGAATTTCTTTAATATTCCTCTAATTTCTAAAGCTTTATTTTATTTTATTCCTGATATTCTAAAGAGTAAGTTTGAAAAAAATCTCATCAAAATTAGAGCAAGACATGGCTGGCAAGAACAATGCCATTTTCACAAGAAACGGTGGCCCCGTCATTTCTTGAAAAAACAATCATCATCATGGTATCCATGTCTGCGCACTCATTCATTTTACACGCAGTTTGGGAGTTTTGACGTGAAAGACAACATTTTGATGCTTAGTTGTGAATAAAATGTTTGAAATTAGACTTTTTTTTCATTATTTTGACTTGTTTTTTGCATGAATACCTATCGCTATGAATGATAAAGATGAATGTGTTCGTTGCGTGTTTTGTTAATGATGTATTAATAATAATAATAATAATAATACCTGGCATTTATAACGCGCCTTTCCCAAAGTGGCCCAAAGCGCTAGATATATATATTAAAGTTAGAATCGCGCAGACTTTACGCGTGTGCGCAGACATGGGCACTGTGCAGACTTGGGCACTCTAGCCATACTGTATGGCTAGAGTGCCCAAGTCTGAGCAGTGCCCATGTCTGCGCACACGCATAACTGCGCGATTCTAATGAAACAAAACACGCAACGAACACAAACTTTTCATCTTTATCATAGCGATAGGTATTCATGCAAAAAAACGAGTCAAAATAATGAAAAAATGGTCTTATTTCAGACATTTTATTCACAAGCCTCAAATGTTGTCTTTCACGTCAAAACTCCCGAACTGCGTGTAAAATGAATGAGTGCGCAGACATGGGCAACATTGATTGTTTTTTCAATGTTGAAATGACACGGCCACCGTTTCTTGTGAAGATGGCATTGTTCTTGCTCTAATTTTGATGAATTTTTTTTCAAACTTACTCTTTAGAATATCAGGAATAATATAAAATAAAGCTTTAGGGGAATATTAAAGAAATTCTTGTTCATTTACAGGTCAAAACCTTAGGTGCGCAGACATAGGACTCCCCATCATACATGACTGTGTGTGACTGTGAGTTGCTAGGTGGTGTCGGTCACGTCACTCCGTCTATTTGTCGGAATGTTCATCATGACAGTCTCGACAAATATGAATTGACATCTCTAAATTTTATTGCAAATCATACAAGAGTGTATGTGAATGAATGAATTTATTGATCTTCCTTTGCTTTACAAAATCAACATATATTCGTAACATAACAATTACAAAAGCAAACATGTCAAATAAAGTTAAACAAACTAAAGTAATATAATAATGAGGAAGACGAGGAGACCTTTAAAAGCTGGGCTTGTAAATTAGGTCCCTCAATATTAAAACAAAATATAATGTTTGTAAACAATGAATGGTAAAACACAACTTGATTCCAGCTAATCTGGAAACTGTCTAATACTGTGCTAACTAAACAAATTTTAAAGTTATAGAAAATAAACTATTTACACAAAAAATGGATAGGTTAAAGGATGGAGGCGAAGATAGAGAGAGAGGGGAGCATGAAATTAAGAAAGAACATTTTGTAGACAAAGTCATATTGCATAATACATTACTAGCATCAACTATCGCTAAATCATAATTCTAATTGTCATAAAGGTATTTATTCAAAAGATAAACTTTCATTTTTCGCTTAAATACAGAAATACTAACAGAACTGGTTACAGTAGAGTTCAAAGAATTCCATAACTTTGGTCCTGTACAGATCAGTGTTTTCTGTGCAAACATTGTCCTTGCATGGGGATATGAAGAGCAGTAGCATTTCTTGTTGAATAATTATGAATTTGGTTGTTCCGGTGAAACAGTTTGGTCAATGTCAGGGGCAAAATTCCTGTATGAAAATTATACATGAGTGACCCTAATTGGAGAAGATAAACATCTTCTAGCTTCAAAATATTATGTTCATAAAAAAGAGGGGACGTATGGGCTCGAAAGTCAGTATTGCAAACAGCTCTTATATAGCTCTCTTTTGAACCAAATGTAATTTATTTAATTGTGTCTTGAGAGAGTTTCCCCATGCAGGGATACCATAAATAACATAAGGTAAAATAAGGGTTGAATAAAGAATCTTCAAAATACATGTTGGGAGGTACAATTTAAGCCTATTGAGCACACCCGTATTCTTTGACAACAACTTGCATAAATTATTAATATGAGTTTTCCAATTTAAATTCTCATCAATATAAAGCCCTAGAAACTTGGTTGAAACAACTCTGTCTATCAATACACTATCGAAAGAGATGTCACCGGGCAGGGTTGCGATTGAATTACTATGTGACATTACCAGCAACATTTCGCTTGTTAATAATAGGACTGTCAGGCGTCAGGGCTGTCAATTGTTTGGGTTACTGCTTGGACTGGCTTGTCTCAAATGGGTGGGTTGCGGGAGCGGGATGGGAGCGGGAACGGGCACACCCTTTCGAAACAAGCCCCCCCGGTTATCTCGAATGGATGTGTTCCCAGCGAGAAGTTCAATGAACGCGCCACTTCGAGACAACCGGGGGGGTTTTCCTCGAATGGGTGTGTTGAGTAGACTTTTGTAACAGACGTTTCAGAAATTTTTGCAAAATGTACTCTTGCTGGTTTTTTCGTTTTTCTTTTGTCTAAGATGTAGAAAATATAATAAAACAGTATCTAAAAAAAGCTTTTGACAAGGAAATCATTATTTGTGCAAAATAAATAGGAGAATTGAATAATTATGCATTAAAACACACGGGGACGAAAGGGCAAGTGGCATAGCTAGGATTTTTGTATTTATTTATTTATTATTATTTTTGTTTGGCGTGACCTGGGCCCCGTAACATAAAGAGTGTTTAGCGATTAATCGCTAAACTCCGATCAAGCGCTAATGGCAATCAACAAGATGGCCATGCCCCACCCCTTATTGGTGGGTGAGTAAGAAAATAGGAAGATGAGTGAGGAAGATGAAAAAATATTTCTGGGAAAATGTAAATAGGGGTCAATTTTCGCAGACTCTGGTGGTTTCCTCCCCGGGGATAGGAGGGGGGGGGGGGGGGGTTAATTTCCTAAATTGCCTGGATAGAGGGTCCAATATCTCAGAAAATTCCCCGGGATAGGGGGGTAAAACAAATTCCAACTTCTCCGGGATAGGGGGTCACTTTTGAAAAGGAGGTACGAGCATAGGCCTACCCCTTGTATGGGGAGTTGGGGCCGGGTACAAACGACCTTTTGATATGCGTTATGACTTTTGATAGTGGGTATTGATAGAATGATAGTGGCATTAAAAGGTGTTTCTAACTTTGGAAAGATGATAAACACACCTTGGCTTATGTCAGCACATGTCTGTAACACAATTTCACAATATTTAACAGGTCACGCCAAAAAAATAAAAATAAATAAATAAAAAATCCTAGCTACGCCACTTGCCCTTTCGTCCCCGTGTGTTTTAATGCTTAATTATTCAATTCTCCTATTTATTTTGCACAAATAATGATTTCCTTGTCAAAAGCTTTTTTTAGATACTGTTTTATTATATTTTCTACATCTTTAATAGACAAAAGAAAAACGAAAAAACCAGCAAGAGTACATTTTTCAAAAATTTCTGAAACGTCTGTTACAAAAGTCTACTCAACACACCCATTCGAGGAAAGCCCCCCGGTTGTCTCGAAGTGGCGCGTTCATTGAACTTCTCGCTGGGAACGCGTCCATTCGAGATAACCGGGGGGGCTTGTCTCGAAAGGGTGTGCCCGTTCCCGCTCCCATCCCGCTCCCGCAACCCACCCATTCGAGACAAGCCGCTTGGACTTGGTGGGAGTCGCTCAGACTCTGGGGCCGGGGGTCTTTTTATTCCTAAAAATTTTAACTTCCAAAATTCTCTGACAAGCAAAAAAAAAAAAAAAAGGAAAAAAGCCCATCAGCCGATCAGCGTTTTTGGGTGGCTTTTACTCCAATTTTACATGTTTGGCGGGAGTTTTTTTTCATGAAGCAGGAGATTTACAGAGAGCGGGAGGAATGGCGTGAAATCTCCCGCCACGACGCTGGTGGGACGGCAGGAGACTCCCGCTTTTGGCGGGTTGACAGCCCTGTAATAATGAATATGATTGCCTCATCTCTCATGGACAACCACATGAGTCAAAACCAAAAATTGACTTACCTTCTTAATTGCCTCTTTAATAATTGCCTGGCGACATCGCGCCTCGACTGGTCACATTGTCTTTGTCTGAAAATCATGTTTTTAATAATATGAGTACATGTATTTTTATGTTCAAGGGTCTAAATATGGGATGAAAAATTATGGCATTAAGAAATAATAGATCTGACAGTAACAGACTTACATGTATCTAGACACAACAGAAAAAAATGTGATCTTAAATTTTGAAATTGTCAAAATTTGATATCAAACCTGCGCATCATTTGTTTCACTGCTCATAGTCAGACATGTACTTGTGTACTTTTAGGAGAGAGTAATTAAAGGTTATGAAATGTCATTTTGAGAGAGGAAAGACAAAGTCCCATGCAATGTACTTTTACTATTTCTCCGCTACCATGTGATTGTGTACATCAAGAAGTCTCAATATTTGCTTATGTTTATATTTGCTGTGTAAGACGTACACCAACCACTCTTGTCCGTAATCTACAATCACTGGAGCCTTTTTGAGGTGTGGGTTTGGTTACCGGTACTTTGGTAGATTAGGGGAGCGTCTCATCAAGTGTTTTGTCAGTGATTTCTACCGACAACTGTTATAAGCTACTGAAATCCTTGCATCTGATTGGCTGAGAGCAAATTAGTCTGTAAAAATCACTGACAAGACACTTGATGAAATGCCTTCCAGAAGATTTATCTTCATAAGATGTAAATGTATTGCATTCAATTGCCTTTTTAAAAAAGGGGCAAGAAGGGTTATACATGTAGGTAAGCCACCTTGTATTGAACTTTCCAACAATATAGCCACGCTGGTGCCATTTTTAGCCCGGCCTGTCTACCATTTTGTTTTTGTTTTACCACTTGCACTCATTCAAGGAGGAATTGAGAGAAAAGATAATAAAGTACAGTCTAGTCGGATGATCAGAGACAATTATATGATTATTCCATTTCTCTAATCTCTATCAAGTAAGCGAGCAGTGGCCAGCACCCATTTGAATTCATTTTCACTCTATATTCACTTCCTACAAGTATAGGCCTATACCTTGGGGACCTACAAATGTAAATTTCTGGCTGACTTAATCAAGAAATGACAGCTTTTGTTTGCCAGAGTAAATCAGTCTATTCCATTCCAGGTTCTGTCATTTATTCAGTAATTTTGTGGAAAAATAAAATGTAGTACCATCAGGTTGTCATTTGATTGTAAATACAATTTGCAAATTTAATCTGCAGTAGATGTAGACATATTGCATTTATGTTACAGTTACATGTACATGAGGTAGGTACATGTCTGCGTATATAGGGTTATGGGGGTGGAGGTCCAGTTTCCCTCCATAATTCTCTGACAAGCAAAAAAAAAATTCGATTCTAAAAAGGGGGGGGGGAGGGGCAATTCCGGCACGGGCTGTGTCTGATGATACCCCCCCCCCCCACTGAGCGAATTTTCAATTTTCGAGAAGCTGGCAAGACCAAAACAAAATACGGGTCTATACCTTTTCCAAAAGTTGACAAATCTGCATTTGTGTGCCCCCAACTATACTAAATCCTGGATCCGCCCCTGCGTATGGTATCGGTAACTGCGTCATATATGTTCAGAAATATGCATTGTAGGATCCAGGGGACCGGGGCATGGGAGAAAATGCACTCTGCTCCACCCCCCCCCCCCCCCCCCAAAAAAAAAAAAAAACCCAAACCCCCACTAAACAAAACAAAACAACATCAACAATGAACAGGAAAACAATAACTTTTTTCTTAATTAGTTGATATTAGGCCTAATTCACCATCCCCCTTCACCAAACTACTTTGTTATTTGTAAAAAAATTTGTAGTTTGTAACAGTGCTTACTTATTTAAGGGGATAGCCTTGTATGATAATGCATATGATACAGTCAGTCAGTCATCGTTTTATGTTTTTGAGAGAGAAAATAAATGAAATTGAGCAATGAACGTAGTCTTGAACTTTTTTACAAATACAGATTTTTTTTAAAAACAATTTTGTTGTCTGATTTCTGTGATTTATGCAGGTGGAATCCATGCTCAGTCTTTCATCCATGCATTTACCTTGGCCCATTCAGCATTCAATGTACAAATAACATCAATAGAGGTAAATATAGGGAAGTAGAAATCGGTGGAAAGAAAGGGAAAATAGATGGGCAAACTATTAGAAATATTATACAACTCTTGCTCCAAAGGCAGAATTGCTCTGCAGTCATTTTCTATTTCTTTAAAACACCTAAGAATGGACGAAGTGTTATAAGGTATACAGCACCCAAAACCTGACCTAAAATCCGATCACAAATCCAGCCCTAACCTCATACATTTGACGAAAGAAAACCTGGAGCAAATGTTGCGGGAGAAATATGTTTTATTAAATTTGTTATTTCTATTACATGTACCGGTGCTACTACTGGTAATGCAGAAATTATATAAATATACATGTATATGTATATTGTAAATGCACACAATTTAGTCTTTAATTTTAACATTATGAAGAAGAAGAGATTTTATTCCTGCAAAATTGTTCATCATCCAGACCAAATTCAAAGAGGAAAATTTATGTGTCATTGTCCCTCTTTTCTTCCTTTTTGAAAGATACGTTCATTTTATTACCGGTACTGAAAAACTGAATTATCTGGCCCTCTTTTACCCTACTCTATCTCTTTCTTTCTCTATTTGTGACCAGGCACCACAAAACCGAAAAGTCACCAGATATGAATTTTTAGTTAAGGTCTGATTCTGAAAGAGCAAATTTTCAGCTTTAAAATGATATATAACTCATTAGCATTGGAAGTTCTTAGCTCACTGTACAAAGAGAAGAATGCACAGTCCCTCATAATGTTACTTCTGAGAAATAAGGGTTTAAAGTTTGCAGTCTATTGAAGCACTCTGACTTCCAAGGTTGTGTTGTGCAAACGAACAGCTTTATGAAACACCAGGGGGTGTTTCATAAAGCTGTTCGTAAGTTACGCACGACTTTATGCACGACTGGTGATCAGTTCTTGTGCTAAATGATTGAGAATCTGATTAGTATAGCACCCAAGAACATGTTCCAGTCGTTCATAAAGTCATTCCTAACTTTACGTACAGCTTTATGAAACACGCCTCTGGTCACATTTGTATTCATCTTCCTCTTCTCTCTCTCTCTCTCTCTCATACACACACACACACACCCTCTCTCTCTCTCTCATACACACACACACATACACGCTCTCTCTCTCTCTCTCTCTCTCTCTCATACACACACACACACACACACATACACTCTCTGTCTCTATATCTCTCTCTCTCTCTCTCTCTCTCTGACTGTCTCTATCTTTCGCTGTCACGCAGTGTCATTCTCATCCTGTCAAGTCAAGCCTGTGATTCTTTTATTTGATACAGAATTAGTGTTATCAAAAGATGGATAGGTGTCTTATGTTTTCTCTTGTGTTGTAGTGTAGACACATAGGCCCGTATTCTGAACTCCGGTTTAACTTAAACTCCAGTCTAAGTTAAACCAGAGCTTTAATCAAAACTGACTAAAACCGTAAGTCCAGTCTAAATTTCTGTACAAAGTTAAGCCATACTAGATTGGAGTTTAAGTTAAACCGGATTTCAGAATGTAATTTTCCAAAACTATGGTTCAAAGGGCAGTTTTAGACTGAGTTTAAACCACACTTATGGGGTGTTGCAAGAAAGTTGCAATCAATTGCAAATTGTAAAGCAAATTAGAACAACCATTCTGAATGGTTCAGCGTCTGCCTATTCAAGAAGATGCGCTTGCAACAATGATTTTGATTGGTCAATACTGATCAGTTGCAACTTGCAATCTATCGCAACTTTCTTGCAACACCCCATTAGACCGCGGTTTAAGTTAAACCGGAGTTCAGAATACGGGCCATAGACTTTGTAGAATTTATGACCACAGTATTATATGGATAAATAACTTTTTTCTCTCTTTCAGTCTTCTAGTGGGGGACTAGAAGACTTTGTAAGGATTAATCACTGCATTAAGTTACAGATTTTTAAATAACTTTATTTTTTCTCTCTTTTTGTAGGGTAGACTAGGAGACTTTGTAGGACATGATGATAACAGTAAGAGGTGGATAAGTGACTTCCGGTCCAAGCCTTACTCAGTGCCTCTCAGATTGGATGTCGTGGAACGTAAGATAGACCTCAGAATAATTTTACAACAGTGACTGGTTCTTAGCTGGATATACGTGTATGAGACTTGATAGCATCTGAGATGTGGGCAGTATATGTTACGTATCGAGAGTGATGTATATATACATACATGTATACTACATACATTGTACAATCTTATATTCCCTGAAATAAAGAGCTAGACTATGTTATTATTATTTATTAATTAAAATACTAAACATATGATTCAAATCTCCTTGATGGAGAGGAAAAAAGTCAAAAAAATTGACTATTTTTACAGGCTTACATCACCATCTACAGGGGTGCCAAGTCTCCCTGATATAATAAATGCCTCCTATCGAACAATCTCCCTGATTATGGAAAAATTATTGCCATTAGGTTGTATGCAGTTAATAGACATCTCCCTGATTTCTAATAAAGTTTCTGTAAATCTCCCTGATTGTTGAATTTCAATGTTGGTAGCTCTGCATCTATTGTCTCTATGTGATAATTGTGAATGTGATAATTGTGAGATAGATAATGTTTCATACTCCCTTTGACTATATCCAAGATCAATACCATATATGCGATGAGAGCTGTGTCTATCTTGCTGATGGTCATAAGTAACAGCCAACATGATTTGCAATTTTCAAATGGCAGTCAGTATAACATAATTTTGCTGAATTCTAAGCTGGGATCTCGTAAGTCCAAAAAAATTTGCATTGATAGTTGCTGATAATTGATGAGATGACTGTTTTACTTGAACAGCAACAAGATAAAGAAGAAGAAGAGAAAAATACTATTTTGCAGAGAGTGATGAAGCTCGAGAAAGCTGAAAATAAGCTATGGAAATCTAAAAAAACCTACAATGAAATTTAAAAATTCAGAAGTAGCCCCATGCAGACATCCCACCGCTGCCACCATGCATACATACATGTACATGTAGATTGTTAACCCCTTTAGATCTGCGTGTTGGAAATTATGCCCAAGAATATATTATTTTACTCTGTAAGATAAATAGCTATTTGTTTTTTTCTTGAAGTAGAAATGGGAATATACTTTCAGGAGGTTGTTCCCGTAGAATGTATCTAAAGCCAAGTTAAACAAAGACCTCAAATTTGACTTTTGAAAGTTAATTTAGGATAATTGTTCCCAATCCTAGTGGCACAGAAGGGGTTAATTCTCTTGTTGATGTGATAAAGGAGTATATAAATTGATACAGTTTGATTTCTGGTTATTGACCGTTCTGCATTCACATCTTCACAACTACCTCTGGATGTTTTAGATTGTATTAGGTATGTTAACAAGATGTGACATAAACATAAATGAGATAATAGCAGTGTACAAAATAGTCTAGATTGTGGAAGTGCTGTCCTTATTACCAAAAGAAAGGAGGATTGTTCAGGGAAAAATAATTTCACTTCCGAGAATATTGACATGAAGGCATTTCAGGAGTAATTATTTACTTCAAGAGGTATTTGATAACTGCTGGAATAATGGAGAAAATGTGCCTGTTTCTACTTACATGTATAGTATATACATGTATCTCCAAAAGGTATCATAAATCTAAGTTCGACGACATCCCGTTGAAATGCATGTTGATTTTGAAAGATGCAGCACATTTCTCCAGAAAGTTAGATTTATGATGGGTTTGTGAGTTGGTGCCCTGATGACCTGAATATTTTTTTTCAGAGGTATCTCTACTCTTTTCTCTTCCAATATTACCCCAGCCTCCAGATATGCTGCCTTGTTAATACCAGACTGTACAGGCGCCCTCTATGATTTGACCAAGGACAGGGCTTTGGGTGACCTCATCAGGCACTTTGTTGCTGAAAAGAGTAAGTAAAGAGAAATATTCCCTGTGGTGGGAACTTGGGAAGGGAAATGTTATCAGGAAATGGTCTCAAAAGTAATTGTATTCTTTTTAGGAAGAGGCCTGAAAAAACAAGAGGTTCATTCATATGTATCGGGAATAGAGAGAGAAAAATATTGTGTAAAGAAGATAAAGGAAGAGAATCATGTAATTCGTTTTGAAAGTGGAGCCGAGAAAAGGATGCTGTCTTTTGGTAAAGAGGATAAAATTGTATTCTCTCTTCTGAAGTGGGAATAGAGGTATTTGCATTTTTTCTCTCCTGACAAAAGAAATAGAGATACATTGGCAAATTCTCTCTCATTGAATGGATTTTAGGACATCAAGTTTATGAATCTTCCTGTCAAATTTTAGTTCTTCACTACAACCCACGAGACTGATGACCCATTAGACCGACAGTCAAGAGACCTTGGGGGCGTTTCATCAAGTGTTTGGTCAGTGATTTTTACCGACAACTGTTATAACCTACTGAAGCATCTGATTGGCTGAGAGCAACTTTGTTGGTAAAAATCACTGGCAAGACACTTGATGAAATGCCCCCAGCATGTTGGTCTCATGGGCCTTCTGACAGCTTTTCTGAGGGTTTACAAGACTGACAATACATCAACAATTTCGGTCTTGAGGGCTGTCAGTATTGTCGGTCTCATGGGCTGTTTGTTTCTTGGGTTCCTGGGCTGTTGGTCTACTGGGATGCCCGCTTCATGTCTCTTTCTACAAAGTCCTAGTACTGCACCCTATATCCCTGTGATACTGTTTTTCTGTGAAAACATATGGTGTATATAAGAATGTGTTCAAACTGCATGATGTGGATTCTCATTGTACAGAGCTGATATGTGCTATTGGATCAGGAGTTGCAGCCCTCTGCTCCACCAAGGTGACAGAAGGAAAATTCTCAAAATGGCTGTTTGCCTCTTACTGCCTAACTGCTGTAAGTTTTTGAAATGCCCAACATATTGTGCGGTTTCGATTTTCCAATTTCAAATGGGTGGTAAAGGGATTAAACCGATCCTTTTGCTATTCATAATTTAACATGGCATGGATTTCTCTCACTAATTTATTCCTTATTATTTGATGGTTTATTTTACCTGACTGCTAAGGAAGCATATGTATGCTCATAAGTAAGCTACCAAGGTACCAACAGCTTTAAGTCCTCTCTGAGGGACTTGGAAATGAGCATTAATGCCTTGTCAAAGGGCACTAGCGCACCCACTTGGTTTCTGACCCGGGTCCTCCCAGTTACGAGACCACTGCTCTACCACTGAGCCGTCACGTTTCCAGTAACATTTGCTGTTGGCTTTATTTTACCAAAGGTATTGGGGCTAGCATTATGGTTAAGATTCCAATGGGGTTTTATATTAGGTTTCAGGTTATGGTTAGGGTTGAATGTGGTCTTTGGTCCAGGGGTGGAGTTACGAATTCAGTTAGTGTAGGAAATTGACGGCAGAGCAATTGACACAGAACCTTGTAAATCCTTCACTGTTCATTAAAGGCATTCGGTAACTTTGCAGAGGCTTGATTTAATAAATTGTTGAATTTTGATATCTGTCTTGTATAATGATGTGCAGAAGGATAAATCATGAACAGCGTGGCAGAGTAAGGTTTTCAAATATATAATGCTATTATTAAGATATCTGTGACTGACTACTCCCATTTACGAAAGCGTATGGCCATACGCTTTAGTCTAACACTAAGTCAATGGGGGAAAATGAGTCTGGCATTTCCGGTCACTTGCATATGTTTACTTTTGTGAAGCACATGACGATTTTGAAGTACTTTTTTCCCCATGGGCTTCATTTATACACCATATTACACTGATAGCATGTAAGGCCAGACAGCTCAGATTTTATCACGCCTCCACAAAATTACCTAATCACTTTAAAAAAGTGAACTCTCTTACATGGAGCCTTCAAAACCCAGAGGAAATCAGTGATGATATAGAATGTTGTTGGACATACATGTATTTCACACGTCCTCTATGAATAAGATTTACTCTTACATCCTTTGTAGAGGTGTCGTGGTCGAGTGATCTAATGGATAAGTCATCGGACTGTGGATGACATGGTTCGCGGTTCAAGTCCCGCTGACGTGGCACTCATGTCCTTTGGCAAGACATTAATCTATATTTGCCACTCTCCACCCAGGTGTAGTAAATGTGTACCTGCATGGTAGGAATTTATTCCTTGAATGCTTTCAGCTCCTTGGGGCAGCTGGGCCAAAGCCAGGGTAATAATACTGCAGTGGAAATTCACTATAACAAGGTCCTTGGGACCATGAAAATTACCTTTGCTATATAAGGAATCTCTTTATATCACGGGTAGAAAAACAAAAGAACATAAAGATTTGGGACCAGCAAAATTACCTGTTATATCAGGAATCTCGTTATATCAGAGCTCTTTATAACGAGTTTCCACTGTACACTGTAGGCGTCTAGAGCATCCCCTGGGATGCATATTTGCACAATAGAAATATAGCCATTATAATTATTATTATTACTACATCAACAATCAAGAAGGATATTGTTGATAACTTTAATAAGAAATGATCCTAAGAAAATATCAACATTGGGCAGTCAGGGTGGATACTTCATGTATGAGTGCTTCATCTCATATTGTGTCATTTTTTTTAATGCATGCTTTTTTGGATACCCAGAACATACTTGAAAATATAATGACATCACTTGATTCGCTTCATATATTTTTTTCCTCTTGCAGCCTTCAGTGTATGAATTAGCCAGGTCATCATCATTCGCCAGTCTTCCCATAATCCTGGAGGATTTCATCAAAGACAACGCAGGAAAATACACAGGTAATATCACTAACTTGATATATCATTGGGTTCTTTTTTTTATGGAATGCCGAAGAAGTTGAAGATAGTTAATTACAGTGTAGTACTTTTATGAGGTGTTGCAAGAAAGTTGCGATTGATTGCAAGTTGCAACTGATCGGTACTGACCAATCAAAACCATTGTTGCAAGCGCATCTTCTTGAATGGAGAGACCCTGAACCGTTCAAAATGGTTGTTCTAATTTGCTTTACAATTTGCAATTGATTGCAACTTTCTTGCAACACCCCATTAGTGACATAGCCTGTCTCCAGCCACTGCTCAGGTGGCACTGGTGTCCTTGTGTGGGGGGCACCGGGGTTATGTGTCGTGAAATTTGCCGAATGAAATAAAACTTTATAAAGATCCATGATCTTTTTTCTTCTTTCTTGTAAAACATTGTTTTAACCACTGAAGAGGCCATGCTGGCAGGTAAGATATAAGGAAGGAAAAAAAAAAAAATGAATCGATAAATAAATTAAATCAATAATAAAATGTAAGTGTGAGTCTACAACATGTATACTGTAAACGCTGTTATTTTTGCGCGATTAAATTTTCCCTCTGAGCGATCCCAAAACATATTCACGGGCTCTTAAATTCATGCTGCACAATTGCTTGCTCGTATGTACGCCCACTCCATTTATTAATTTACACACGGGCAGTCCATTCAAATGCATATGGCAAGCGCAACTACACACACGCGTGCTCAAAAATGAATCGGACACACACACACACACACACATTAATGTGCTGAAGTGCGCAATTCAACCCGCATAGGAAAATCATGCTAATATTTCGCGAGTTCTTGCCCAAAATAGCGCAAAATCCGTGAAAATTAATGTACCGCGAAAATAATTTCCACGTTTACAGTATTACTGTTTCTCATATCTTGATAATTGTGCAATCACTGAGTCTAGGTAGGGATGTGTGACCTTTACGTGTACCGGTACATGTATGTATATGATTTGTGCATGAAGTATCATTTTGTCCGTTGCAAGCCAGAAGGGCTTTCGCTCTGTGTTATAGTATATGCTTTAACGCCCTTCTAACTCTCTCCTGGACATATGTTTCCGAGGCTTTGAGAGTTTTTAATTAGATAATGTTTCACTGATTTTTAGCTCACCTGAGCCGAGCTATTGCGATGGAAATTTGTCCGTCGTCCGTCGTCCGTCGTCCGTTAACTTTTTACATTTTCATCTTCTTCTCCAAAACCCATGATCGGAATTCAACCAAACTTGGTAGGAATCATCCTTAGGGGTAGGGGACCCAAAGTTGCTAAAATGGTACGTGTGGCCCCCAGGGGGGCCCAGGGGGAGGGCCCCCAATTGTAAAAGCGTATAAATTTCAAACATCTTCTTCTCCAGAACCAGGCATAGCTCAGACTTGGTATTGTGTATGGAGATACCTCTATAGATGAAGAATGAATGTTGTTCATGAAATTTCTCTGAGTGGCCCTATAGGGGCCCTGTGGGGTTAACATACTGGAGGGGGGGGGGTGGGGCGCTGCCAGGCAAAATGTACATTCTGATCTTCTTCTCCAAAACACATGATCGGAATTCAACCAAACTTGGTAGGAATCATCCTTAGGGGTAGGGGACCCAAAGTTGCTAAAATGGTACATGTGGCCCCCAGGGGGTCCCAGGGGGAGGGCCCCCAATTGCAAAAGCTATGTAAATTTCAAACATCTTCTTCTCCAGAACCAGAAGGTTATAGATATTTTGTGTGTTATATACATCTTGAAGATGAATAAAAAAAAAGTTGTTCATGACATTCTCAGGGTGGCCCCATAGGCGTCCTGCGAGTGCGAGGTTAATATGCAGGAGGGGAAATGTACATTCTTTGCATGATTTGTTGTATGATTCAACCACACTTGGTGGGAATTATCCTTAGATGTAGGAGATTCAAATAATACATGACACTGTAGACCATGGGGTGGGGGGGGAATTATGTTAATTTCTAACATCATCTCATGTACATCCTCCTAGTTGTTTCAATTTCTAACATACTGTATCTCCTGGTGGTGCTAGAGAGAACATGCACCAGATGTGAATTGATCCACCTCAGGTGAGCGTCGTGCCCCCTGGGGCTCTTGTTCTACTTCCAATCATTATTAACTCTTTATCTGAAGAGTCAAAATACATGCATCATTAACATGCAAGTCATAAAAATGAACAACAACAAATAAATGAACGGCAGCCATTTCCTTTACCTTATTATTCTTTACCATGCAGCCAGTGAAGCAGGTGCTATTCATGTGGTCGTTGATCGCTGTCTCATCACAGGACAAAACGAAGCATCCACCATCATGGCAGTCCAGAACCTTATACTAGCTACAAACTCAAGGTGGGATCACTTTCAGAACCTTATACTAGCTAACTCATTGCTTTCAGAACCTTATACTAGCTATCTCACTGCTTTCAGAACCTTATACTAGCTATCTCATTGCTTTCAGAACCTTATACTAGCTATCTCATTGCTTTCAGAACCTTATACTAGCTATCTCATTGCTTTCAGAACCGTATACCTCAAGTTACAGTCACCTTAAGAACATTATACTATACATGTACCTCAAGTTACAATTACATTTAATTTTGCATAAGTCAAATCTCTTAGGACCACAAAAAATAGTTCGACTTACGTAAAATTTGACTTAAAATTTTTTTAATAACACGTCTTGCATAGTTTGGACAAAAAAATTTGATTTGACTTTATAAGGAAGGTTCAAACTGCGACTTCGAGTTATGCAGAGTTAACCTTTTTCAAGACAGGAATTATTTAAGGGCTTAATTGATCACAGTTTGTTCCTCAAATTGGCAACAATATTTTTCTCTTAGGCTACATGGTTCTAATAAGGTGTAATGTCTTTAAAAACCATATACATGGTTAGAAATTTTGTCAAAAGTTGAAAGAATTGCAAATTTGATGGAAAACAATTAATTGAACCTCTGAATGTGTTGCCAATTTAAGGATTTTAAAGCTTATTCTCGTTTTAAACTTCCTGGCATTAAATGGAATATGGTCATGCAACAAAAATGAATGCAGTGTGTGTAGAAATTTTTGCTGTTTCTACTCATGTATCTGGTATTTTAATAGGCTCTGAATAAAAAATTATTGAGCCAAACCACATAATGTGGTCAATTGTCTCGAAAGGGTTAACTGTAATTTCAGAACCTTATAATAATTCAAGTAACAGTCACCTTTAGAACCTTATACCTGGAGTTACAATCACTTTGAGAACCTTATACTAGCTACAAATTCAAGGTACTCTCACTTCCCAAACTTAAGTCTAAATACAATCTTGCGATTTGATCACTTCCAGAACCTTATACTAGCTACAAATTTGAGTTATGATCCCTTTCAGAACCTTATACTAGCTATAGCTAGTATATAGCTGTAGCTATAGCTATATACAAACAAATTTGATTACGTTAATTAATCTCATATCTCGTGCAATTAATTTCAGAACATTACACTCCATCTAAAGGTAAATCAATTTGAGAACCTTACCACAAGTTCCGAACTCAAAGTACTTCACTACTTTCAGAATCTTATACGACACATATAAGGTGTTATTTTACATTTGATAATTGATATGAAACCAACTGAATTGTGCTTTAAATGGTTGTGAACAGATGAGTTTCAAAATAATGAAGGATGGGGAAAAATAGGCCTGGAGAGATGGTAAGGAGATTCATTCACCCCTATTTGTTATTTTTATTTATTTTACAGGCAAGGTAAACCAGTTGGACGGTAGTTGGACCTGTCGTGGAAAACATGAGGGTTCCGATCTTCAACACGATGCATTTATCACAGGGTTTGACTTGGAAGGATAGGGTAATGCGTATGCCTGCAAAGCACCAGATGAGTGTTAACTATTTAAGGCAGAGAGAGACAGTGAAAATATCAGGCAAGAGCTGAATGAAGTCTACAAACTTTTTAGATATAGGCACCGAGAATGAAAGATTTAGTAAGAGCCACTGTAAAAATAAATCTCTGTCATTGGGTTGCAATGTACTTCTGTGATCTCTGAACACAATAATTTGAGTAAAAAATGGCCTTCACAAAGACAAATTTCTTTTACTGTGAGTGAATGCCCCTCCAGCTCTCCGCTAAAGAGAGGTACATTTGGGTCAGGTCGAGTCTGTGTAAGTGACTATCTCACATAAAATTTAAAAATGTCCCCTGATGCACAATTTAGAGTGTATTAGGTAAAATGGAGTTCTGAAATAATCATGAACAACTCGGGAGGCACAGTGGAGTGCATTTTATGTTGCCCACTCTTCGGGAACCTGGATGCACTGCATTTTATGTCTCAGAATCTACTGACATATGGTGCTTTATTGTGTAGGGCAGCTCGACAGTCTAATCAAATCAAATCATTTTTGATATTAAATAACATTGCCTTAGAGCTAGTTTGTAGCAAATAGTGTAAACTTTCTATTCTATCGTGTTCTATTGCTTCTATACTTGCATCATCATAATAATAATATTCCGTTCTTGTATGTTAGCGCATATCACATTATGATATAACGTCTCTATGCGCTTCCAAAGGACTTTGGATATTATTACCCTGGCTTTAGCTCCGGCAACCCTATAGCGCTCAGTGCATTCAAGGTTAAAATCCTACCAGGTACCCACTTACTACACCTGGGTCGAGTGTGGCAAATGTAGATTAATGTCTTGCCAAAGGACGTTGGTGCTGCGGCAGGGATTCATATGGAAGCCATCATGTAGAGGAAAAGTCATTTCAAATAGTTTGGCCGGGGTGAATGGTACACTCTGGATCCAAATGTGCTTAACATTCCTTTACTACTTGTACTTATTATAAGTTACAGTGGAACCTTGTTATAACAAACTCCTTGGGACCAAGGAAATTTCCTTGTTTTATCGAAACCTTGTTACATCAGGACTAAAAGACAATAAATACAAAGGAGTGGGACCAGGAAAATTACCTTGTTGTAACAGTGTTCTTTATAACGAGGTTCTACTGTAGTATCATTTTGTACATGTAGACAGCTATAAAATGCTAAAATTAGGAGGAAAAAAGTTTGGTTAATGTGCATAAAGTGTAGGCCGAAGATTTTTAAAAAGTCTGAACTTCCCTTTAAATCATTTTGTTCACAAAGAAGCTATTTTTCAGGTTGAGGATAGGTTAAAGTAGTGTCATAGCTATGGAAAGATTATTTCATGCACAGCACATGCTATCTATATATGAACAACTGCATTATTTATACAGTTACATGTATAAAACCATTATTTACACAACATCAATCAAACAAATTTGTATGGAAAGAACAATTATTTACTTCATTTATATCACAAGATGATTTGAAAGATATGCATGTATGCAAGGACTGTAATAAAACACAGGCCTACAGTTTTATTTTGATTTGAGATTTGAGATTTGTAGACATGAATATTACAACTCATATTATAACCATGTGAGAAAGATTGTGCTTTTTAGACAAGCCATCTGAAACGGTTTATAAAAAAAAATGGTGTTAGATTTGATTGTACGCTTTTCAAACTTTTCTAATGATTTTAAGCTGCTCTTCGACATTCATAATGTCTTAAACAAAATCCATCTAAGGTAATATGGCTTTTGGAAATCTTATTATTTGCAACAGAACAAATAATTTGATTATTACTACCAGTTTTGGGGTGGGGAGGGGACTGTGATGGTCATACATACATATGTATGACCATTTTTTTTCCTAGTAAGCAATTGACCGATTTGTTCTATAACATATTGGTAATTGCCATAAGCATTGTTATAGTCATGTTATGTTACTGTAAATGGAATTGAGGAAATAAATGAAATAGATAAATGTAACTTAATTTCAAGAATTTATTGACATTTGGTTAAAAGGTACTGGTAGTTGTACTACAAGGAGAATGCAGTTTAGAATATAAAATAGATCATTATGGAGATGTCAATATACAGTCAAACCTGCTTTAGCAACCACCTGTCTGTAAAGACCACAATTCTTGTTTCCCTTGAAAAATGTTTCTCATTGAAATGTGTAGTAAAGGAATCTATACATAAAGACCGCTTTTTTTCTCCCTTGAGTGGTCTTTATATACAGGTTTCACTGTATATATATAGATATATATAAGTGTAAGGAAATAACATATACAACAGCTTTGGCAAATCTCGTGGAAATAAATACAAATGTGAAAGAAATTGCGAGAATAACGTTGCGTAGCTCAATCAAAGTTCCCCAGAGCTGTCCTCCCTTTTTGAAATTTTTTTTGCAAAGGCTGAAAAAATGTCTCCGCCGGGAATCGAACCCGGGTCGTTGGCTTAGAACGCCAATGCCTTAACCACTAGACCACGGAGACGGGTTAGTGGTTTCGGCGACACCAGATTCAATTGACCGACAGATTGACAAATCCTCAACCTTATTAATTAATTCCTTTGTCGGGGGCAGGTGAGTTTTGAACAACAACGACCCGGGTTCGATTCCCGGCGGAGACATTTTTTCAGCCTTTGCAAAAAAAAAAATTCAAAAAGGGAGGACAGCTCTGGGGAACTTTGAGCTACGCAACGTTATTCTCGCAATTTCTTTCACATATATATATATATATATATATATATATACAGCCATGAAAAAAAAATTATTAGACCAAGAATGGTTACTGATAGTGTCATTTTTGTGGTAAGAAGGAAATAAAATATCATAAAAGCAAGGTATAATTGCTGGAATTTGGTATTCATTCAATGAAATACAAAGACAAATCATTTTTATAATTTTGTTTGCATATTATAGTACCCTTGTTACAGAAGCTTGATCTAATAATTTTTTCCAGGGCTGTATATGGTGTGTTGGGAGACAGAAAGCTGTTAACTGTTAGTAACAGTATGAGTTCACCCTCTCTGGATCTCATTAAATGTACAATGTAAACTATATATTACAGTATACATGAGAATCTGTATTTGCAATCCCTACGCATAATTCATTCCTCGTAATATCACATTGTGCCAATCATTCCGATTTTGTACTTATTTTCTGTTGTAAAAGTGTGAACTCGTTCTCGAGTATAATTCTTGTAAAGGTTGTTGATAACAGTCTATGCATTCTGTCACAAATGTGCTTTAAAATTGATTTGTATGTGATTCTATGACAATTTATACAACTGAGCAAAATGTAAATAAGAATATATTAAAAAGTGACTGTATTACAGGGAAATTAATTTTCGATTGAATGTTTGTCTTATATTTCTGCTCAAAAGGCATCTATTTTGAAAAGTCTCTTTTTATGAAACAGCTGGTTTAGGGAGAGAGAGAAAGAGAGCGGATAGGAAGACGATACAGAAAGCAGAGGGGGCAAAGAGATAGGGAGAGCGAGGAATAGGAAAGGGGTCGAAGATAGAATATTGAAGTATTGAGAAGTGTTAAAGAAAACAAGAGGCTTGGTAGAGAAGGGGTTATAGATACACTCTCAAGAGAAGGTGAAAGATATAGAGATGGCAGAGTGGTGAAAATAATTAGAATATATTGGTGAGAAAGCCAGGAAAGATGCATAAGTACAAAGCGCAAAATTTTCTGCACACACTGTCCATTTTTGTTGCATGACCATACTGCATTTGATTCCAGGAATTTTTGAAACGAGAATAAGCTTCGAAATCCTTAAATTGGCAATGCATTGACAGGTTCAAAAATCATTATTGCTTCATCAAAATTGGCAATTTCTTCAACTTTTCAACATATTTCCAACCATGTACATTGTTTTCAAAAACATTACACCTTATTAGAACCACGTAGCACTACATTTTTTTTAAAAGAACAATATTAATGTTGCCAGTTTGAAGAAAAAAATGTGATCAATTTAGTCCTTAAATAATTCCTGTCCTGAAAGGGTTAACGTATGGGACATACCTTGGACTTGCATAGGAATTTTAACACTACATGTACAGGGTAAACAATAACACAAGTCAGCATTACATAACCGATCAAATTTTTGCAGTTTGATTTTTAGAAAATCATTTATTTTTTCCATAATCTCAGGCATGATTTTTTCTCAACATACCATAACGACAAACCAATATTTTATAAGAAATAATTTGATAACTATAATTCGATATATAAGAAATAATTGTATGTAACACATTTTACATGTAGCAATTTTTCAAGTACTGATTCTCAAAAGGCATTTCATACAAAAATAATTCATAAATGATTATATTCGCACACTATCATAAACATGTAAGAAATAAAGGTCATAATCTGGAAAAACATTATTCTGTCAAAATATAGAGTACCAGTACATTACTTATTTTGCTCACAGAGTTGATTAATATAAACAAAAGGCCTACATTTATGACTGACGCAAAGTCACATGACCCACATTGCCTTCTAACTTGCTCTGTCTCAGTTTACCATGTAGTTGACCCGATGACTACTGAATTCGCTCATACCCATTAGCTTAATACAGGGACTACACGGTTCCCCTAGGCAAAGGGTTAAAAAAAAACCCACATATGCTTTACATGTTCATGATCTACTATGAAATCAACAATAATAACAATAACAATAACAATAATAATAAACAATAATAATAATAATAACAATAACAATAACAATAATAATAAACAATAATAATAATAATAATAACAAATAATAATAACAATACTAATAATAAACAACAATAATAACAATAACAATAACAATAACAATAATAATAACAATAATACTACTAGCAAGGTTCTTGTATAGCGCTCATATCCACAACACCCTGTGCTCCATGGACTCTGTTCCCCCCCCCCCCCCCCTTTTAGAAAGAAAGATGTAGATCAATGAAAGTTTGAGCAAAATCTGATTAAGAAATTTATGATTTTTAAAAGTTGTAATCAATCAGACTCAAATTGGCAACTACACTGATGTATCTTGCGAGCTCCTCTCCCATTAGCCCTGTACTCAGAAAATCATTCATTTTCATTTTCTCTAAAGAAAATATTTTATCATACATGTACATGCACCCTAGATATTCTCATTTCACTTATGCCAATTTGTGTATAATTAATTACAACTTTCAAGAATTCATAACTTTCTTATTTTTTATCGGATTTTGCGTTCCATTGATCTGTTTCTTTAATTTCTCTGCTTCTTTTCAAGTAACACCAACTTAATATCAGGCTACCATTACATGCCCATAACATTCAAGGAAGCCCTTCCTACTAGTACCGATTTAACACCTGGGTGGAGAGTGGCAAAAGTAGATTAATGTCTTGCTAAAGCCCAAAGGACATTAGTGGCATGCTGAGTCTGGAACCCACGACCTTCGCATCTCCAGCCAAGTGTTCAAACCACTCGACCAAAACACATTATCAAGAAAGTTACAGGCTTCAAATGTAATATGTAAAGTACAACATGGAATGTAACAGTTAAAAGTGTACCGATCACCAACAAATATTTTGTTCTGTATGTTAGAGGTTCTACGTCGATATACTACAGTACATTCAAAGTATGAGCTTCACATGTTGATTCTATATAAAGAGATATTGCAAGTTGAATTACAAACCCAATAAACAATACAGCGACTTGTGAAGAGACTACTAGTAGCTGACGCACCTGTACGCTATCGCACAGAATAAGGGCCCGCGCGGAACCGAAGAAATCGGGTTCCACGCGAGGGGGTTTCATGTTTTCCTTCATACTCCTTAACCGTTAACCCACAGAAGGCCAGGTAAAGTGTTTTGCGGATTAAATACATTCTAGCTGTACACAAATGATTTGTTTTATGTGACTGGTAAATTTTCAGCTTACACAATACACAAGCAAAAAGAGATAAGGTCACTGTCATATTGCTTGCATAGGCCTATGTTGTACAATAATGCTGTTTATGAATAAGAACACTTTACATGTAAATAAGCTTTAATATTTTTAAACTGGCAATGTGGAGTGGCAATTATAATGTATTTGCCACATGTATTTGGGATCAAGTTTTTGAAATTTCCATTCACTTTAATAGAGCTATGTTCATTGTTTATTTACATAATTACATTGTATTTTTTCTGTTGGAATGTAAGAGTGAAAGAGAAAATATATTTGGTGCCAAGTTGAGGAGGTAAAGCTGATTCATTCAGACCTTCGGAAAATTCCCTGGGCCCTGTTTCGTAAAACTTCTTATCAATAACAAGTTACAATACTTGTTATAAGCTACTGAAATCCTTCAATCTGATTGGCTGAGAGCAAATTTGTCATAGAAATGGGGCAGTTGTTATTGATAACAAGTTTTATGAAACAGGGCCCTGATCTAGGTGATATACCCGATCACATGGCTTTGACCCGAGTTGATTTTTTTTGTTCAGTGGAAGGCACTACTGGTTTAAGACACATGCGAGAGTGACAATTGCTCCGTTGTCAATTACCCGCACTAACCAAATTCTTAATTTCGAACCCTGGACCAAACACTAATATACCTAACCTTAATCAGGGCTGTCAACCCTCACGCCACCACGCTCATTCTCCCACCATTCCACCAGCGTTGTGTCGCGCGACTCCCGCCATGATTCCCGCCATGATGCCCGTCCTCCCGCTAAGCATGTAAATTTCCCGCTTTATGAAAAAACCTCCCGCCAAATGTGTAAAATTTAAGAATTAGAATTGAAACGCTGATGACCCATTTTGGGGGGGGGGGGCTCGTCAGAGAATTTTGGAGTAAAAAGACAGCCGAAAACGCTGATGACCTTTTTTTTTGCTTGTCGGGGACTCTTGGAGGGCTGGCGATAGAGAAAAAATGAATCTCCCTCCAAGCAGTTCCCCAAAGTTGACAGCCTGCCTTAATGCTAACCCTAAACCTAACTTACAACTTAACTGCAATCTAAACCCAACTCTATATCTTTGATGAAAGAAAGCCCGGAGCAATTGTCACAGAAGCATGTGTCGGAGCATATGAGTCAGTCTTCATGGGGTCTGTTCACACTCTGCGATGGAATACTGGTTTGGATGAAGTCTAGCAGTGCAAGTCGACCTTCATAAGGGAGTAACCTATATGTACATAACGGGTAGGGTGAGGAAAAAGAAAGCGAACATGTTGTACTCAAAATTATAGCAATCACCCAAACACCATTTTTTGCCTCTTAAGCATTGTATCTCACAGATACCTGTACAGAATGACCACCTTCTGGTAAAGACCGCATTTCTTATCTTCCTTTATGCAGTCTCTTTTCTCTTTGAACATATACAAATTAGATTTTCACTTTTTGAAAACTCAAGACCACAAATCGGTGTTTATCAGTAAATAATTCAGAACACAACAATACCATTGTGCATCGCACCTGTCAATTCTGCCAAACTGTTGCTGTCCATTGCCATTAGTGATTCATGACTCTGGGTTAAAAGAGATGCTCTGGAATTTCAGCTGCAATGCATAATAGCAATTGTTGTGCTCTGAATTAATTACTGATATACAGATTTTGTGGACTTGATTTTTCTACAAGTGAAAAGCTAATTAAAAATTCAGAACATTTTTTAAAGAATAGTATTGAAACAAATGCCTCGAACTTACGCCAATTAAGTTTGGCAACCTCCAACTTTACAATGTGAAAACCTCACTCTGATACGAGTTATAACTTTTAAGTTATTAATGATCAAAAGTGTCATTTTTTTTTTAACCTAGTGCTTGCAGTGCCACTTTTGAACTATAATTCCTGGTATTTCAGTTTAATACACTACTTTTGCTCAGCAAACCTTACCTTTCAATCACAAGACAATAATGTTGAGTATGTAAGCCTTAATTTGATACCCAATTTGTAGTCATTTGCCAAATTTTGACAAAGATATAAGCACTTTTCCAAAAATTGCATTAAAATGTGAATTTTCCAATTGACTTTGTACAGGAGGCGCCGCTTCCGGCACCACCCCTGGCTTCTAAATTTAGAATGTTATAACTCTAATTCTATATATCCTACGTCAATGAAACTTTACAGGCAAATAGCATGATAATAGACCTTCAAAATGATACCAAATTTGTAGCTTTTATGGTTTTGAAAAAAAAAATATCCAACATTACCTTCAGCATGAAAGCCGAAAGTGTAACAGCACCACCCTTTGGGGGGGGGGACCAGTTCATGACACATGACCTTCTTTATTCAACACCAACAACCAAACTTCACTATGAACACGACAAAAGAGAGCGGACAAAATATACAACTCCTCATTGTACCCTCCACAAATGTTCTTGTAGAGAAAAGAACATCCCTTCATTACTATTACATGTAAAATAAGTAGGACAGGTGAATATGCATGTGACACCTGTTCTACATATTTTTACATAATAGCAATGAAGGGATGTTCTTTTGTCTACCAGAATCAGTGTGGAAGGTACAATGAGGAGCTGTATATTTTGTCCGCTTCTTTGTTTGCCATGTTCATAGTGCTTTGACCTGAATTCCTCTGTGTTTACAAAAAATATGTACATTGCACAGGCTGCCTAAGATACTATGCTTGTAAATTTCACTCGATTGAAAGTAAGTTTCACTGTTTGATTGACAGGTGGAATGTAGAATAAAGATCTGCTGGTTGATTTCCTTGTTGATTACTTCAAAGCACTCACATTCATTGAGAGTACATTACAAGTCTTGGTAGATTTCAAGATTCCTTCCATAATTACAGAGCTCTAAACTTTTATTTGGAAACACATGTAACTTCTCTCTCTTTCTCTTTCTCTCTCTCCCTCTCCCACCCCTCCCTCTTGTTTTTTTTTCCCCTCTTATTTCCCTCTACCTTTCTCTCCCCCCTCTCTTGAAGCCATTCTCCTTCTCCTCCTCCTCCTTCTTCTTCTTCTCCTTCTCTTGAACGTCCACTCTTTCTCTCTCTCTGGAAAGCTTTTTAGCTAATCTATCAAATCATCTATTGTCAAGGAGAAAAGGGGAACACTTCCAGCCTCCTCAAAATGGTAAAGAGAGTAACACAAATCTCAAATTATCTTTCATAGCAAACTCCTATTAATTCTCTCTCTTTTCTTTCCTTTTCTTTCTGCCCCCCCCCCCCCCCCCCCACTTCTCTCTCTCTCTCTCTCTATTTATGTCTGTCTGACAAATCTATCAAATAGTTTCTTGGAAAGGAGAAAGGGGAAACTTTTAACCTCAAAAAAACCTTGAGTAGAAAGAACAGCACCAAAGCATACTTACTCTCTCACTATTGGTGCTAATGTGAATATCTTTGGGAAGTAAACGTAGCGTTTTTGCCTCAAGATTCCATCTGCAATGTAGTCTGCTGCCTCATCTGTTTTGTTCATTCCACTTCCCCTATTGGCAATATAGAAACAAGGACAAAATTTGCGGGTCAGATTATCATGCAAAAAAAAAAGTGCTAGGTTATTATTATGCAAACCAAATCTAATGTAGGGTATCATTACCCATAATGAACAAATTATATGGTTAATCCTTTATTACATGTACCTGCATAATGGGCGATATAAAAGTATGCAAACCATATGATGGCAATATATCACTGAGATGTTATTCAAGATTGAAATAAAATGTTAATCAGATCATAACAGACCACCATTTAGTTTAATTCATTCCAGTTTTTATAGCAATCCACAGATTTTCACTGAATCAAATAACAGAGAGAACGATAATTATCTCATAACCTCACAGTGAAAATAGGACCATTTAAATCATTGAAGCACATCATAAAAGGTAAATTAAGTATTCAATCAAATTATTTGATGTAATCTATATAAAAAGATACTACTACATGTATATATTTTGACACGGCTGTGAAAATAGTTTGCCGCTATGGAATGAATCATAATGGTATTAAAAAAATCTTGTGGTAAACACAACTAAAGCTAAGATAATGGACCAACGGCAGAGAACCAAATCGAAAGAAATATTTAGAACCGAGCCTTTAGCATGCTGCTGTGGAATGAATCAGAACTGTATCCAAGAAATGGGGGGGAAATCAGGGTCTATTTGATACCCATCCTGTGGTAGACAACCCTTCGCTAAGGTAATAGACCACTAGATATTTACCTTGCCGCTATGGAGTGAATGATACCGGTATCCAAGAAATGGGGGCAGATCAGAGTCTGTCTGATACCGGTCTTGTGGTAGACGTCCCTCAGTTCAGACTCCAGAGCCTCATCCAGACCAAGGATACCAAACTTTGAGGCGCAATAATCCGAAAGACGATGAATGGCATTTTGACCACCTGTAGAACATGTAGTGACGATGTGACCCGAATTCGACTCTAACATCCCTGGTAGGAAGGCTCGTAATGTCTATAAAAAAATTTAAGAATAAACCAGAGATTTATTAAAGGCCAAGTCCACCCTAACAAAAAGTTGATTTGAATAAATAGAGAAAAATCCAACAAGCATAACACTGAAAATTTCATCAAAATATGATGTAAAATAGGAAAGTTATGGTATTTTAAAGTTTCGCTTAATTTCGCAAAACAGTTATATGCACATCCTGCTCAGTATGCAAATGAGGGAACCAGTGACGTCCCCCACTCACTATTTCTTTTGTATTTTATTACATGAAATACAAAATATTTTAATTTTTCCTTGTTATAATGTGAAACAAGGTTTGATTCCTCACTGAACATGTGTAATTGCCATTGTTGCAACCTATACACAATTCATTGAGAGCTTCCTAATTGTGAAATCTGCAGAAAAATAGAATATTCTATATTTCACATAATAAAATACAAAAGAAATAGTGAGTGGGGGACGTCACTGGTTCCCTCATTTGCAGACTGAGCAGGATGTGCATATAACTGTTTTGCGAAATTAAGCGAAACTTTAAAATACCATAACTTTCATATTTTACATCCAATTTTGATGAAATTTTCAGTGTTATGCTTGTTGGATTTTTATCTTTTTATTCAAATCAACTTTTTTTTAGGGTGGACTTGGCCTTTAAAGGTATTGAAGTACACTAGCATGATGGGTGAGGAAAAGTAACATGGCTATAACAGAGGGATATTTGCATATACCCAGTTAGCTTGCAAAAGAGACCAAGACAGGTTGGAGCCCCACCACACCAGGGCCCTGTTTCACAGAACTTATAACAACTTCCACAAATCTATCACAAATTTGCTCTCAGCCAGTCAGATGCAAGTAATTCAGTAGCTTATAATTATTATTGTAACTTGTTATTGGTAACAAGTTTTATGAAACAGGGCTCAGCTGTTCAATATGAAGCGTGATTTATGCCATTGCATAAAGACTTACTATTAATATAGTAACTTTGCCATCAATGGTAACTAAAAGGCCCATGGTAACATTGCTCAAGAGCCAATCAAAATCTATTATTCCATGAAAAGTTATATAATAGCAAAGTTACTATTTAATAGCAAGTTTTATGCAACGGCACAAATGGGAATGTAATAAAATCAGCTGATATATATACATGTACTTCCAAATAGGAGAGAAAAATGTGTCAAGAGGCACTGGTTTTATCAAATAACTAGAAACTGAATGAAATAAAAACATAACATGAACACACAAGGGAACCATAAGGAATTTCACAATGAAAAGCTAATGAAAATATAAATAAAGAATAGAAACAAACAAAAATTGACTTTGTGGGGGGGGGGGGGGGGGGGGTGGTTAAATTATTTTCCTTTTAATAAATGGAAATTTTGAATATCAAAGGATGATTATCACAAGTGCTATTACAGTGCCCTGTGATAAATCTTATGAGCATTGCATTTGAATAGAGTTTAAATCTTTAACTACTATGTACAGCAATGAGGATTTATCATGAAGAAATGATCATTACCCAGAAAGCAGAAAGGAGATTGATCTCGATAGTACGTCTAATATCATCATCCCTGAGTTCCAGTAACGATTCGCCAACCAACACACCAGCATTGTTGATAAGCATGTAGACATTTCCGACTTCACTTCTTACCCTACGGTAAAACCAAGAGAGAACCATTGTTTTCCACAGATTTGGATAAATCGGCTTTCCCTCAGCCAGTTAGCATTGATTAATAACTTTTACATTTTTAAAACAAACCAAAAAATGTATGTATTCAAATAAATAAAAAGACTGTATGATCAAAAATTACTAAAATAATAAGAACAATCTTGCCAAATTGCATGTGCAATTAATAATTATAAACTCCACTACCCATTGCCACTATAATGATTTGAATGTGTATTTTTGGGTCCATGAAGTTCTTGTTTAAGAATGACAAAATGTACTGTGCACAGCAGATGTTTTAATTTTTTTTCTGTAGAGGGAGAGAGAGATAAATACAAAGAGAGTGACAAATAAGGAGATTCAATGGGAAAGCAATAGAGAAAGAACGGTGAAAGAAAGAGAAATACTGGTAGTGATAGAATGAGAGTGAGAGAGAGAAAGTGAGTGGGAGAAAGTGAGAGACCAGGCGTATGAATAAAAATTGATAGACACAATCTTGCCAATAAAACTCCACTTATCTCCCTCCCTCACTCTGTATTTCTCTAGGGAAAAAAAATCAACGAAATTCTGCAGCAGTACATTTTGCCATTTACTGCCAGAGAGAGAGAGACAGAGAGAGACAGAGAGGTTTCAGATTTCAAATTTAGCATTCATTTCATTTCTTTTTTCATTTATCAAAGTAAGTACATGTAGTACATGTATTGTACAATTAACAATATACAAAATAATTAAAACTACATGCAAGTGCAGAATCACTAACATTTTTTATCATTACAAGCAAAATGAAGAGTTGTAAAAAAAAAATAACAGTGAAGACTACATTAGACTAATTATATGAAAATGAGAATGAAAACAGAGAGAGAGAGAGAGAGAGAGAGAGAGGGGGGGGGGGGGGGGAAGAGGTTGAAAGAGAGACCTAAAGAGCAATAGAAGGGAAAGAGAACAATATAGAGAAAGAGAGATGGAAAGAAAGCATGAAGGAGAAAGACTATCCAGGCAGAAGTAAAATAGAGAGAAGAAAGAAATAGGGAGTCAAATACAATACCTAAGCGCAGATGTTTTAACCAGGTCTTTATTGGTGACATCTACTGTGTATAGATGAATCTCTGTCTCCGGTAACTTACTTTGGATTAATTCAGCAGTCTTTTTGTTCCCTACAAAAAAAAGAGAAATAAAGTTTACAGATGATTCAGTTATGATATTTATAGTTGGTCAAATCCATAGCCACCCATCGACAGATCGATCAAGCCTGGCCAGGTTAGTCCACTCACATTTATGCAGGTTATTGCAGTCAAATCACCGAAATTCATTTTAATATCCATGTCAACTATAAATTATAATTTAAAGTGACATGACATTTGATTTTGAACTAAACTCACTAAAGACATCTTCATGCAGTCAAATGTTCGATGTTTAAAAACATGCAGATCCAAGACAAAGCCAAAGGTAAAAAGGTAGTCTAACTTAAATGTAGGCCTAGGCCTAATTGTAAAGAAATTTATTCATGTCGAAATTTGTGTAAAACTGTAAATAAATGTGAGCTCAAAATCAACCAGCTGAGAACAACATGATCAAACAGCTGAAATAAACCCTTAAAAACATAATAATTCATACACAAGTTCAATCTTTTAAGCCTTTAAAAAATTAAAAATTAAAACTAGCAAACAAAATACCAGAGTCGCTGATGTCCCAAAGCGCGAGCCGGGCTCCTTCAGCGGCCAGACGAAGGGCCAGCTCCCGACCTAGCCCGCTACCACTTCCGGTGATCACGATGACCCGCCCACGGACAGAAACTTTGGATGGGCTGACAAAAAGGCGATAAATTGCCTTTAAATATGCTAAAGTAGCACGAATAAAGAACAGGAGAAGTGCAACTATATCTCGAAACATCTTCGACAAATGAAAGATTTGACGAGCTCGTCGAAATTATCATAAATAATAACAAACTGTTATGTTTTAGAAGGAAAGAGTGCTGGCACCCGGTACGGTATAGGTACAGATCTGCGTGTGGTGTTTATGTCATATACATTTACACCAGCAGCACCGATGTACTATAAGTTTTAAAATAACCTGAGGGCTGAGGGCAGTGGCCCGAGGGGGATTAAGTTTTGATATACCACACGATTCCCAACATGCAAAAGTGTGTGTGTTTGTTTACTTTGTAGGATATCTTTTTTTAATAAAGGACAAGCGCCTTGGTACGAGTCTAGACATGGTCGTGTAGGATTTATCCCCCCACCTCCCCACCCCCCCCCCCCCCAAAAAAAATCATCTTGTATTGAATCCAAGCAACTACTAGCCTGGGAGCCTGTCTTGAAATAGTCACCTCATTTTACCCATAAAATATGACCCCTTAAATTTGCTTAGACCATCTAGGTCATTGACAAAAAGGTTGTCAGCCTGACCGTATAGCTGTCGGGTTTAGCCCCCAGAGCCCCCCAAAAAGTCGGGTCGATTTCACCCCATCTCCCCATGCCACAAACTTTGTCAGTAGGAAGTAGTATGACTGGACATTACAAAACACAAAAACTGACAAAAATTTCTGTCGGGATGGGGTGTCAGACGGCCCTAAATATTGGGGTAAATTTTCCCCCTTGATGCCCAGGGACCAAATTTGATCAGAAGGAAGACCTATGGATGTACATTCCAAAAATATAAAAACTGACAAAATTGTCCATCGGGAAGACTACGGTCAGGCTGACAATATTTTGTCAATGATGGGTAAAAATGGGGTACTATAGCGGGACAGGCTCCTGGCCTACTACTACGGGGGATGGAAAAGCTTGGCCAATCGAAATCTAAGGGGTATAAGCTTCCAGGCATAGGACATAATTATGCATACGCGTACAAAGGGTAAAAATGTGCAAAAATTAACGTTTCAGTGTTTGGACCCCCACCCCCCCCCCTCCCGGGTCCCATCAAAACGGTTTTCCTGGGGGGATGGTACATTGTTTTTAAGGGTGCGCGTTCTTGATACATATTTTTAAAGTTGTTACACCCCACCCCTCCCTCACTTCGGCCAGCCAGATATTTGATCAGTCACTGGCCATCTTGTTGCGTCGTCTACTGGCATGACTGCCTGGACCGGGGCTTCTACATGAAAATATTGTGGGTTTGTGGACAGTTTTTGAACTACATATTCTACTTCTAGGAATGACTTTAAATAATGTTCTGTAATTGCATGTCACCGTACTCCCCAAGAAATAACTTTGCTTAAATAATCACATAAATTTGCTTCTCTCATGATTGCCCCCCCCCCTCTCTCTCTTTCTCTCTCTCTCTCCCTCCCTCTCTCTTCCTCTTTTCCCTCTCTCTCTCTCTTATTTCTGTCTCTGTCTCTCTTAATTTCTCACATTCTGAGTTTCTCTCTGACCCTTCGCGCTCTTTACTTCCCCTTCTCTCTCTTTCTCTTATTATAAAGTGAAATGGAACGCAAAACAAAAAGTTGCACTGCAAACAAAAATAAATATCAATATTTTAGATTAGATTATATTATAGATTCCAGAAGGCAGGGTAGGACTATAGACTTAACCAAATATTCTCCCTCCCTCTCTCTCTCTTTCTCTTTCTCTCAGTTTTGCTCTTCTTTTTGTCTCTATCTCAGTCTCCTCCCTCCCGTTCTGTATACTTCACATTCTCCCTCTCTCTCTCCCCCCCCCCCCCCCCTCTCTCTCTCTCAGTCATATTGTAAATTGGAACGGAAGAAAAATTGTCATCGCAAGCAAAAATAATCATTCGATTACATATTTTCAACAAGCTTTAATGAAAATGGATTCAAGTCGGTAGGCTTATACACTAAACCAATTCGACTGTAGGCATATAATAGCTATAGTGGTAAGGTTTAAAGAGATGAGCAAAACCGATCGCAAATCAAGATTTTCAAAAAAATACGGCCAAAAATTATTATGGAGGCTAAAATATTGCGAGTTGCATTATTCAAAATGGCCTTAAAATGATACGATCGCGTTTTCTGAGAAGAAAGAAAATGAATTTATTAATCTGGGTTTGACATGTTTTAAAGATATAGCTCCACTTTCGTTACCCCCCCCCCCTCTCTCTCTCTCTTATACTATCAAAATCTGCTCTTCTTCTTTTTAAAAAGTATTTTCTATTAATAGTATCAAATAGGAATTTCCCTGTTCCTTTATATCATGCAATAATTTTAATGGAATATAATGATGTACAAAAAAACACAAAATTTTGCCATTCGATTTGAGGAGGAAACAAAATGCCCCCCTCTTCATCATGCGCTGTATATAAGCAGGGGAGGGGTAATTTATTACGATTCACTATTTACATGTTAAAAATCATTACTTAAGTTTCCTTTCAAATAAATTACTTCATTCTTTAACATTCGTATTATAGATCTATAAGTTTGCTCCTTGTATTATATAGTTTCAGGTTATTGCAACTTTTATTTTCTTTGTGGATCCAATTATACTTTTATAATTTGATTATTTGATTCTCATTCATGGTTTGATTTCCCCTTTGCAATTTTCAACTTTTCCCCATTTTCCTAATATGGATTAGTATTGAATGAAATATTTCAACTACAAAAAAAAATCTATGAACATTTTTTTTCAAAAGAATATTAATTCTAATCCCTCCGTGGTCTGTTGGCTTTCTGAGATGCTACTCTGACGTTGACAAAATCCATCATAGCAAGGCGGCCTTCGTGAGGCACGTTTCTGAAAGACATAAAACATGTTAAAGCGACAGTAAACTGAAGCTCCTAAATAGCGTCATCTTTTAACAGGATTTGAAGTGTATATATATACCTCTCATTTTCTCATCATGCCCCATTCTAGTTGGTAGAAGCTTTGCAGGTTACCTACAGGCTATTTTCCACATTGGCCAAGTCAAAAATAATAGTTTGAAATATGAAATGTGGCTATTATCCAACAAGCTGTTTGTCAAATTCAAAATAAAATGCAATGATTTTTGAATTATAATCTTAATTTAGCAATCACAGTAAGATGGCGCTGTTCAAATTCTACCAGTTTAATGCCGCTTTACAGATAAGAATCAATTCAAGGTTCAAGGTTCATTTTATTTTCATATTTCACATTTGATTTTTGTATAGATATAATCATTTTAGTTTACAAGAAATAATAATGATAAGAATAATACAGGGTATTTTCAATAAACATAATTATAAGAACATAAAATATATTATACATCACTTTGATTTGCTTGTCGTAACTTGTAAAATAATGACTAACACAATTTGAAATGAGGGTGTGAAGGAGCCGAGAATATTAAGGTAGCAGAAGAAAAATTGGAATAAATTCAAATTAGAATAGAATGCAATTACGAAGTAGGCCTATATAGGGCAGTGCGGGGGGGGGGGGGGGGGGGGCATCGGTCTAAAAAAGCTACAGAGCAAGGCCATAAACTCACGTTGCCTCCATTCTTCATTTTGCTAACCACCCCCCCCCCCCCCCCTCTCCCTCTCTCTCTGTTCCTCTCTTTTTTTCTATTTTTTACATTTTCGGGGAGGGGAGAGCAGGTACATGCCACAGCGTGCTTCCCGTATACACCACTGAAGAATGTATCTATCACATTTTCCATTTGCAGTAAAGGGTCAAAATTACAAATTTGCCAATCAGTTTGAGTGGGTTTAGGATTTCTCGTTTTTTTTATTTAAAATTTTTTTTTTTTTTTTTTTTTTTTTTTTATTTTTGTTGTTGGATTTTTTTGTTGTTATTGATTTTTTTGGATTTTTTGGATTTGTTTGGATTTGTTTTTTGTGTTTTTTTTTGTGTTTTTTTTTTTTTTTTTGGGGTGGGGAGGGGCGTTGTCATGATACACCCCTGCACCTCACCTCTTTACATGTGTAACTGCATGTACTTTCCCAGCCCCCCCCCCCCCCCACCCCGTTTATTAAAAAGCCTTTGATTTCCAATGAACTTACCCTCTGACTGTGGCAGAGAACCTATAGAATCCAGGGAAGTAGACATAGCGGAACTGACGAAGGATTTGATCAACAATCGCATCAGCTGCATCCTCCACTTTACTCATCGTATGAAACCTGCTTTGATAAAATAAAAAAGGTAAAAGAAAGACATAAGAATGCTAATTCTTACCATTTAAGGATGCTTTATCAGATCAACAAAAAGAAATCTGACCAAAGTTATGATTAAAATAGCTATAGTTGAACAAGACAGTGTCATTGCAGGATTTTTATCATAGCATCATGATTATTCCGTAATCAATGACTCATTGAATCATTTAATCATTACACTAATCAACGTTTTGGTTTACATATTTCTGATAAGTAAATTCAAAGGTCGAATTTCAATTGCCCTTTATCGATCATTTTGTACATTAAAATGACCCAAGACCTTAATCCGGCGATCCAGGGATGAATACATAAATAATAATCATTTAGCACTTTTTCGAGTAGACCTACAATAAAACAAGCAAATTAGGTGACAATTCAACAAAAACAAAACAGCAAAACCCAGTGGTGTATATAGCATGCCTGGGTCTGGTAATTTAGAGGCACCGTGTGTCACTATATAGGGGGGGGGGGGGCAGATCTTACTTGGTGAACGAAAGGAAAGGACACTAAAAGTGATATTCCTTCTCTCCCTTCCTTCATCTTTATTATCTTTCTTCCCTTTTCACCATTCGATGAGTGTGTGTGTGTGTGTGGGGGGGGGGGGGGGGGGGTGGGGGTGGCGGCGGCCTCCCGTTCCCCGGCTGTATATAAGAACTACGCGCCATTGGAAAGACTTTAACTGTTCATGTATATTTTTAGTAAAGCTTCCCGATGATATTTCGTTCCTTGATAATATTTCTTTGCCTTTGCTTTTTTTATTTTCCTGTTTTAATACAATTATTGAAACAATGGCATGTTTTATTTTTTAAAATTTCTTTTACACAAATGACTCGATTTGAGTGGAATTAACAACATCAAATAAAACAATATTTTCTAATCGAACTCGCACCTCTGTGTGATAGAATGGATCAAACCCGTGTCTAAGACGTGAGGACAGACCAAAGTCAGTTTGATACCCGTCTTCTTATAGACGTCCTTGAGTTCGTACTCGAGCGATTCCTCCAAGCCCCTGACGCCAAACTTCGTGGCGCAGTAATCGGTGTGGCGGTGCATTCCCGAGTGGCCTCCGGTTGAGCAGGTGGTCACAATATGGCCGCTGTTAGATTCTAACATTTGTGGAAGGACTGCACGTAGTGTCTGAAGTATATAATACAAACAAGTAAACAAACAAACAAAACAAATATTGTTACCTCAATAACGTTGATTTTGCATTTTCTCAGGAAAGTTGTTTTGAGGGGTTAATTCAAATTAGGTTTTGTTTGACATTGCAGGCCTATAATAATGCTGGTGTTTTTTGTTTTGGGAAGCCTATATCTTCGAGTGCGAATTCTATTACTGCGATCTACACAAATTTTATCAAGTACTATGAACAATTTGTTATAATCATGCATTGCTCGTTAACACCATTTTTATAGACTGTATAAATCTTATTATCCTTTGGAGCTTTGCTGTAATTTTCAAGCTCAGCTTTTACCTTAGTTTTCTCCAGATTTCAATCTTCTTTCAGCTCAATCTTTCCAATTCAATATATAATAATAATAATAATACCACTGTTCTTGTATAGCGCATAGGGTAGGTGCAGGTAATATGGGGCTGCAGGTAATATGGGACCCTGAGCTGAGGTTCACAGTAAAAGCCACAGCAACCATACATATTTTGTCAATTTCACTGAGCTGGAAGCCTAAGCATTGCATTATTCTTGGCATAGGACTGGTCTGCAGGTTTACTTTTCTTCAGACGATCTATAAATTATATAATTTTAAGTCAACATATTCATTAAAGGTTCTTAAAATGTGAAATCATCTTACAGTTAATGACTTTTATACATTTTAAAGTAAATACCAGACATAATAGAGTCGTTTTAATGTGAACCTAATGTCTTTAATTAATGGTCCCATATTACCTGCACTGCAGGTAATATGGGACTATTGGTGATGATGTCATAATTTGCATATAATGGACAGGGGGCTGGTGATAATTTTGTTTTCTTTACATTAAAAGTTAGACTAGTCGTTACTGATTCATGGGAACAAAGTATATTCTGTGTGTCTTTATTTGTCTTTATGCAAATTATGCAAATGAGCTTAAGGGTCCCATATTACCTGCACCTACCCTATTATGATATAACGTCCCTATGCGCTTCCAAAGGGTTTTGGATATTATTACCATGGCTTTAGCTCCGGCAGCCGTAATCAGCGCACAGTTCATTTCAAGGAATAAATCCTGCCAGGTACCCATTTAACACCTAGGTGGAGAGTGGCAAATATGGCTTAATGTCTTGCCAAAAGACGCTAGTGCCGGGCTGAGATTCGAACCCTCAACCCTTGGATTGAGAGTCAAGTGAATGAACCACTATACCACGACACCTCCATATATATACTGCAAACAATAAAAATATGAGATACTCATAGTCTTTTTTTTTTAGTATAATTTATGTTTGTACTTTTTATTTAGTGAAAATATTGTAATTACATATGAAATATGGAAGAAACTGAAACTGAATTTTGTAGAAAGTGAAAAAATGTGTAATATTCACCCAGAAATGCGAGAGAAGGTTGATATTGATGGTTCTCTCTATCTCCTCTTCACTGAGGTCCAGCAACATCTCTCCTACCAGGACACCAGCATTGTTCATCAACATATACACCTGACCAACCTCGTTTACTACCCTGTCGATATTTTGAAATAAATTGATTATGATATACCCGTTTAATTTTTTTAAAACATTCTATGGGGAATGTTCATGATATGACATAACATAAAAAATTGTTTCCATACAAGAAAAAAAAGGCGGAGGCTAAGATATAATTACACATAATAAACAGTTGTACTAACAGAATTTCGGTAAACTTTGGCATGGCAAAGAAACATTAGTGAAGAATTCTATTGAAAAGTTCGGCTTGTATTTTATATACATGTAGATGATATTCATCAAAAACCAGGGGCGGCGGGGCGTCTTTCAAAGTGGGGGGGGGGGGGGGGTGGGGCAACAAAAAGGGGCACTTGGGGGGGGGGGGGGAAGGGCACCTACAAAGGGTGAAAACAAGGCGGAAAATACCACTTTGAGACATTAGCAGGGACCGTGGAACCGGGGGCTTGGGGGGGGGGGGGGTGGAGGCTGTAGCCCCCTCCCCACTTTTTTCAGTAAACACGTGCAAACGTATGGCAGTGCAAAAATGTGGTTATACATGTAGGCCCCCCCCCCCCCCCCCCCACTCAGCCCCTCCACTTTCCAAGACGTTCCGCGGCCCCTGATTAGTATACCGCTACATTCTGATTAATACACTAACGAGGATCATTTTCGACTCATTGTTTATGTCTTAACATGGTTCTAGATAAAACTACATGCACTTTGCAGTTGAGTGTAATGGTCTGATTATTCATTTGTGAGCGAGCGAGCAAAATATTGAAGATATTTTAATAGCAGCGATTTTCCTAATATGATAAGAATACAATGGTAAATGCGAGCGAGCGTAGCGAGCGAGCTTTGGACAAAAATTGTCCTCCTTCCTGTTATGATTTAGGGGCACTGCTCATTCTTGTATAATTTAGGGAATCGTGCCCCTCGTACCCCTGCTCCACTGCCTCTCATTGTGCTGATATCAGTAGGGGAATCCATTATTATGAAGCCTCTCTGATTATTTGGAGCTAGGTATATGGCTCTTTTGTGGACTTTTGGGCACAGTTTGTAAGCGACATCGGAGTATTATAGGTAATATATTAAATATATATAGGTATATAGGTGGCACTTATGAAAGGAAAAATAATATTATTAGAAAGAAAAAGGGGCACTGATCAAAAGTTAGGAGAGCACTTAAAAAGAGGCATTTATCAGAGGTGAAAAGGGCACTAATGATAAGGAAAAATTGCACTATTAGAACGGGAAAAGGGCACCAATCAGACGAAAATAGGGACACTTGTCGGATTTCCAAGGGGACACTTATCTGAGCTTAAAAGGGGCACTTATCAGAAAGGGAAAATGGCACTTATTAGAAAGAAGAAGGGGCAGTCATACGAAGAAAAAGAGTCACTTATCAGAGGTGAAAAGGGCACTTATAAGAAGGGGAAATTGTACTATTAGAACGGGAAATGGGCACTAATTAGACGAAAAAAGTGCAATTATTAGATTTCATAAGGGGCAGGAATGTCTGAGGTTAAAGGGGGCACTTATCAGAAGGTAAAAAGTGCACTTATTAGAAAGAAAAAGGGGAACTATACGAATAAAAGGGGGCACTTATCAGCTATGAAAAGGGGCACTTTTGGTGTACTTGAAAAAATGTGCCCCCTGCCCCCCCCCCCCCCCGGAGCGCCGCCTCTGTCAACAACAAATGAAGGAATATATTGTGGAGGCCCACAGCCCCCACACGACCATTAAAAAAATCTTGCTAAATCATTATCTCAACAAAAATACCAGTTAGTATACGCACTTTTGGGCTGTACTTTTGACGAGATTTTTGTTGGTGACATCAACGGTGTAGAGATGAACTTCGGCATTCGGAGATTGGCTTCGGATTTGTTCGGCTGTGTCCTTGTTGCCTGTAAAAGAAGAAAAAACAATTTCAAGACTACAGCACTATGCCTATTTACTTAATTGGAAAATATACGGTTATTCATTTCACCTTATTTTATTTAATGCATTTTTTATTATCAATATTATCTATTGGGGAAGGGGGGGGGGTACGGGATCAAATATAAACTCTTTTCATGATGTTTCATATTGCCGACACAGCAGTGGTGTATACAGATATCACAAAAAGGAAGGGGCTAAATCCGCGTGCTTTGGATCCCACTAAAGATGTACTGGTTTTGCTTTTTTTTCTCCTAGGCCTTCAAACGAATGGGGGGGGGGGGGGGGGTGCGCTGGGGCATACTGGATATGCCACTGGCGTGTTATATAAGCTTTGGTACAGCATTTTCCTGATTTGCAGCTTTTTAAGAATGATTTGATATCTTTAAGTTTCAAATTTTGTTGACGTTATTCGACCAATTTACAAAATAGCAGATTAATTGAGGTAGAAAAGACAGCTGGAAGTAGCTACAGCACCCTGGGTAAAAAAAATCCCTCTCTCTTACTAAAAAATATGCCTAATGCCTCTGTACGCCCCGTCCCTCAAACAAGAGAGAGAGAGAGAGAGAGAGAGAGAGATAGAGAGAGAGATAGAGAGAGATAGAGAGAGATAGAGAGAGATAGAGAGAGATAGAGAGAGAGAGAGAGAGAGAGAGAGAAATACACTCATTTCCCCCCACCCCCCCCCCCCAAAAAAAAGGGGGAAGATAGGAAGAAAGAAAGAAAGGGAAAAGAAAAATAAAATGACACAAAATTAAAATTTAAAAAAAGTAAATGGCAAAAAACAAACAAATGAAATAAAACCAAAATATTTACCAGTTTCATTAATGTCCCACAGCACAAGTCGAGCCCCTTCCTTGGCCATCCGGAGCGCGATCTCTCGGCCCAGCCCCGATCCGCTACCGGTTATAAGTACCACCTTGCCTGCTATGGGCACTCTGTCGGGCCATACGATAAACCGGTAAAATCCTCTCATGTAAACGATCGGCAATCTCACGAAAAGTACGAAGATCGCAAGGAGATTCTCTGCTAGCGCAGCCAACATTTTAGAAACTTTCTTCTCTTGTTATGCAGTAGATTTTATCAATAAATGTGTTGAATTTGCCTGTACACGTGGGCCCATAACATGGATATGAATAAATTTTAAAGTCTATCATTTATGATTCCCCAAGGCCCGTGATTAATAATCTTATCTTAATACGATAGTTAATGTTTCTTCAGATTTATTTTACAATGAAATTAACTTTATCATCCGTGAACTTTGGCCAGTCTCCTTCAGTTTGATAATTTGTTCCAAGTCCAATTTTTTCTCTCATTCATTTTCTAATAGTCGTTATATTGGGGGAATGATGTACGCTATAAAGGCACCTCAGTTTTGTTTGTGCAGTAATAAAGATCTTTCCCGAGATTTTTATTGTTAGGCCTATGTCTAGATAGATACCCACGTTGTTCCTCTGTCCTCCTTTCTCTCTTCCTCCATTTTACTTCTTTAGCCTATATCAACCTGTCTCCACCCCACCTCTCTTTCTCTCTCTCTCTCTCTCTACACAGAAGTGAGGAACGTATACAATAAATTTCATTCTCTTTCTCTCCCCCCACCCCGTTTTTGCTTTCTTTCTCTCTCTCTCTCACACACACACTTTATCTCTCCCATCCCTGTCTCTCTTTCAGTGTGTGTGCATGTGTGTGTGTGTGTGTCTCTCTCTCTCTCTCTGCCTGTCTGTCTATCTGTCTGTCTGTCTGTCTGTGTCTGTCTGTCTCTCTGTCTCTCTTTCTCCCCATTTCCCTCTCAATTTGTCTCTGCCTCCCTCTTTCTTCCCTTCAATTATGCCAACAAATTTCTGGGGTTTGTTTGTGCCTCTCTATCTCTCTCTCCTGCTTCAATTACATTTACATTAATGCAATTTAAACATCAGTGTATAAAACATTAATAGAAATAGGGCTTAATCATATATACTCATACATGAACAGCTGAGTTAAAAATACGACCAGACATGGCATATCTGTATTTGAAAATGAATATATTATTTATATGATAAGTATAAAATTAGTACATTTGTATTTCAAAAACCTCATTTCAGCACCATGATAATAAGCCTATAATTGTATGATAAAAATGTCATTTATCACATTAAAAAGTTGAAAAATGTCCTTTTAGTGTTCTTTTTTCAGTTCACTCAAAAAAAAAGAGTTGATTGTAAAGGCAATTTCAAATACTGGAAAGACATTCAAATGCTACTGTGAAAAGTCAAGGAGGTACAAGGCAAGCGTACCTCCTTCCAAAAAGTACATCATTTTAAGATAATGAACTACACTGTAGCTTCAAGTAGACAAGTTTGTAAATGCAATACATATATATTAATGCATTATTGTTTTATACACACACACTTCTAAAATATCCCTTGGTTATAATAAAAATGCAGGATAAATAAGGAAACGTTATACATTTTTATACTGTTTCCATATTACAAAGATTAAAAGAACATTAATTAATAATTATAGATTATATCAGCAAAAGTGCACTTTTAAAGCAATTTATATAAACTTTATTGCACTCTTTAGAAAAACCCTCCTTCCACATCAGAACGCTTGAATAATTAAATTCATGTTGGTTAAAACTTGACCATAAAAACTACCAATGTATTATGGATAGCCAAGAGGGTCAGAATTAACAATGACGAAAAAAATATGGGCAAAAACAGAGAAAATGTTAAAGTTTGCATTACCTTTACAAAAACCTATCCTTTTGTTCATCTATAAAGTTAATTTATACAGTGCCATGAGTAGAATCATAACTAAAAACAACCTCCATTATCATAATTTGCATTATGTTGTTGGCTCTTTGCTTCTCATATAGCAAACAAGTTGTTTAGACCATGTTTTAAGCTTAAAAGACCTCCATTAATTTAGGTCAATATTTCATTACAGTCACTGAATAGTCCCGCTTGAAAAGGATCCCTAAGGGTTGGTCACATTTGTCAGAAAACGATGCCGATAACGATATCGATACCGATAACGAGATTTTCAATTAGCGGTAAACCCTACTATATGATGTGTACCTTTGAGTATGCTCGTGGCTGTTAATAGTAGGGCAGCTCTTCCAAAAGGACTTAACTCATATGCTTTAACACAAAGCTAACAGCCTTGTGGCTCTCCATAAGCTAGGGCATGTACCACAGAATTATTGCTATTTAGCACACGTTGATTTACAATAATGAAAGCACTTCTCAGTCAGCAATACCTCTAATTATTTCTTTCCCATTACCTCTAAATTACAAAATATAAGTATATCAAATATAATGAAGTACATGTAATCATAATACATTATACTGTACAAGCGTGTATAAGGAATTTCCATTTCATTTCAGAAAGTATTTAGATTAATCATAATCAATTGCACAATACTAGTCGATGCCACCAACAACATAGTTGATCAGCCCTCTTGTATAAAATTTTTTAAAAAACCCAACACAACAACACAACTATTTTAAGGTAAAAGTATGAAATATTTGAGCTGAAAAAAAAGGGGGGGGGGGGATATACCAAGGCTGCAACGTCAGCGCTGTAGCTCGGAACCAAACCGGTCTCAAACTCGCCAGACTGTAGGTTTTGAGCCCAGCCAGAAACGAACCAGACTAAAACTCCAATCAGGGGCCTGTTTCATAAAACTTGTTATCAATGACAAGTTGCAATAACTGTTATAAGCTACTGAAATCCTTCCATCTGATTGGCTGAGAGCAAATTTGTCAGGTCAACTTGGTAACAGAGGTCTTGCAGAACAGAATTGTGCAAGGGCTTAATTTTTGTCATCTTTCATCACTCAGAAAGTGTATTTTTCTGAATATATTGGACTATATATGTACTGTATACATGTACGTACAAGTCTGCCTAGAGTGTATTGTAATTTGCATTACAAAGTTTCTAGGGAAAAGGACAGACATTTTTTTGAGGGAAAAATTTTTATGAAAGATTTACCTTTGTAAGTACCGGAATGGTCTAGAACCCGGTACAGATTTTTAGAAGTCAACGAGCAAGGCCAGACCAGGATTTTGGATTACGAGCTAGATTTCGATGCAACAACCTTAATATCTAATAACAGCTTCACCGGGATCAATTTCTGTTGGACGGTTTTGATGCACAAATTTACTATATACACGTACTCCATCAAAATCTAGCATGGCTCTCAAAATTTGTTACCTTTGATACCGTTTTCATGAAAGAAACATTCCGTGAAAAAATAAAAATCGTATAAAATTAATAAGAAACATACATACCAATATGTAATATTCAGATTATTTTGAAAGATGAAAATAACAAAAACAAAAATATACAGGTTCTGATGGTAACCTAGTACTGCATGCAGAAACAAATGTTGCTCTTCATGGAGGGAAGATGCCCCAATAAAAGCCGTCTAGGCCTACTGAAATTTTTGGCAAGATGTTGTTTGAGTGAATTGGCCTTGCAGCATCCCAGCTAGTCTTCAATCAGGGCGGCTGTGCTGCTCTGTCGATCTCCTGGTTGATCCTCGAAACGCTAGGAATAGTCCTCTGATTGCGTGGGAAGTCGACACAAGCTGTACGCCGCCTTTAATCACCCGTCAACGCATCAATATTCATATATTCAAGACGACCGAGACTGCATGCATCATTCAACAACCTTCCCAAACAGGGCAGTACGACTCGTTAACGTTTTTAACATCACAGCTAGATTTAAACGTAAACCGTTGACTGAACTCTATTGTTCAGCGCGTGTAACCAATCAAATAAAAGGAACCGTAACAGAAAAGATTGAGCTCTTCCATTATTCAGTGGGGACCAAAAAGAGTAGATAGCGGGATAAAGCTGAAATTATGTATCTTTTTCTTTTCTCTTGATAAAAACTCCACTCACAGATGCTTGTTCATTTTTCACAAAGAAAATGGTAAACTGTCATAATTTTCTTATATTTATGTGGAAATTATCATGTCCTATTTCGATAACCAATTTCTACTTTCCCCATGTTTGGAATCAGCTGAGCGGTCTCTTCACGCCACGTCACAGAAGCTATTGATTGGTTCATTTCTCTACCAGGAACTGAATTATTCATGAAAGATTTTAAATTTAAACATAAGAAAACAACAAGTAACGGTGACGGGTGCGTAGAGGCTATGGGCTGAGCAAGACTTCCCGTGCAATAATCAGAGGATGATTCTGCGGGTTTCGAGGATCAAAAAGGGGATCAACAGAGCAGCACATCGCCTCAAGTAGAGGCTACATCCCAGCAAGAATGGTTAGAGGGGACCAGGGCCACGTTTCATAAAACTTGATATCTATAACAAGTTACAATAACAATTATAAGCTCCTGAAATACTTGCATTTGATTGGCTGAGAGAAAATTGTCATAGAAATGAAGGAGTTGTTATTGACAACAAGTTTTATGAAACTGGGCCCAGGGGCCCATTGCACAAAACTTGAGTTTAATCGCAACTCCTAAAAATCAAATGCAAGTCCTTAATGCGCACTTCTGATCGGCTGAAAATAAAGTTGCTTTTGATTTTCCTGAGTTGCGTTCAAACGCAAGTTTTGTGCCGCAACGGGCCCCCGGTCACTTTGGCAAGTTGGAAATATGCACCGACTCATTCATTACCCTTGTCTGTGTAGCCAAGTCAGGGAGAATTTACCCTTGGTATTTTTCTGTCTGGGACACCCCATGCTTTGCATGAGCACCAACTGTGTTGCACTAGAGCAAGTCCAAGACGTTACAAAGTATCATGGAATCGTATTAAGGAATTGTGAACATGAATTAATATAAAAAACATTATTTTATTTGATATTCTGTCTGATCCAAGCTCTAGTAGGGCTATCAGGGCTCCGTTTCATAAAACTTGTTATCAATAACAACTGCCACATATCATTGACAATTTTGCTCTCAGCCAATCAGATGCAAGTATTTCAGTAGCATATAACTGTTACTGTAACTTGTCATAGATATCAAGTTTTATGAAATGGGGTCCAGGGACCTGTTTCATAAAACTTGTTATCAATAACAACTGCCACATATCTATGACAATTTTGCTCTCAGCCAATCAGATGCAAGTGTTTCAGTTGCTTATAACTGTTACTGTAACTTGTCATAAATATCAAGTTTTATGAAATGGGGCCCAGATGCACTCAATTATTAGATGTGTAACATATGGAACAAAATTAGCTTGGACTAGCCCACCAATGGAAACCATGCATGTACTGGTATTATAATTTGTAATCAGACTCTTATATCCCTTTCACATCAATCTTGATGTGAAAGCATTTGGTCCGGACCAAAAAGATAGTGCGGACCAAATTTGGTCCGGACCAAGAGGTGTTTCAGGTCCGGACCAAATTTGGTGTGAAAAGCACAAAGAATTTGGTCCGGACCAAATGCATGCCCCGCGCGAAGCTAGCTAGCTAGCCAGTTCCAAATGTCGCGCGCTTCATGAGGGGGGTAAGTGGTTTCCGTGGCAACTGCGACGGATATGTTTGGTCCGGCCCAGGTCCGGCCTAAATCTTCACGGCGGTGTGAAAGCACTTGCGACGGACATAATTTGGTCCGGACCTGGTGCGGACCAAATTTGGACGGCAGTGGGAAAGGGGTATTAAAAGCACCAGAGTATTTCAATTTTTACTAAGACTACTAAGGCTACCCGAATCCAGAGCATTATAAGATGTATGCATATTAACACCATCATGTCACAACATTTTGCACAATACAATAATTTCCAAGGCAAATTCATAAAATACTCACAATGTTGTCAGTATAAAAATTCAATAAAAAAACACACCACATTGCCATTGTGGTTACGGTAGAGGTTCTTGAATGCACCTGTTTCCAAGAATGCTATGAAGATAACCCAGTACAGGGCTGGCACATTGGATGCAGACAGTATTAGAGGCAGTGGGATAGCTACTGGGGGCATATGCAGCTCAATCGAATGGTTCAAAAAGAAGAAAGTAAAAAGGGAGAAAAGAAAATAGGGCAGGAAGAGAGAGAGGGGAGGGGGGGGTACAAGAACTTGATAAGACGCCCTCTCAACCTAATCAATGGCCTTGTTAGATTCATATTTCATTTACGGTAACCCATTGGAATATTATTTGATTTTGGTATAACACCCCCTCGCCCCCTTTCCCACATGACAATGTCCCTCAATGGCTGAACCCACGCTATGCTACATGTCTGAGGTGTGGTATTATAGGTTCTTTTAATAACGCGCATCAAAAGCATACATTCCACATACAAAGCAGCCAGCCCTTCAGGATTGTTTCAAAATCGTTGACGTTAGAGTACAGGCCTAACATGTCCCTATCATGGTGTTGGTATTTTTTCATTTGTCAAATATAATACATTTACATATATATCTATCATACTGGCCTGTATTTTTCGAAAGCCACCTCACTTTAATCCTGGTCCAATGATTTAATGAGTGCAAGGTGTCAACTTTTCAATGATGTGTACTATAAATCCCTCAATTCTGTAATTATTAAAATGAAAATACACAAACCTGTTTTAATAAATTAATTTCTCATTTTCATTTCATGACCAAATTGGTTTTGTTTCTTTATTTTGCACCCTAATTACAGTCATTAACCCCTACCATGTCCCCCAAAAATGAGTGTTGAACATTATTTTTAGGCTCAGAATGGCTTGAAAATTCTTCCTTACACAGAAACCTGTGTCATCAGTATGTGTATTCTTATGCAATATATCTTTGCCCAGTTTGCTCAAGAAAAAAACTCTTTGAAAGTTAATATTTAACTCTTGAAAATTCATTTTTGACATTTGCTCAAAAGTCTGGTGGCATGGAAAGGGTTAATAGAGAGTCAAGGAGCTAACACTTGGCCGTTCATAAACCAGCAGAATAAGTTAAGTTCAGCTTTGAATTAGGCAGTTTTCAAGATTATGGGCATATAACTCTAGATTTCTTTATACAGAGCACATATCCGGCTAACAGCACCCTATTCAGCCTATGGACTGTACATATTGCAATAATAACATTTCAATCACTAATTCATCAGTAAATATATAAAAATAAATTTTGTTTTTATGTTTGTGCTTTATGCTTTGTGCTTGAATATTGATACCATCCTCTCTGATCTTCTCCTGACCTTGAGAAACATGATTCTTCATCTGTTAATCTCCCAATAGCGGTTTTTGTTCTTCTGTCCCTCCTTGGATCTGCATCTTCTGTCCATCATACGGATGGCTACACACTTGTAGGATGCTGCAAAGATACAAAGGGACCCACAGAGGGTTACACAATCTTAACCCCTTAACTACCGAGTTCTCTTTATCCCCATGGGCTTTACACAGGGACCATCCAGTTCCTGTGGGCAATGGGTTAAACGGAAGGTTGAGTTCTGGGAAAGGTAAACAATAATTTGTGAGCTTTCTCATTCTTTTTATTAAGTTAGTTTGGAACGTTATCATAGAAGATATGTCCCCTGAAAAGGATTGCTCGTCAAATGCCCCCACATTCAAAATATGACAAGAAGCGGCTGAAATGTTCGGGTTGAACTTTTGTGCGTAGTCCTATATACACATTTCTGTGTGCAGTGCATGTGACTCTCAGCAGGATTGAGTCAATTTCTTATCATTTCGGTGATTCCAAAACCTTACGGCATACACCAATACTTATATGCTATATAATCAACCTTTCCCAATTGCTTTGAGACAGTTTCTTTCACAATTCAATCTCATGACCAGAACTCAACTGTACATTTAATGATATGTTTTTCAAACATTTTTCAAACATTTTTTTCATGATTCTTACGGTATAGAGAAATGTCAGTTGTTTGACACAATCTCCGGTGATAATATCAGTCAATTTCCTACGCTTGCCACGTTCCAAACTCCAACCCTGGACCTAACCCTATATACCTCATCCCAGTGGCGTATCTCTGGACCTCTGGGGTGCGTTTCATCAAGTGTTTTGTCAGTGATTTCTACCGACAAATGTTATAAGCTACTGAAATCCTTGCCTCTGATTGGCTGAGAGCAAATTTGTTAGTAAAATCACTGACAAAACACTTGATGAAACACTCCCCTGGCATCAAGAGGTGATCAGTGCCCACAATTGCTTTCCGCCAACCCTCCAAAAGTTACTCAGTGGGGATGTCGAGATTTTTTTATTGCCAGCCAAGTCGCGGGGTGGGGGGGGGTGTGGTTCAATGGAGACAAGAAAAGCGGTCTTTATGAGCAGCTGGGTCTAAAAGTAGAGGGTCCTTTAACACACATTTCGATGAGAAGCGGGTGTTAACTAAGGGAAATGAAAATTGAGGTTCTTACAGACAGGTTGTCTTTCTATACAGCAAGTTTGACTGTACTACTTACCCTGTTAAGAGGATGGGTATGATGTAGATAGCAGCAGCCAGGTAGAAGGTGAGTTGAGGGAAGTTGAGAAGGATAGCCTTAGCATAGACAGCATTCAACAAAAGAGGAGAGAGCACTTTACCAATGGATGATGCGATAGACATCACGGCAAAGGCAGTACCTGTTATTATTTAAAAAAAAAAAAACACTACTTGCTATACAACAAACTCACAAATCTTTTTTTTTTTTTTTGGGGGGGGGGTCCATTATTTCTACATATGCTGGTCCATTCCTCTGGAATAAACTCCGAGAGACCATTTGTAATCTCACTCAAACCTAGTTATTCAGATATATGCATTTAAAGGCTAAATAATTAACACTAAACTGCCTGCCATATAGATCAGATTACAATTTTTAGAATAACTGACATCACAAACAATTAATCCTCATGCGTTCCGGTAGCAGCTTTTGTGCCACTATGTGTTGCTGTGCACTACAGACTTAAGGTTCATTGAAATATGCCAAAGTAAACCGCCCCCAAAAAATGCAGAATTTTGTAAAGCGTACTGCGCTTCACATTTCTAACACACAGATAAGTGTGTATGCGTAGGACCTTTGTTGCATCATGCAGTCCCCACTTGCCATTCATTTAGTACATAAAATCCCTGCCACGGTCTTTTTGAGGCGGGTTACCGGGGCATATGTGAACGGGCCTTTACTTTACAACTCTTACCTTGCTCATGACTAGAAACCATCTTCGAGAGGAAGAACTCCGCAAGAGAATCAGGAAGGGTCCTCAGTGAACCTGCCGCTACAGCTGGAATAATAAATCAGTTATTTATGTGTACATGAGTATTGAGTGAACCTACAGCTATAGCTAGAAATTAATAAAACAATTATCTGTGAACATTCACACCCATATTGAGTGAGTTTACAGCTACAGCTATAAAGATATAAAAAACAGGTATCTCTATCCACATGTGGAATACATGACTGTTGATAGCGGTGAGGCTTGACACAAAAAGCAACTGTCTGAGGGCAATGACCCTTTGATATTTTAAAGGGACACTCAAATTTGTACCATCATGATCTCATCATAATACGGACAAACTGGATTTATTTAGCACTTAGTACAAGAGTACTTATATTGTGCACATACAAAATAGCCCCAATTCACGAAAGATGTTGATTCAAACCCCCACTGTAATATGCTTACACATGTATACGCTTATCTCAGTCTACGATGGAGGTTTAAACTATAGATGATTTAGACCATGGTTAAATTAAACCCTCTTCGTGAATTCGGACTAATGTGCACACCATCTCCACTCCTTGGAGAATATTTCTACCATACATGGTCATCATGAAGGTCTTAATGGACCCTGATTGGGGAGAAATAATTGATGACTGACGGCCCCAAAGATATGTTTGGACACTGCAAGGTAGTACAAAAAGAAACAGGGATATACTAGGTCATGACCTCTTGAACGATACCTGCAGAGCTGCCATCATTGAAATTCAACAATCAGGGAGATTTAAGGAAATTTTATTAGAAATCAGGGAGATGTCTATTAAATGCATAGAACATAATTAATGGCAATAAATTTTCCATAATCAGGAAGATTGTTTGATAGGAGGCATTTAAACTGGTTAATAAGTGGCCGATTTCAGGGAGACTTGGCAGCCCTGCACCTGGAAACTAACGGCGCGTTTCTACAGGATAACTCTCCGGGTTGAACAGATTATTTCTAACTACGGGCTTCCATAGAAACACACCATAATCCGACTATATCTGTTTCTAGAGGTGGATTTTTCCGGGTACAGCTGCTGTCTCAGCTGTGTAGAAACATTTCCCTTAGAATTTCCAATGATGGTCATGTGACAGAATGCATAATGCGTGCATCATGCAGGCAATGCCCACTTTCCAGACATCTGGGGGGCATTTCATCTAGTTTCCCGTCAGTGATTTTTACTGACAAATTTGCTCTCAGCCAATCAAATGCAAGGATTTCAGTAGCTTATAACAGTTATTGCAACTTGTCACTGATGACAAGTTTTATGAAACAGGGCCCTGGTGTACCTGGTAAATATTCTGTTAGCTGCAAGGATATTGGAAGCAGACCCATCACAATCTGATAGGAACAAATGTTTGCTTCTGAAACTTACCTCCATAGACCAGAACATTCGTCGTCTTGGCTACAGCAGTAACGATGAGTATGGCCACCCCTGAGAGGAATCCAAGCTGCATGATGAGGTATCCAGAGAAACACATCAGCAGCGGCTTGATTATTACCATGGAAACTAGTATAAACAAAAACAAAAAGAAGCTAGATGGTGAATGAACAACACTTACTACTCCAGTCACACTGACAGCAGACTGACAACTGGCAGAGATTTTGTGGATGATTGCTAGGTTTTTAGTCAGTTGAGGTGTGATTGGAGTTTTTTTTTTAAAATTTCCGAAATCAATAACGTAAATTATATACATACAGTCAAACCTGCTTTAGTGACCACCTGTATAGAAATACCACCTGTCTATAAAGACCATAATTTTTGTTTCCCTTGAAAAGCATTTCTCATTGAAACATGTATTACAGGAACCTGTACATAAAGACCACTTTTCTCGTCTCCCTTGAGTGTTCTTTCTAGACAGGTTTCACTGTAATATAATTCAAGATTCATACATCTGTGGAGCGTTTCGTCAAGCATTTTGTCAGTGATTTTCACTGACAAATTTGCTCTCAGTCAGTCAGATGCAAGGATTTCAGTAGCTTATAACAGTTGTCGGTAAAAATCACTGACAAAACGCTTATATCAGCAAAACACAGGTGCGCTTTGACAGGGTCCTTGATAACAATTGATCTGATTAATGTTGCTTTCAAAGCCTATAAGTCAAATAGTAATGAAAAAAAAAAGCTGCTTGATCAGGTCACCAGACAACAGAACATAAGAGGCAGGGTCATAACATGGCAACTAAAATAAACAAAACAAAATAAATAGCCATCTTAAAAATGATGTTCAGAACTGGTTAGCAAAATTGCTAAAAAACAATAATTAGAAAAAGTATTGTATGATTTTCTGAATTGTCGATTATGAAGTAACCAAGAAGGAGCGCTACAAAACCATTTTCTACCAAAAATCGTTTTGCACATACATACAGTCATGTATTAGTTGTTTGTAGTCTTTAAGTTCAGTGTAAGATTAGTTTGATTCTGTGCAAATTTAATATCAGTCACAACCAGAACACAGGATTTCCTTTAACACCTAGGACTTACCTAAAGCTGGCCAGGTATTAACAATGACATTGTAGATTCCAACCATTGTAGGTGACCAACAATACGGTGGACCAAGTCCATAGATAGTAATGACAGAATACACAGCCTCATTGATTACGGTAAAGACCATGTACATGGTCAGTAGGAGGGTCAATCTTGACCTTCGTCTCTCCTTGGACACCGATACAAGCATGACGAAACTCCTCACGAGGTTCTTGACGGTACTGACAAGTTTGAAAGATGTGCGTCTTGTGACGGTCTCTAAAAGCAAGCCCGGGATTAAGATGTATAAGAAGTTCAGAAAGGCGAATATCCATGCACATCCAAACGTAAGATTGTAGTTGTCCGTATTCTGCAGGATGAGGTCCACAATGATTTGACTTGCACCGAATCCTGCGTAAATTAAGAATGAAAGGATCGCGTATTTGGTGACGCGTGACTTGCCAGAACTAGTATCCGCGATGTACGCGAATGAAACGTTAATGGAGACGATAGAATCCCCACTGAGTCCCAGGATGCATTCTGCTGCCACGGCAACCACGAGCGGCAGGTGAAGCCAGGCAACCAGGAGAAAAACCGTGGAGGCAAGAAGATGGCCGATTGCGTTGATCATCAGGATGGGTTTTCGTCCCACGATATCGGAGGCAGCGATGAGGATTGTCCCGGTGAAGATTGGGATGAAAACAGATGTTGATTTCATGTACATGACCCATAATGATGTCTCCGATTCTATCTCTTTGCCTGTAGCATCAGCTGTGAAAAATGAGGACTCAAATCATGAAGGGTATGCATCAATTTAAATCAGACATTGTGAAATTTCAATTGCTTCGAAAGAGAAACTTAAGTTCAATACCTAAATTCCAACTTTGAAATATTGGATGAAACAAAAGAAAAGGATCAGTGAAAGTATGTTTGTTCATTTGAAAAAGAAAAATCAGTGAATGTTTGCTTGTTCGCTTGTTGTTTGTGATTGTGCATGTGGGAATTTTGGTCATGTCCTGTTATGTCTAAATACAGTATCTACAAAGTACTAGCTATTTTGGTACTAGGAGGATAGATGATGTTGCTCTGGGCAGTATCTCATTCCCAACCTGTTAATCTATTAAAATCACATACATGTATGTAAACTTGTAAAGACTGATAAATGTACCAGAGTTTTTTTCATTACCCTTTGCAAAAAGGAACCTAAGGATCAGAAATTATTATGGAAGCCAATCCAAGCTATGAGATGGTCAAAATAACCCTTCTCTTTCAAAACTTTCATCTGGCTTGTATTAAAGAAATTTTTAAAGAAATTTTTAAAGACTCCTTTGGGTATAAATGTACATGGATATTATGGACACATGCCCCATCCCCCAGCTCCTGAGCCCTCTTGCATAAAAAGTTGCATTTTATCACAACTCAAAAAATTAAACGCAAGTCCCAACTACACGATCCTGATTGGCTGAAAAAGAAGTTGTGTTTAATTTTTTGAGCTGCGATTAAATGCAACTTTTATATACAAGAGAGCCCTGGAGTGATAACCCTTTTTTATTTTCATACCTGACTTATTAGGAGCAGAGCAGTTCCCAGCCTCTGGTAGTGTGTAGTTATACTCTGCTGCCAGACGTGCCTCTACATATTGGGTGCGGAGGTTTACCAGAACCCCTTGGACTGCCAGAATCAGGAACCCAACTGGTTCCACAGAGACCAGTCTGGACCTGGACCTGGGCTGCTCCTCCTCCCCCTGGGAAGAGGCAATCAAGGTCGAGGGTTCTTCTGGTATGGTTTCCATGGTAACTGTGTTTTGAAAATCATTGTCAATGTACAGTAACTGTGCAGGACCAGTATCACTGCCCTAAATTTGACCCCCCAAAAGAAGCAATCAGTCATTTTTCACAAATTTCATAGTTTACTGTTCTTTGAAAATACAGGTGCCGCGGCACTAATGTCCTTTGGCAAGACATTAATCTATATTTGCCACTCTCCACCCAGGTGTTAAATGGGTACCCAGTAGGATGCGAATGTCACTGTGACTGGAATAGTATATGTGCGCCTGTAAAATGGCAGCCAGACTGGAATGCTCCCTTGTGGAGTGGAGAATGTGCACTATAAGCAGTCACGGCTCTACACTGCAATTAACTGCCCAAAAGCTTTAGCTCTTTCCTGCCTAATTTGCCTAAAATAAACAAGTTGTTTTACGTAAAACCGCTACCGAAGAGTCTCAGCTAAATTGTGAAATCTCGCCGAAGAAACAACCAAATGAAATGAACTAAACGTCAAATTCCAGAATAAGAGTTGCTCTAACCCATAATTTAATTAGTATCACTCGTAGTCAAATCATTTTTTAATTTGTGAAAACTTGTATTTCAAAAAATACGCATCCGTTTTCAGTGAAAATTAATATGAGGCATAGTATCCTCATTTCCTATCTACTCTGGAATTTTCATGATATTTAAGGCCCGAATGAGGGAGATACGAGAATGTGAATTTCCGAGGATTTCTGCTCCTCGCTCAGCGGAGGGCTTCGATAGCCGTTAGGAATTCGAAAGCTTTGACGACTTTACAAATACGTTAATTGGGGTGTAGAGCCGCGCCTGTAAGTGCAAAACCGTAATAGGATCCAATAACCGGTGTAATACTGTAAAGCGCTTTGAGCGGTTACTAACTGGACAGGCGCCATATAAATCCAGATTATTACACAAAACTTTTCCAGGAGCAATTGTAGAATACCCCGCTGCGAAAGTTGACTGGATGTCCTTTGATTGACCAATGAACAGTAATCTAGGAGGGTCAATTTCAATAAATGTTTATTCATGAGGAATGACGTCAAAAACTCGTCAAATACTGTTCGATGATTGGTTAGTGGCTCATATTAACATAATGTTTTATGTATAAGATCATACATAAAACATTTTTTTTATTCCAACAATTCTCTACGATTTGGGCACGAAATAGGGAAAATGGCGGCCGTACGGGTAGTGCTACTTTTGTGCCATTTCAACACAAATCTCAAAAAAACTTTGTTTTTTGAGAAATTTTTGTTTTAGAAGGAGTTTGTCTAGTTAAATCTCACAAAAGCAGAAAATCCTCCCGGGGACATTCTTATCAAAGTAATGCCGTATGATGCCATGAAATGTAAGTAAATATGTATTTTGTTTAACGTTCCTCTTAATAATTGGGATGTGTTCGTCGTGGCTGCTAGTGAGTTCACTGTACAAAACGTATTATCCCACATCCCGCCAAGACCCCCCTCTCTTGCATGACAAAACAAAATTATTATCTTTGAACTCTAAAACAGTCATTTTGAATAGTCTACTGGTAATATTTTTCGAAAAGATCAGAAATTTTTCCGAAGATCTGTATATTATGATAGTGCTCAAGCCTAAAAGTAAAGCGCATGGCTTCATTACCGACAATCTGTGGTAGATGTGGACCTGTTCAAAATTAATCATGACGCTGAATGCGTAAGATCCTCACTCTGGGGAGCTGTGCCGCGCCGGGTAAGATCTTGCCCAGCAGTCTGTTAGTTTTGGGTGCGCAGATCCTGGCCGGCTAACTGCGCTTTGCCTACATCGCTACGATAGCAAAATTTGCAGGTGCCCTGGATCTAGCCCTACCTTAGAGCTAGACCCTCGCCTTGAACTTTGTTTATTTATATATATATAACCTAATGCTGCTACTGAGAGCTGTCTCAATTTCTTTTGTGTACTGTAGTGACAACCATGACGAGTCACCACTGTCACTGAGATGCGAGCAGTAAGCTACATGTGCGAGTATAATATTAATCTAAACAGTAGATCTGTGGCACGCTTTTATTACTACTATAATCCTAACCTCTTGTTCTCTTTTGATTGCAGAGCTATTGGACCAAAGTAGAGAAACACATGGGGCCAGGACCAGATCATCCAATATCGTGATAGACCCTACCTGGGGCTGGGCTGTAGATTATTGTCATCCACTCACTGCAGGAAACCAAAGTTGAAAATGTAGACCTCTAAGCCAACATAACTGGTGTAACCCATAGCTTAGTCTTAGACATTAGTAGCTCTGTAAGATTAGATCTAGTTATTAATATTAGATTTTATATGTGTATCTGTTTGCTGTAGACCGTACGTAGACAGTCTGTACAGTCAAAATGAAAATTCTAAAGTCCAGTAAATTATTATTTATTATTCCCGCTTACCGATTTAGCCATTTTAAAGTTTACGATGTCTTACATGTAGTTTACTCTAGTGGAATGGAAGATGAAAATATGTACATGTACTTCTATTATGATTTAAACTTAGATTTACATTTACATTTCTATAATTAAGGAAGAAAACAAATTGTAACATAAATGGATAGATGCAGTGGCGGATTTTTTTTTTGGGGGGGGGGGGCAATCCCAGCCCATGCCCCCCCCCCCCTTTTTAAAAAACAGTATGCATTGTGCCCCCCCTTAGAACGAAAAACTTTTCTTTTTGCTTGTCATATATTTATGGAGGGAAACTGGAGTCTATAACCCCCCCCTTTTGAAGGGCTGGCAATTTTTTTTCTGGTCGTCCATCCTCCCCCCCCCCCCCCCACGAGCAACATTTGGAGGGCTGGCAAGACCAAAAGATAACAGATCTCCCTCCTAGCAGTTTCCGCCCCTGGATAGATGTATCCATTTTTGTTTGCTTCTTTAAAATCCAGTCCACAATCTACAAGAAATGTAATTTTTTGTCCTTTATTTTTTCCTTAATGCAGGTTGTCCACTTGAGGGAGCTCATCAGTTACATGGCTTGTTAAGTGTCAAGTAACATATAAAGGATCAAAGTATTTTTATCTTTATTATCATTCAAATTTTAATTAATCAATTTTTTCTCAAGAAATTTATTGCTAATTTACATAATGGCAACTACATGTATTCTAAAATATGTCAGGAATGCTATTTCTGAGCTGGAAATTGAATGTCAAAGTATGGGTCAAAAGGAAAGAGCTAACATACTATTCAAGGGGGAAACAAACTGATTTGCAACTTTTATTTATTTTTCTTTTATAATTTATTCAGTATTCTTCTTTTATTTTTTTATTTATTTTTTTTTATTTAATTTTTTGTTAAATTAATTAATTTATTTGTTTTTTATATCTGTTTATTTATTTATTTTTATTTATTTATTTTTATTTATTTATTTATTTTTTTTTTTTTGGGGGGGGGAGGGTTCAGGGTTGTATGAAGGCTATTGAATGGCCCTTATTGCAATCACTTGACATTTCTCTCTCACAGTATTTATAGATATACCCCAAATTTGAAATAAAAGCGAAGACTTTGACTACCACGTCCATGTACACATAATAAAAAAAATATTCTAGTTGGTATGATTGGCCCATTTGAAACATGATTATGAGAAAGTGATCTTGAGCCTAATTCTAAATTCTTTTCACACTTCAAAAAATACTTAATAAAAACCTTTTAAGTTAGGCACAGTCAATTATCATGTCACTTTGGTTAATGGGTCGCTATTTTTCAAAATCAAATAATTTTCCTTTTAATTCCAATTGCAATTTAGAAAAAGAGTTAGAACTAACTAAGTTAGACGACCCGAAAACATAATGCCTCCAGCACCACCTACGGTGGGCGGAGGCATAAAAATGTGGCATAACTATACTATGAAAAATGATTTTAGTTAATCATCTTTAATGCAACATGTGTTCCTAACTGTATGCAATAAGTAGTGCATTAAGATTTAATCATATTTATTTGATCTTCAACCTTATTGTGATAATCCCTTTCATCAGCTCCTTGAAGCTATCCTGCGATAGCTATGATTTATTTTTCTTGAAACACATGGTTCTAGAATCTGTAATTTGTTCCTTTTTATCATCTGTGCAATAATTGTGCAATCAATCTGGGGCATGTTCTAGGCAAACGAATCAGGGGCTCGAGAGTTTCAGCCCACGCCGAAATTTTCAAAACTACTAATATTTGGACAAACATCACCTCATATCATTTTAGGCAATAAGGTGATCTCTTTGTACTTGGTCTCGTATATTCTGATAATGTGAAGGGATGTACATGGATATACATTATAATCCACCTATATATCAGATGTCACTAGGTAGATTTAAACTTGTTTGCTTACAAAATGAAATGAAATAGAAATTGGCATGCCGCCCCCCCCCCCCCCCCTACCTAGCTGCCCCATGATTTGTTGTCCATGAACCATATGTTATGATCTCTATTGCATTTCAAGCAAGCATTTACTTTTATGTTAATGAGTGAGTTATTTTAATAAACATCATTTCACACTAAGAAACTGTTTTTTTTGGGTTTTTTTTCCAATAATTTTTCGAAAGATGCGGTGATGATGATGATGCAGGCAAATTTTGTGATGATGGATTGGTGTAAATACAACCTTATGCAACCGTGAATAACTGAATGATAGACTGAATTGTGTGGGGTTTCTGTGTTGATGGACTCATTTTGCAAGAAGATGAAGAAGAAAAAAGAAGGTTTGTTTTGTTTGTTTGTTGCTGTTTTAGTTGTGTTTTGTTTTGTTGTTTTTTGGAGGGTTTTTTTTTTATTGGTTTTTTTTTATTATTATTATTATTTTTTTTTATTTCTTTATTTTTAATTTTTAATTTTTATTATTTTTGGTTTTGTTTTGTTTTGTTTGTTGTTTGTTTTGCTTCTTTTTTTTTTTTGGGGGGGGGGGGGTACATGCACCAGCAGCTAGTGCATGGTGGTGCATATGGGGTCATGGGGAGCACATTTTCCCTTTGTACTTCAGTTTTACTATTCTTGAGATATCATATGCCAGATCTGCAAGGCAAGGAAAGCGTTCAGTGAAGGGAAATTCAATATCGAAGGAGGGATTCTTCTTCATCTTCTTTTTCCTCTTTTTCATCTTCTTGTTTTTTCTTCTTCTTCCTCCTCCTCTTCTTTTTTTCTTCTTCATATTCTTTATTTCTTTTTCCTCTTCCTCTTCTTCCTCTTCCACTTCCTTTTCCTCTTCATCTTCTCTTTCTTCTTGTTCTTCTTTTTTGTTCATTTTCATCTTCTTCCTCTGCCCCTTTTTCTTCTTCCTCTTTTTTTCTTCTTTATCTTCTTCTTTTTCTTCTTGTTCTTTTTCATCATCTTCTGTTCATTTTGGCTGCACAGGTACAGTAGAAGCCCAAGTACATTTCAATTTTATGTTAATTAGTTATAAAAGCTGATGAATATTCAAATTTAAAATTTCAATAACTTTACGCGCTGCACACGGGCCAAAATCTGATTTTCGCTGGTACACTGAAAAACATTCGGCATCATAGGCTAATACATGGAAAATGGGAGCAGTGTGCACTTTTGACCCGCCGGAAATTTCCCCAGGGAAATTCGGATGCAGAAGCGGAGTTGAGCCCCCTGGAAATTATAGGTGTCCAGATTTTACCAAGATACACACCTCCATGCAGAGTTTGAAAGAAATCCGTCAAGAAATGTCACCTCTAGAGCACACACAAGAATGTGACGCAACGGCGGCGGCGGAACGCTGCTGAATCCAAAGTATCCGGACGGGGGATACAATAATGTAGACCTAGATATATGATGAGGAAAAATCAAATTATCGGTATTGCGATTTTTGCAACTACACGTCGGCGTGTAGTTGATTTGCACGCAGACTTATAGGACCGCTTCTGTCTCTAACTCTATTAAAGTCTAAGTGAAGAGCTAACGAAAGAGAGACAGAAATTTCGGTCTAAGCAGGTTGGAGCTGCATAGTTTCAAGTGGGGCTGAGTGGTTCAGACACACCAGTGACTGGGACCTCTCAATTTACATCTTACATGTATTTAGACCGAAAAATCTGTCTATTTCGTTCGGGAATATGCTCCGCTGAGACTACGTCTGGCTTCATGGAATCCCTCTCCTAAGGAGAACCTCTAAAGACAGATTTTTCTGTCTAACATGCATTCTACTAGTAACTTAGTTAGGCATACAGTACTAGTTAGCAGAAGCAGCCCGTGGACATCCACGGGCGCTAGCTGTGTTTATAAATGATTAATCACCGTACCATATCTTTGTCAAAATAATCAAGTAAAAGTCGGGTAAAAGTGTTATTTTTTTATCAAGAAGTATTTACAACATTTGAGTATGTGTTATTTATCCAAATCTTGCATGAGTTCTAAAGAAAATCCATGTTCATCTTGATGAAGACTAAATGATATGGATGTAATTCAGAAAAAAAAGGGTTTGCGGTACAACCATGTGAGTTGGAATAACTCCACGTTCCGGTCAGAATGCTCAGAATAAGTACAGAAAGAAATAGTAACAGTAACATGAAAGTACCTGCATTGAATAACATCAAGGTACCTGCATTGAAAGGATAAGTAACATCAAACTAATCCTGCGTTGAAAAAACATTGAAAACAAGTGAACAATAGGACTAAGAAACCAATTATTGTTTGCCTCCACTTTAAAAGTGAATTGCCTAACATTACAAACAAGTTGTGAAGCTGTAGAATTTCTACCGCTTCATATATAAATTCTGCTGATTTATTCGCTCTTCTTATTCTCCTGACGACGGCCAGAGCATTCTGACCGGAACGTGGAGTTATTCCAACTCACATGGTTGTACCGCAAACCTTTTTTTCTGAATTACAACTTCACCATTCAAACCTTCAAATCCAATATGGATGTATAGTGCCTCGTTTTGATATAGTGATTTTTTTTGCATTTAATTAACTATTACAAAAAAACCTTGGTAGCGAATGGGTTTACAAAAACTAAGCCATGTGAGCAACCTGTATTATTGTAACGTTAGGTATCTAGGCATGCTGAACACATGTTCTTTACGTAAGTTTTATATGGTAATTTGTTATTACGTTTCCGAGGGTTACCGTTGCGAGGACCAATCATAGAGCAGCACACCTCGGCACTTGGTTTTCTATCTACACGGAACTTTTTCATTCTGCTGCAATGTTCCTGACATAGCAACACGTTAAAGGAACAGTTGCCATTCTGCTATAAGTTTGTTTTATTTACCATGCGGGGATTGAACTGATTTTTTCCCCGGCTTCACGGCGAGAACTTCACCGAGATTCAGCGGGCCATGTCTGGGACTGGCAACCTTCAAACTTTGATTTCGATATCACTCTTCAACATTAACGTTTGATTTACCAACTTTTCAAGCTGCTTCTTCATCACCGAACTTTTTGTTACCACCATCTTTCAACATTGATACTTGTCACCGAATTTCATCGTTTCATCTGATTTCCGGAGAACACTCTTTGATATCGCCGACTTATCTGTGACATCGGCTGCGACATCACCACATCACCACGTCGAATTCCTGATCACTTCTCGTCGCATCACCCGCATGGACTAACATTTACCAGAGTTTGTCTTTCCTATTTTTACGTAATTTATCATGCCAGCTCGTAAGTTGTGTTCAGCTTAATTACGTTAGACACATTCTAAATTTTTGTTATACAAAAAGGAATTAATTTCAAATTGTTTATTTTATTGACACGATTGACACTGTATTTTAACGCATAACATTTAGTCAATCGTTACATAAACTCATTTTTTTTAATATTTAGTCAACCATATTTTAGGCCAGCAACAATTTTACATTCTTGGCCTTGATTCATTTTATGTATCTTATGTATTTATCTCTTGCGGGGTATTGAATAATATAACCCATTGAACCCCTTAAAAAAGTAGTTGGTCTTTTAATTCTGTGTTTTTTTATTTGTGATGAGATTGATTTCTTGATTTGATGAATGATTTTGATTTCATTTTTGTGAGAGTCGCAAGTGAATCGTTTTAATTTGTCATTACTGAAAGTCACAGATCATAGTCCACTACAGATGTAATATATGTAATATATGTAGTATATCCATGCATAGAGCTAGAGGGAGCGACTTGATCTTGCCTTGCCTCTGTGGTTTAATACTCAGAGAAATTAAGGCCATGAAAACATAAAATGCATATATATAATTAGCGGTACGTCCCTTGTAGGAAACAAAAATGAGCAAAACACGAATTTATTGTCATTTTCTTTTCAGGGGATTAGGGCCCCCTTATATGGGTCTTGGGAGGACTGACGGATTGAATTTTCCCTACTATCCTCCCATCACCCCAGCGCGAGGGGAGACAGGAGTAATATTCTCTATGTATTAATATCATTGTGGAAACATTTTTGAAGGAAATTTTGGTTGGGGGGGGGGGGGGGGGGGGCTCCTTCTTTATACCGTGGCAACCGATATTCCTAAGTGACGTGATCTCCTACACCTCCCCTCCTCCGACTGATGTCTACAGATCTGTTTAGTCTGTCCTAAGGGAATGAATAATATATTTGAGGCGATATAAAATAACATGCTTCCAACGGTATGAGGGCCATTCTCCCCATTCTTGTCAATTTAGTTGTCAATAGGAATGATTTATGCTACAGCCATGCACCCAAATGTGCGGTTAGGTAAACCCTAAACACTAACCCCAACCCTAACCCTATATATTGCTTTCATTTTGGGTGGCTGTCGCAAAAGGAAGTTTACCATAGTATATGCTTCCATGATATGAGTAAAAGTAGAAATAAATTAAATTTAAATAGAGAGTCCTTAACCCCTTCCATGCCACCACATTTTGAGCAATTGTCAAAAATGAACTTTCAATAATTAAATATTAAGTTTTAATGATTTCTATTCTATAGCAAACTGGGCAAAGATATATTGCATAGGAATAAACATTATATTGAAGGCACAGGTTTCTGTATGAGGAAGAATTTTCAAGCCATTCTGAGCCTAAACAAAATGTTCAACACTCCAACATTTGGGCGGGATATGCTGCCCACGCATGGTGGGGGTTAAATATGAATTAGTGGCCGAACCCCCCCCCCCCCTTTTTTTTACATTCTACCAGTTACATGTACCTCCCCTTCACCTTGTCTCACCGAACATCAATCCCCACAATAAAAAACAAAAACAATTGAAGCACAGAAAGAATTAAGTTCAAATAAGAAACAGCTTCCCCCCCCAAAAAAAAAAAATGTTGAAAGTTTAGTTTATATTTAAGTATAATGAATTCTTACACTAATCAAATTTCCAAAGGAGCCGAATTTTCACAACTAAAAGGTAGAAAAGTTTGCAGGCACCTGAATCGATCCGAATCGGTCGCAGCGACCGCTCCCGGGGGATGTCATTGAGACCTCTACATCCTCCGCTTAAATCACTTGTTGAATTAAAAAGCAGATTGCAGTTGGGGCAGATTTTGATACCCAAAACAGGGAAACTCGTCTATAAATCTCTGATTTTATACCATTTTAATAGCGATTAACTGCGATTTTATATTTTGCTTGGTATTTTACATCCTATACCTCAGGGGTTCTCAAACTTTTTCCTTGAAGGGCCAGATGGGACTCAAATGAAACTTGATAGGGCCAGAGCGAACTGGAGACTTCAAAAATAACCAATGTGCGTGAAGCGCACATCACGAGCGCGAAGTCCCTTGTGGCCGGGATCCAAGGCCCGCTTAAGGGCCCTGGAAGTTCAGGGGTTTTAGATGCTCTCTGGTTCAATCTGAGCCTTATTTGGGGAGTATTTTATCCAACAAATTTATAAGTTTTATATGAAAAATGAGAAAAATTCAAAATGCAGCGGGAGTCAATAGTGATAATTAAAAATTGTTGTACTTTTTTAAAGGAAATACCTATGTCAGTTTTATTGCAACTGGAACTGAGGAGACAGATAAGTACATGTACATATACGACTGTGTGCGCACATGTTATCATGCAGCCTGTTATCAACGTTTAATGTTAAACTACTGCTATCAGTACAGCACTGGTACATGCCATGCGGGCCGCGCCATACACAGTGCTAGCCTATGCCTATGGGATGCCATCTGTGCGATTCAGTTAGTTACGATCTTTCATAAAATCAAATACTGAAGTAGAACAGACAGACACGACACAAAACTCAATGAACTTTGTTTAAAAGTCAATGAATTTGACCGTCATTACTTTTATTACGGTTGCATGGACACACAATGTAATCGTATTGAGGCATGTTTCACATTGTGATAAAAAATGATAAAAAATGATTAAAAAGAGAAAAGAAAACAGCAGAGTCTCGCGGGCCGGATTGAGAAGCTCCGCGGCCCTTAATTTGAGAACCCCTGCTATAGCTATTTGAGGATTACATCATCATAGACCTCTATTTAGCCAACTGAGAGGAACCGTAAAAAAAGAAATTGACCTAATTTGGAACACATTACCGAACTATATCCACCCCCCCCTTCAGCACATCTTCTTCGTATCATATCTGAATTTGATACCCTTTTTCTTGATTTTTGCTTGCTTTTTTTTAATACGCGTAACCCGGGTTATGCGCTTATTGCTGAAAAGGTACCCCTTTTATCAGTTTTCTTATACATGGATGATGCCTGATGGATCGGCCCCAATGAGAAATGCCCTCCCTCCCCGTAACCATGAAGCTACAAAATAATGATGTAACTCTATGCGTGAAACCAAGGAGTTACAGATACTTGTAACTCCTTGGTGAAACATTGTACACGCAGTATATGTAGAAATAGACGTGCACTGTTCGAACAGAAAAAAAAAAACGATGATTTATTGCGTCGTCTGCCATGTCCGCCCACAGTAGCTGTACTATCACCTCTGCCGTTTGCGAGACGCGATAGTACAGGTACTGTGGGCAGATATGGCAGACGACGCAATAAATAATTGTTTTTTGGTAAGTTGTAATGCACCTATCAATTGTAAGACGCACCCCTCGACCCCCGGGAAAGGTGCGTCATGGTTGGGTAATTTACCAACAAATGAATGACGCAGGGTATGGTCATGGAAGCATTTGGTCAGTCACAGCATGGAGAATGGGGTGCGTCATAGTCGGTCATTTTACATGGGTGCGTCATAATGCCTCGCTATGTTTACAAACGGGTCTGTCCGCGCAATACTCACCGCGTACCGGGCTTTTAAACATGCAAACTCCTTGAATATAAAAAAAAATATATTGACATGGAATCTATACTTTCGCACCGGGCGCCCAAAATCGAGTTTGATGACATCAAATAAAATGGAAACCCCCAAATAATAATAATTGATCTCAAATCCTCTCTCATGCTGTCTTCTGTCTGGGTTCTCAAAAAAGGGAAGAAATAAGGTATTTTTCGTTACTTTGTTTATTTTTACCCCGTTCGTTCCAGCACTGCGTTGGCTGGTTCGGTTCTTGCCGCGATGATCGCGATCGGTAGCATTTGTGCTAGGCTGGATTGAGACATGAATATTCATGTGTTGACGTCACAAGAATGTCAGCGATTGCACTGTGTGACTTCTGCACATTTTCATATGTCATCGCCGATAATCTTATCTCGAGCTCGGCCTCAATAGCGTGCAGGATGATAACGTGTGTTTGTGTCTTCAGCTAGCGTTCATGCATGCATGTCGATATCAACAATGCATGCAATACTATACTAGCGCCGCGCCGATGCATAGCGTGCCACGTGCGCGCGGAGCTTTACCATGACGGGGTGCGTCACAATGGTAAGTCAAAGTCTAGAACTGGTGCGTCATATTTTTTCGTCCAGGCACAGTCATTGTAAGAAAAGGTCCGTCATAGTCGAGACACACAGGTGCGTCATGGTATAGGAAAATCCGACTCACATCTGACAAGTGACGCACCATTCCCGGGGGTCGAGGGGTGCGTCTTACAATTGATAAGTGCATAAGTTAGTTAATATTCTAAATTTAAGTTAGGGAGCGCAATAAAGTAATAGTTTAAGCTTGATTTGGTGCTATAATTACTTCAAGAAAGGATGTAATTTAATCAAAAAGCATGTAGTCGCTATTTTGTAGTCGCGGTTCGCAACGCTTTTGAATGGCCAGCTTGTAGTTGGCGGTATAGTTCGTCAATATGACCATTGCTTGCTGATGTGGTATAGTTAGGGTTACATCAGCTGTTTCTAGACTATTCCATGCCGTATACAACTCTACAGAAATTCATATTTTCCCAGGACAGTGACTGCTTGGAATGCGCTCCCAAAAATCACTCTTGATGGCACTTCATTGGAGGCCTTCAGGAGAGCGCTTCCACCTAACATCTAGACCATGGAACTAGATTTTTACTTGCATTCGTTTTATTGAATGTACCAACAAGTAATCACTGCACATGAGCACCCAAGTCAATTCCTTAGCACTACATCCTTACTTATGCCTTATGGATCCTGCCGAGTATCGTCGTAGAAGTAGAAGTAGAAGAATCGTATTTATTAAAAATCTTGTGCTTCAATCATATCGCCTCGAGCCCTCCTGTAAGTGTAAGCTAAGGTAGGGATATTCAACTTCCTCAATCTTTGTGCATAAGGCAGCCCCTTTAACTCTGCGACTAATCTAGTTGCTCTTCTTTGGACATTTTCCAAAGCATGTTTGTATATAAAAATAATAAGGTGGGGGCTCCACACAGCATGAGCGTACTCTATTTGGCCTTTAGTTTTGGGGGCACACAAGCGATTTGTACAAGAGTGAAAAATTATCCTTATCTAAATAAACAAAGGTTCGTCTGATTAAATTCATATCTTAGTCTGTTTGCTTTATTCATCATTTCATGAATGATCTTTGGATGTAAATGTTTTTCAAAGTTTAGCTTATCAATATCAAATATCATCAATGAATCAGTGATTGAGTGAATCACCACTCCCAAATCTCTCTCAGATGACACTTGCTTGAGCCTTGCAAGTTGAGGGCACTGTACACAAGTCACCAGCACAAGTCACCAGCACAAGTCACCAGCATTCACTCAAAGCGGCATGAAATCTATGAAGGAACAAAATACTACAGACATCTTACCATCTACCAACTGGGACACCTTTCAGTTTCACACACGAAGCTGCTGACTGCTGTGTAACTTGTGTGGTTATGATTCATTCTCAGGCGCTATGGCCAGGCTAGGCGCAGGCGCTAGGCCAGCCGGTCAGTCAGATCAGGTGCACAAACCCGGGATTAATCAGGTGACAAGTCTCGCGCTAGTCTAGATTCTATCCGTTTTTTATTTGGTTTATTCCCCTACGCTGCTATTTCTTCAGCTCTATATACACTCATATCCATGCACACAAAGCGCGACTCTACCAAGGTGATATCAGATTTATTTTAAGTTTGACGTTATAAACCTGATTTATATAAGATTGAAAGTTGGATATTACACACACATGTATGGCGTAATGATCATCATTTAGTGATGATATTTATTCATCTTTCTTCCTTTCACAAACAATGAACATAAAACTGATTTACTCAAAATAATATATAGGTTGTGAAAACTACCAATATTTCAACGTTTTTTACCCAACGTAAATTTGTCCATTTAAAAGCTTTTTCTTGACGAAACATCATGTAGGCCTATCATGTCACACACAGTAAAGAAATTATCCGATAAGGTGATAGATAATAACTCATTTTATGTTATCCCAAATGGAATGATATAGTTTTACTGGATGCGCATTTTGCATGAAAAACACTATTTGAATGTACAAGGGCAATTCCATGGTAACAGAATTACAAATTGTTTGCTCACACATACTTTTCGGTAAAGTTTTGGAGTTTGTGCACTAAGTTTGTACTTTGGTCCCCTTCCTACGAATTAATAATCTGAGATGTACTCATTCTTTCACCTGAACTATTTCATACCCAAATTCTCTCACTTAAATTAATTATATTCTGGTATATATATATATACCATGGTAGCGGAATTACCAGAAAACGGTGGTATTTTTAAATCTCTTATTTCCATTAAATATCCTTTGAAATGTACAAGCCATTTATTGCAGATTCATGTTTGATTCAGCAAACTGTTTGTTCAACTTAATTGTGATAGGAAGAGATTGAGAAATAACATGACAGACAGTGTAGTATTTGCTCTTTTTCTGAGATAAGTCATTGGTAACGGAATCTTTGAAATTTACTAAGAAAACTAAAGGTTCTTCAATCTCCTGTAAATTCTAATGTTGATAAATTTTTATACGCAGTCAAGTGAAAAAAAAAATGATTTAAAAATAATTACCATAAGGCCATTATGAAAAGGTATCTGTGAATGCACTGGAAATGGTTAAGATTACAAAATTATAGTCGAGGTAAGCAGCAACTGCTTGGTATATTTGTGTTTAATTTTGTCAGTTGAGTTGCAGGCATTTAATCATCAACATAAATAAACAATCATGATTATTTAAACATTATTCCATAATAGCTATGGTAACAGAATAATTACGTCATGTTCAATCTCAATACTAACTCAATCATTCATTCGGCTATATTCTTCTCATATAATTATTTATGAAGGTTTTCCTCTACTAATTAAAGTCCTTAAAAAGATAGACTTGCAGTTTAGTCACCTGCAGATCTCTCTAAACCATCGAAAGGAGAACTTTAAAATGCACTGTGAAGGATTGACATGCAAAAGCAAAACAGCAAACAGGTGTGATTGAGTAAAAGTATGGTAAATTGCATATCTTATATGTGAAAATCACATGGAAAACATAGTTATCTGTAAAGCTAAAGCCAGCTTTTGTTTTAATGTTTATTCTATATTAATGAATGCCAGAATATAAAGAAAAGAAAATTCAAAAGAGTTTGCAATTTTTTGACAGGAACTCTAATGACAGAAAGATCAGTAAATGAATGGTAGGTGAATATTCACACCGACATATACCAAGACCTAAAAAGCAACCAACAAACAAATCCAAACAGGTGTTTCATAATAAATTGGGCTCTTTTTCATAATAAATTGGGCTCTTTTTCATAAAATCGATGTTGTCTAAATCTGAAAATTCCTCATTTCTATAACCATATGCTAAGTGATGTAAACATACACATTTATCATTCATACTGGATTGTTTGCGTCTTTTTTCTTTTGCAATTAATGACACTTCAGAGCTACTTCACATACGATATATGCATAAAACACATGTTCCAACTTCTCAATCACATTTTAACCTTTTTTTGCATGATGGTAATTCCGTTACCACAAATTTGGCCAAACAGAAAAAGATATTCAAATAAGTGTTATCGGAAGTTTTAAGGTGCAAGTTGAAATCAGAGAATTTTCAGTTTCCCGGGAAAGCTATCACCCATTTATGGTCACGGAATTACAACCATATTGTAGTAGATTTTAAACATGCTTCCTGAAAATACTGGTTTGATATATGTCTCATACCTTGGAACACAAGTTGCGTACGCATACGCAAATTGACCAATGTATTTATTTCATCATAATCATTAAATTGCCCAAAATATTTATTAAACAGCAAACAAATGTCATGTAACTTCAAACATGCATTGTGCAAATTCCGAATGAGATGGGTAACAAGTTTTCAGTTTCTTTTAATTTAAGGATTTGGCTATTAGGAACAAATAGAGATATCTTTAATAGTATATATCTAAAATTAGCTGATTTTGCTCTTCTCATGTGGAATTGCTCACATCTAGAGTGTACATGTACAAAGGCAATTATCCCATGTATTATCAGTATAGTCTATGGGCCAACAACTGAAATGTCCCCACCCCCTTAAAAATAATCTTAAATGATTTTTTTTCCGTTAGATGGGACCATTAACTATCAAAATATGCTTCTTTGCCCTATATTAGAGGTGGACGTGGCCACAAAGCTATTACCATGGCAACGGATCAAGAACAGTAGAATTTCAGAAAATGTCATGTACACATTGTAACATTTCAGAATAATGTATCAAAAGTTTCTCACTTGGTTAAAACCCAAATAAGAGTTATAAAAAGTGTCCATTATGTTTGAAAATGGCTGTTGCTATGGAAACAGTAAGAAAAAAACTCATATTTGAGCAAAAAAGTAGATATTAATATATTGTATATGATTATCTTCTCTTTTACAGGACACTCAGTTATAGTTGTTTTAGTTATAGTTGTTTTAGTAAAGGGGTGATGGATGTGACCACTACATGTGTTGGCCGTTACCATGGTAACAAATATATTTATTGTGTTGTATTTCTAATACTATGGTTGTTTTCAACATGAAATAATGGTAAACATCTAATAACTTTTGCCGCCTGTTTGATTATATTCAAATTTTTGTTATTTGGAGTAGAGCTAAATTTGATTTATAAAAAAGCTGTTGCCATGGAAACAGAATGTTAATGAAGATGAAATCTTTCAACCAAATAAAGAAATGTGACCTATCGATACAAAATAAATGTTAAACAACAGAATTTTTATGCAAATTAGTGATCCGATGATGTCATAAGCTCACTTTTCCTGTTGTATAGTTTTATTATATGAAATTTCAAATATTTCATTTTTTTCATAGATGTGTATAAATATTCTCTTCATTGTATCACAATAAGTCATAATAATGATGATCTTACACATTCTATGAGGAGTCAAACTTTGTTTTACATTCTTGAAGAAGAAAATTGAAATATTTGAAATTTCATATTTAAATACAAAAGGAAAAGTGATCTTATGACATCATCGGCTCAATAATTTGCATACAGCCCATGTTATGCACATTACTGTTTCATGAAACAATGCAAAACATTAAAATGCCACAATGTTTCGTTTTTTATCCGATTTTGATGAATTTTAAACCTTTTTTTGTGTTTAATTTTATTTTATTGATTCAACACAATTTTTTGGGTGAACTTGGCCTTCAAAGCTAGTTGTGGATGGGTTCTTCATGGACGTTGTCATGGTTGATAATGAGTTACACATCACGAAACTACTGGAATTTGAAAATTACCACACATTCCCTATTGAACAACATGCAGCAAATGTCAGATTCTTAATATATATAATCTGAGATTCAATTCAAATCTTTCTAGATATTAGAAAGAAATGTTTTGACTAAAGAGTGTCAACATATGCAGACATTAGCGCCCACCCCATTAAAATTACGTCTGAATGGCTTTCATCATTTGGTCGACCACTCGGAAGTCGGTCTCGCCAAGGTATTTATAATTTATCAAAATCATATTGGACATGTAAGAAACCTTGCCTACATGTACGTTATAGAATGTATGGGCCGGTCACATAGCAGTTCTCTATAACCGAAATGCAGTCCCAAATCTGCCCCTGACAGTGGCCAACCTTTTTACTGTGGTGAAAATGGGTGAAGTCTGATCGGGCCTTTACTGTCAGAGACACAGAACTTATGGATGATTAAAACCCCTTTCTTTTAACATGACTGTATGCAGGTTGATGCATATATGGAGCTTACTATCAGAGCAACAAAATACTATCAAAGTACACTAATGCATCAAGTTCACAAAAATGAATGAATAAACGATAAATTAAAGTCTACAAATGAAATGATTATTCTCATTCTGCAAAATTGTTCAATCAGTTTTTGACATTATACTTATCACTGCTTATAATTATTTAAATAATGCTGAATCAGATTTACAAAAAAATGTAAGTTACAATTTGCGATATTGCATACTAAATCAATGGTTAAAAATCTTATATCTGATATCTGGGTTTTTCTTTTAATTTGTTGTACAAATTAAAGGCAAACTTTATTTCATTTTTATAATATAAGTTATCATTAACTATAAATGAACATTATAGCATTTATATATATATCATTATGGTTCATTATAAATTCACTGTGCGGTCCACAAACATAGCATTTTCCTTAAAAAAAAATAAAGTCATGTGAATTCAATGGGTCAATCTCCAGGAGGTGGAACATCATATCAGAAAGTGAGAGAAATAAACAACAATATTCAGTGATGGTGTGTCATGTATCCATATCGAGAAAATGGAATTCTATACTTTTGGGAAGAGCAGACTTAAGCAGTATCAAGGGGTTATGTGAAGACAATACTCTCAAGGCCGTACGCAGAAATTTTTTCCTGGGGGGGGGGGGGGGGCAAGATGATCGCTTTTTATTATTGGATCATTTAAAAGTCTAAAACCCGATTAAAAAAAAGTATGATTTTGAAATTTCTGGGGGGGGGGGGCAACTGCCCCCTGCCCCCCCCCCCCCGCTGCGTACGGCCTTGAATACTCTGTATGATACTGTGTATTGTCTTATGTAAACACAATGACACAAGCAGGACTCTAGTGGAGTAATGTACATTTATCCTAATATGCAAGTCAATGAATGTGCAGATCTGCAAAACATCTTACCATACAGACAGCACATTTAATCTTTGGTGGGGTATGATTTTATATTTTTAGAATGAAAGGCAGAGATGATTTTATCTGGTAATAGATCGTATCTATTACAAAATATATCATTATTTGTAAACATGGAATTTAATTTAAGGTCATTTATTATAACTTTCCTTGGGAGCAAGGGTGAGGGTAGGGTGTGGGAGGGGGACCCCCCCCCCCCCCCCTCCCACTTTTTCAAAAACCTGTCTATAAAATTTGCATTGCGGCATCCCGAAATGTATGTGTGATTAAATGTTGTTAAATAATGAATTAAGATAATTATTAGTTTTAAGTTAATGTATCATAATTCTCACTTTTTTTATCCAAAAATATTGGGGGGGGGGGGGTGATAATACAGGCCACCCCCCTCAAATTTCAATGGGGGATATATACCCCCCCCCCCCCCGGGATCGACACCCATGTTTGGGAATCTCGATACCACTTAGCTATCTCTTCCCTTTGCATGAAAAACTTCTGCTAGCTGTTCAATGTTCTAACCAATGTTGTACATCTGACAGTCGGAGACATGCCACAGTGGTACATCCGGGGTGAACAGTTTCTCACTTACCCCCAAATTACCGCTTTTAAATAAGAAAAGTGAACCCTTTTACTTCAGAAAAGTGTCTCCTTTTCTTTCTAACCGGTGCCAGTTCCACATTCGTATTAAAGTCTCCCTTACCACCTATGATAAAAGCCACCCATAACTGGGATTACTATCCCTATTTAAATAAAACATGTGCTACATTTACTCTTGCACGTACCCTTCCCCTCCCAATAGTTTCTTTATAATGTGTGTTTATTCACTAGAATTGTTGAGAGTTATGTTACATTACATCACAGTACAGCAGAATAATTATATAAATTTATTTATTAATGAATGTTCCTTTTTCACCTCTGAAAATGTCCCTTTTGTTAAAATGGCATTAAACAGCGCCACCTTACAGTAACTGCTAAATTGAGATTATAATTTAAAAATTAATTGCATTTTATTTTGAATTTTGACTAACAGCTGTTTGGAAATTATATAGGCACATTTTATACTACAAACTATTATTTTTGACCTTGCACATGTGGAAAATTGCCTACAGATACATTCTAAGCTTCTACAAATTAGAACGGCACAGACACTTTCTAAATCCTGTTGAAAGATGGCGCCATTATAGGAGCTTCAATTTACTGTCACTTTAATATACGTTCCTTTTTAAATAAAAAAAACCCCTATTCAAATCTGATACGTGCCCCTTTTACTTCCATAAGTGCTTATTTTCCTTTGCAACAACATATTTTTCATTCTCAAAAGTATACTCATCTATTATTCCCCCTATTAATTCTGAGAGCTACCTGTTTTACTTAGACAGGTACCCCTATTCCCTTTTTTCAATATTACAAGAAACGGCTGAAATAGGTGCTCCTTTCCATCTAATAGGTGCTCTTTTTCATCTCTGTTGAGTGCCCTATTCATCCTCAATAATATTGCCCCTTTCATTCTGATATATGGCGTTTTCCTTCCATTAAGTGCCCTTTTGACCCCTAAAAAGTGTCACTTTTTATGAAACGTGCCTCTTATCCTTTGGTTAAATAAACACGAGAAGATGGTAAAACTCATGCATTACCAGGGGAATCATCAGTTGTTCTTCCACCAGTCACTGGGAGTTTCGGCCCCTTATGAACAATACTCCCTCTTGGTGGTGGGCCAGCAGTGCAATGCACCACCTTCCCACTGGTAACAAAAAGAATTAAACCCCCCCCCCCCAAAAACCTTGTTTAAATACTGGTTGCTCTCTGCCTTTGGACGTACTTGGTCCGAATCCATGCAGAGCCCTTCTCTGCTGCCTCAGATACAGCCCTGCAAGCATGTTTGCACTCCCTATTTGAAAAACCCAACTCACGGAACCACCTCTGTACTGAACGTGCCGCAAACCCGCGGCAGCCGACCTCAATAATAAGTTCCCTCGTTTTTTATAAGAGCTTCTTCCCCTGATCAAAATGCCACTATCAAAATCTAATAGGTGTCCCTTTTCCCTTTCTGCAATTATTGCCCCGTTTTTTTAAATAATAAATACTTCAGTCTCCCTTTTCCACTCTCATACTCATAGCTGGTGAGTATCACTTATGATATGCAAGAAGTGCCCCTTTTACCTCTGATTGTTGGCATTTTAGCTTACCTGAGCCGAAATGTTCAATTGGGCTATTGCGGTCGCTCACCATCTTTGTCGTCTGTCGTGCTAATCTTTTCAATTTTTATCAACTTCTTCCAAAAATGCATGGCTGGATTTCAATCCAAATTTGGTAGGATTCATTCTTAGGCAGGAGATAAAGGATATTTTCCAATGGCCGATTCTAGGAAAACTACCCCCAGGACAAAAACAAAACAAAATAAACCTTCCCTTGTTACCACAAGAATATTGTTTGGTTTTGTTGGTTCTCACCTTAAATTAAAACAAACTAAACGAGTGTGCCCGACCCGCCCCGCAGAATGAAAACCCATTTTATGCTACCAATTATTATCAAAAGAGAAGTGTTTATTACTTTTATCCCTCGCTACGCTTGCTCCGTTTATGCTACCAATTTTTTTCAACGAGAAGTATTACTATTTTTCCGCTCGCTCGCCCAGCCAAAAATTAACATCCCCTTAAATATGATCATTATTAAAATCGAACACTGAAAAGGGGCTCGCTCGCGAATATGAAATAAACACTCATTTGATGTGGAACAAGTGATCATGGTCGGTGGTACTTTAATTAGAAATTGGCTAGAATTTTGTTTTATTCGAATTAGATTTGTTAAAATGAAAATAGATTCACGGTTGACACAGGTTGAGAATAAATTATTCTATTACTTGCTTCTGCATTTGCGCCTCCCCCCCCCCAAAAAAAAAATGATGATGTCGTCGTTCACAAATAAAGGTTTATCGGTAATCGATGGCACACAGACTCAGGCTCGTACTTTGAACCCCAGCTAGGATGACCTTTTCCTCTCTATAAGAATCTGATGTCACCCGCGGATCCAGGATTTTTCAAAAAGGGGGGTCTCGAAGTCCCGATGTGAAAGAGTGATAAGCGAAACAAGGAAAGGCCTCTGCCACCAAAATATACCCCCTTTCCCAGAAGTTCTTTTTCTGCTGGTGTCTACTTTACCCCCACCGTGCCCCCCCCCCCCCCCCCCACGAGAAGCTTTGCCAGTCTGGTCTTTGACCAATATTGATTAGTTGCCAACTCTTGATTTTATTAAGTCGCTACTCTCTACATCAACACTAAATCTGTGATTATACCGTATTTAGTTGCCAGTTAACCTTAATGAATACCATCAATATATATATATATGTATATGATCTTTGTGTGACTTTCAAAAATAAATTTCAAAAGTACTCTGACGTTTTACGGTTCTTATTTTCGGAAAATAGCGTTGAACACGGACATAATATACTAAAATAGCGTTGAGCACGAACATAATATACTAAAGCTTTTCGACATGTTCTTATTTTAGATGACAATCCACAAAGTAACAGGAACTATGTATGGGATATTTATCTAATACGGGTCATGTGGGGTTTTTTTTTAATCATGTAGTCTCATTAGTACATGGATGTCATCCACATTCCACATTAGGCTTCGCATTACATAATATACTCAATTTGTTATTTTTGAAATATTCATAGCCGTTTATTATTGGTGCTTTTACTTGTTAAGTTATTTTTTTTAGTATGTGCCTATATTACTTGTATTTTCTTATAAAAATTGTTACCAATTTATGCCCGACCTTATTGTTTAATCCTGTTACATCAGGACCATGAGGCAAAACAGTTTTATACTGATCATGCTTTTATCCTGTATGAATAAGTTCAAATAAATAAATAAACAAATACATAAATATATAAATTCAATTTTGAATGAATCAAGTAGCTGGTGAAAATTTTGGTATTACCAATTTTACTGGGGACAAAAATCTTCTGGATCTTGATTTGAATCAAGTTAACAGAAATTCTGGTTGAAAGACAACTTACAACACTTTTTGTATTAGCTACCACTTTTTAGTAACAGCTATATTGGTCACATTCACAGCCAACGAGCAGATTCTAATCGCTGACAGTGTTTGTTAATCTGGTTGCTATGTATTTTATATTGGTTAGTTACATTTCTTTCTTTAGTTGAAAGACGTCATCTTCTGTTTTCATGGCAACAATGTTTTTTTCATATATCAAATTTAGCTCTATTCCAAACTTAAATTTTGAATATAATCAAACAGGCGGCCAAAAAAAATTAAATGTTTACCATTATTTCATGTTGAAAACAACCATAGTATTCTGTTAGAAATACAACACAATAAATATATTTGCTACCATGGTAACGACCAACACATGTAGTGGTCACATCCGTCACCCCTTTACTAAAACAAGTTATGATAACTGAGTCCTGTAAAAGAGAAGATAATCATATACAATACATATGTATTAATATTTACTTTTTCCGGTAGCATCATGGGTTTTTTTGCTCAAATATGATTTTTTTTTTGTTTCCATAGCAACAGCCATTTTCAAACAGGATGGACACTTTTTATAACTCTTATTTGGGTTTTAATCAAGTGAGAAACTTTTGATACATTATTCTAAAATGTTACAATGTGTTTTTGTACTTTCTTAAACACGAATACATGATATTTTCTGAAATTCTTAATTTAGGGCAAAGAAGCATATTTTGATAGTTAATGGTCCCATCTAACAGAAAAAACACTTCATTTAAGATTATTTCTAAGGGGGTGGGGATTTCAGTTTTTGGCCCATAGACTGATAATACATTGGATGATTGCGTTATGTACATGTACACTCTATGTACATTCAAATAGTGTTTCCCATGCAAAATGCGCATCTAGTAAAAATACATCATGCCATTTGGGATAATAATAAAATGAGTTATCTATCACCTTATCATATAATTTCTTTTCTGTGTGTGACATGACAATATACATGATATGTTTAATCAAGAAAAAGCGTTTAAATGGACAAATTTACGTTGGGTAAAAAACGTTGAAATATTGGTAGTTTTCACAACCTATTATTTTGAGTAAATCACAGCTTTATGTTTCATTACGCCATACATGTATGTGTGTGTAATATCCAACTTTCAATCTTATATAAATCAGGTTTATAACGTCAAACTCAAAATAAATCTGATATCACTTGAAAAGCCTTAATCATGTATTACATATTAAGTATGTAATACATTGTTTGCAAGAGTTTTAGCATGGATGCCGAGCATTACCCAAAAATGACGTCCAAAGTAAAAAAAAATCTTCTTGACTGTTCTACTATAAATACACGGAGACAGTCTAGATCTATGTATATTTTTAACCAATCAGAACACAGGAAACTATACAACTACAGTAGTACAACTGTGCAACTGTAAAGTGTAAGGAGCTCCGCATGTGTAGTTGGATTCTAGGACCGTAGACAACTACCCCCTGGAAAACTACCCCCGGACAACTAAAAAGGCCCTGGAACTACCTTCCAGGAATTACCCCCAAGGAAAAATTACCCTCATAAAATGACGATTACCCCCCCCCCCCCCTTGTTTCTCTTAGCTGATGTATAGCCTATAGTTAATTTCCTGTGATCTAATGCGTTAAAACTATACATAGGCAATATTCCAGACTGCGGGAGTAGATGTAGTTTTGTGTGATCTGATTGGTTGAAATTATATAATAGTAATCTACCCGTCCGCGGTACACAGTCTTCTTCAACAAAAAGGAACATTCACAATATACTATGTCTTATTAATATAAAAAAATGTATTAATGTCATTTTTCAGCCCGTCATACACGCCAGGCTAGGGCTGTCCACTCATTGTTTATGTTGACTAGCAGGCTACTGCGCACCCGAATCATCTTCTTCAACATTTAAAGTGCGGTGACGTTAGACGACCCCATAAAAAGTGGGCGGTTTGAGACCAACTAGGAAGGGAGGGTGGGGAAAGTCAGACCCCTAGTCTTGGGCTTAGGCCTATATATACAAGACGGACTTTAATTCATCTTGATCAAGCAATGATTCTTGTAAACAAAGAAATCACGAGATTTGTATATAGGGACACTAGCTGCGGGGATTGAGGGGCTCTTGCTCCTCACAAATAGAACAGAATTGGGGGGGGGGGGAGGAGGGGCTCATGTAGGTCCTACAGTGTCAGAACCAGAAAAAAGATAGAGAGAGATTTAATTGCATTTTTACTGCAGTCCCAAATCATGGGGGACATTTTAATATTTTGGTCCCCTTGTCCGTACACGGAGTCTGCCTATGCCCCCCTCCGTCTCGATCTCCTCTCCAACATTGAAGAGATAAATTTTGGAAGGATAATTGCTATTTAAAAAAAATGGCTTTATTTTAGACAATTTTGGAGTGACAAGGCAGCCGCCGATCAGTACTGCACCCCCAGTGAAATTGACATTGCCTATGTTTTTTTCCTTTTCTTTTTTTTAGGGGGGGGGGGGGGGGGGGGTGGGAAGGGGGCTGCAGCCCCCACCTCCCCCCCCCCCCCCCCCCCCCACCTACACCATTACACCTTTGCCAGGAAGCCAAGGCTGTCATATCGGTTAGGCCTACATGTCGTTTTTTGAAGGTTCATAATTCCGACGGTTCGTTTTTCGAAGATTCGTTTCTCCGAAGGTTCATAATCCAGCAAAGTTATGTAGAACTCTATTGCATTTTTGTATGAAACTTCGGAATTATGAACCCTTTTTCATTTTCGGAATTATGAACCCTATTTCATTATCGGAATTAAACCTTCGAAAAAAACGAGTAACCCCCCCCCCCCCCCCAGTCATGTCTTTTACCAGCGAAAATCAGCTTCCAAGTGTCTAAAATGTTGCCGTCAGATAATTATGTGGGCCTACATATAGTGAGCAAATCAAGTGAGAAAGACGACACATTTTCATTTTGATATAAAATGTATAATCGGTATAATCCACCTTTTGAAAACAATATATCAAGCCCGTCGAGCTATTTTTTATAACGCGGGGAATTCCAAACGCGTAGTTTACAGCCACAGACCCTAGTAAGCCACGGCGCTAAACATGGGCCGGAGGTTGCAGTGGCGGATCCAGGGGGCGGGGGGGGGGGGGGGGGGGGCACAGGGGGCACGTGCTCCCCCCGACCAATTTTTTTGAATTGTTTTAATTTGTTTGCTTGTCAGGGAATTATGGAGGGAAACTGGACCCCCATAACCGCCCCCCCCCCCCCCTGAGCGAATTTTCGAGAAGCTGGCGAGACCAAAACGGGTCTACCTTTTCCAAAAGTTGATAAACCTTCATTTGTGTGCCCCCCCCCCCCCCCCCCCCCCTGTTACTCAATCCTGGATCCGTCACTGGGTTGAGCTATCTACAGTTAACAACAAAATTATTCATACCCCTTGGAAAATTCTAGTTTTTGGCATTTTTCCTAAAAATGAATGGTTAACTGAATTTAATTGCACATCACTTGAATACATTTAGTTATCATCTGCAAATGAATGCAGTTTCTGGTTTCACCTCATTTGCATAACAATAGAAAAGGTGAATTATCCAAACTGGGTGATGTTCAAAATTATTCATACCCTTGGTGATCTATTCACTTTGTCAATCAGTATGAATCCAGTCCTTGTGATTAATGCTCGTAACACTTTCTTCACACTGTCACAATGCTTCTGGAGGTCTCTACTGAGATATCAGGCCAATACCTGGTCTCCAATGGCCCAATCTCCTTGAGGATGTTGTCCACACATGCCATCACCTGGTCTTCAGGGGATTCGATGGATTTAAAGCAGCTTTTGTGTTTGCAGGTGGTGTAGTTTTAGACGTCATGAGGATAGGACTATTTTCGTTAATATTCCTTACATTTTAATGACAATTCTGTATCTACGTGTAAGTTGACACAAAGCACTCTTCCTGGAGAGACTTCCCTAGAGGAATTCACTGTTGCACTGTCAAGGGAAGGTATTTCCTGATACTTTTGTTCCATTATTATTAAGAATGTTTAGGGAGGCCATGGTAGTTGTCTAAAGGTTGGATGGTGCCAATTTTATCAGTTTATTCAGTTACACTCATTGACACATTTTTTATATGGACACCTGCAAGTGGGTACTCTAGTGAAGCTTAAAATACTGATCTTTATGTTCCAGTGCACTGTCAAAGTGGTAGCATTTTGTGCACTGCAGCTGGTAACATGGAGGGCATATGGTATAAATTTGGTTTACATTCATTTTGATATCAAGGATTGGATTTCATACCAAAGATACAAAGAATATACCATATGAAGATTGATATACATTAACAGTCAATGTGGGATGTGTATGGTACTCAAAGGTTACATACTGTTATTCATGGTGACCTGACGTTAGAGTCATTCAATGACTTTAATATCACCAACATGGCCTTCTGAGCACTCTGATTAAGAATGGGGCCAATGAATAAAGGTGAACCCTTCCACAGTCAGTGCAAAAGGGAAGGGCTCTTCAGGAATGGTGCTTTGCTTCATAAGTAGATACAGAATTTTCATTAAAATGCATGGAATAAATGACCGAAAATTTCATCATAGTCCTGTCATCATGAAGTCGATAACTGCATCACCTGTAGGACACGAAACCTAATGAACTCCCTGAAGGTCAGGTGAAGGCATGTGTGGACACATCCTCAAGGAGATTGAGCCATTGGATAACAGGTACTGGCCTGATATCCCAGCAGCGACCCCTCCGGAAGCCTTGTGACGGTGTATTGAAATAAAGTGAATTACAAGCATTAATCACAAGGATCGGATTCATACTGATTGACAAAGTCAATAAATCACCAAGGGTATGAATAATTTTGAACATCGCCCAGTTTGGATAACTCACCTTTTCTATTGTTATGCAAATGAGGTGAAACCGGAAACGGCATTCATTTGCAGATGATAACTAAATGTATTCAAGTGATGTGCAAGTAACTTTATTGAACCATTCATTTTTAGGAAAAATGCAAAAAACTAGAATTTTCCAAGGGGTATGAATAATTTTGTTGTTAACTGTAAGTACATGTACACTATATTATAGACCATGTACCGTACCTTTCTTTCATAATGGACCCTATAGCAATCAAGCATTAGGAAATGCATTAGAAAATTATGACACGATGTAATTATTTTGCTTATTTTTCAAACTGAGTCTGTACAAAAAGACTATTCCTTGCGCATCGAAACATTGGTATATATATCGGAAATTGTATATTAATCTCATCATAAATTATTTCCGATCCCAGACTGAACACTACTTTACCGTGCTGTCCACCATTTTGTCTATACCATACCGGACCTCTGCTGTTAATTCCTGTGATAATAATGTGAGTATCTATATCACATCTATTAGAATGTTCGTTTTTCGTAAAACTAGAGTGATCTTATGCCACCATGCCAAATTTGGACGCCAATAATTGGCGTCCAAATTATTGTAATGGTATAAATGCCTTTATTTGATTTCGACTGGAACTTTGGATCACCAAAGTAAATAAAAATGTGTTGACAATTCTAGGACAACTACCCCGGCCTGGAAAACTACCCCTCGGACAACTACCCCTAGGACAACTACCCCCAGGACAATTACCCCCAGGACAACTACCCCCAAGGACAATTACCCCCCCCCCCCCCCCCCCCCTAAAAACGACGATTACCCCGATACCCCGGGACCCCGGGGGACCACTGAACTGTATATTGCTACATTACACACGCGCGACCACAGGCTTTCCAAACACTCCTTGGGGGTACTTGTCCGGGTGAGGGGGGGGGGGGGGGGGGGGGGGGAGGGGTCGTCCAGAACGGGGGGGGGGGGGGGAGGGTAATTGTCCAGATACGGTTGATGACATCAATATTGATGCACTGGCCCATAGTTACGGTATAATACACGTTATTCGCTACCGTGAGTATAGTGTACGTTGTGGCCTAAGGCATAAGGTATACTCTAGGCGTGGTACGACATTAGAATATTAGACCCTATATGCAATATATCAGTTCGTTTGATTTCTAATCATTTTCTATGTAGTTATTGTTTAAATTAAACTGTACAAATATTGTTTTCTACTGAAAAGTTAGTAGGCGAACTCATTTTGGGCACCCACAAACACTTCAAGGTTTGACACGATATGGTCACACAGTCACGACTGTGCTTACGTACGTCATTGGAGAAGCGAATCCAGGAAGGGGGCTTGTGCCCAGGGGCGTCGATCCGTTTTTCGTATTGTGGGGGGGGGGGGGGGGCGGGGCAAGACAGCCTAACGTAACGATGTTCATTTCGCACTCAATTCAATCATCAGTGGCGGCGGAACGTCTTTCAAAGTGGGGGGGGGGGGGGGGACACCAACAAAAATGGGCACCTACAAAGGGTGGAAACAAGGCGGAAAATACCACTTTGAGACATTAGTATACCGGTATATTCTGGTCAATACACAACCGCGGATCATTTTCGACACGCTATTGTTTCTATCTTAACATGGTACTTTGATTATTAGGATGCCTACCATATATTTTAAAGCTATTGAATTACAAAATAATATAAAGTAAAATTCCGGTATATTTTGAAGTTATCCAAGAAAATATTGATATTATTATCTAAAAAGATTTCTAACGCTGAAGGCAACGGGTGTTGAATTATATACAGCAATTTTCTTAATAATACTAAATGCAATTGAACGTAGCGAGTGAGCTTTGGAAAAATTTTGGACAAAAATCGTCCTCGTTCCTTTTATAATTTAGGGGCACTGCTCATTATTGTATAATTTAGGGCATTGTGCCCCTCCTACCACCTGCTCCACTGCCTCACTATTGTGCTGATATCAGTAGGGGGAATGTATTATTATGAAGCCTCTCTGATTATTTGGAGCTATATGATAAGGCTCTTTTGTGGACTTTATACATTCATTATAATATATATATTATATATATATATGTATATAGATGTTGCACTTATCAGAAAACAAAAGGGGCGCTAAATTCTGAGGTTAAAGGGGGCACTTATCAGGAGGTAAAAATGGCATTATATTTTTATTAGAAAGAAAAAGGGGCACTATACGAAGCAAAGGGGCAATTATCAGCTATGAAAAGGAGCACTTTTCATAGATAAAAAGGGGCACTTTGGGGGTACTTGAAAAAGTGAGAGGCCACTGTGCCCCTCCCCTCCCCCTGGAGCGCTGCCTTTGATCATCATAGCATTGATAAAGATATGGTAATTTAAAGTATATAATCATGAAGAGAAAATGGAACTAAAGATCACATGGAAAACGACAAAATGATGGGAAAATATATTTTACATGACAACAAATTGACAGAAGATATAACACAAAATAATAGAAAAAAATAAACAATAATAAAAGATGAAAAAGTAGAGAAAAAAACCCCATGAATAAATATGAAAATTCAAACTTTTAATTTAATTACGTATATTCAGAACGTTTTTAATGGCGTCATTTCAAATGATATATATATATATATATATATATATATATATAGTTCTGCTTCGGACTTGCAAAGTTATAGACAAAATAGGAATGAAAAGTCCGTATACGATGAAAAGATTCGAATTTTCGGCCATAGGCCTTTTCATCGTATTCGAATCTTTTCATGGTATACAGACTTTTCATTCCTATCTTTAACGCCTCTTAAAACCAGCTTCTCCACGGTTACGTGAAGCAGTGAAAATAATGTTTGCCCCCAATATTTTCTGGGGTCAGTCTCCCCCCCCCCCCAGCATCGATGCCCCTGTTGATTTTTGTTTGCCTCCAGAAACCCCGATCTTGTTTCCCCAAATAAAATATTCCCCTTCCCCTAATTTTGCACCCCGAGGATAACTGAATCCTGGATAGGCTACTTTGCTTTCACACTATCCCCTGTGTCTCTTTCCTGCTTCTTATGTCAGTGTCTTAAGTTATGTACTCTATCTCTATTTATCTAGCTCGTTCTCACTATCGCAACACCATGGATCACAAACAACGATACTTAGAAAGCTGTCAGAATCCTACTGGACTCAATACCACAATACTGGATGAAGGACTGTAAGTTTACTTTTTCAAATTTGTTTCTAAGTTTGCTATACCAGTCCTGTTTAAAATTATTTTTAGTATTATTTTGATAATATGGTCGTGTTCTCGTGGAAAAGTGCTGAATTGCTCATTGCATTAAAAGCTGAACATTTTCATGTTCAATAATAATAATACTAATCTTAATTCTACTGCACGTGGGACGACCCTAAATAATAGAGCTTGAATAAAGCAGTAATTTTGCTCCAGAATTTTAAATCATAAGTGTAACTTTTGTAAGTTTGCTTCCCATAGTCTTTTGAACTGATTTTTCAATGATCCATGAGTCATAATTAAAGGTAGGTTTATATACATTTTAATTGTTCAGATTGATTATTACATCTGTAAATGTATCGTAATAACTTAAATCTTCATCTCCTTTGCAGCCCTAAATAAGCTGTGCGAGTATGCGATAAATTACAAAAGAATAAGAATTGGAAAACGTGTGCGGATGTGAAAAGGATTATAATTTGGTTTAATACCGTAAGTAATGACAACAATTTCGACTAGATAAAATAGCGTTTTTAAATGTTATCATTTTTTGACCGTTAGTAGTAGATGAACACTCTGCGACAAAAGCAAAATTTTCATTTCTTACAAAGGGGTTTATAGAACTTGTGACCTTGAAATTTCATAGGCAGTATCTACAGATTGTCTACTTAATTTCTCGGAATTTTGTGTAAGTCTACGTCTGCAAACGGGACACTTTTTGTTCTGCGAGAGGCAAGGAAAAAATGTCTCTCCACCAAAATTTTAATGGACACGCCAATAGGAAAAGCAACTAATTTAACAATACGAATACCAGAACATATCTATTTTATTTACTATTTTGTTTTCTCTAGAGATGATGTAGTTTCCGATATTGAAAAACTTGACACATCCGATATTTACCTTCAAACGATAGAGGGCGCGATAGGGGGCCAGCACATCCGAAGACGTCAACTCCAGCCAAGAAAGCTGCCGCTGAAACAGGTACATAAGAATTTTGTAAAGGGCTTTGTTCAGTCATCCTTGGTTGATGTACATTGTATCATCTTCATAAATCAGTTTGAATCAAGTCTTATTTTTCTTATCGCCCATTATCACCTTTTACCCATATCGATCTCTTTGTGGCTTCTCCTATCCCCATCTTCCTCTCCTGCCTCTGTCATCTAATTTCTTTGGTTTTCCAAGACGACGTTGGAAATTGTTGCTTCATAGGTTTAGTCGAACGTTGAAAGAAATATCGTTGTGCTGATTAGTATTTTAGAAATCTATATAACAGTTAAAATGCAATTGCAAAGCTAAATTTTGCTCGTTGTGTGCATGGATCATGTCACCTTATTATCTAATTCGAATCAATGCAGATCCGCAGAAGAAGCGTGGGACTCCAGAGAGGGACGGAGGTGTAACTGAAAGTCCAACCAATGGTGCAGTCAAGGGGCCCGGGGAAGCCGAGAGTGGGGCTAAGGGTGATGGGAGAGTGGATGAAGAATGTTGCGGGGAGGTAGCTACTGCAGTAGGACCACCCTCTCTCACAGCACACAGCCCCAAACAGTGTTACCCAGTACCGGAACCAATTGCGGAGATCTCGTCCATTCACGAGGGGGATACGAGTGCCATCGATCTCCGAAACCCGGACGTTCGTCCACGTTCCGAAACCGACGTCGAAGGAGCAGAATTTTTGGAGTCACTGCCTATCGAATTTAGCTCAACCATGTCTTCCCTCATGAAAAGCGCGGAAGACTTAGAGAGATTAAAACATGGATATATCCGCCAATGCACCAGAAACAATTTGCGACATTCAAAGTCCGTTTCAGATATCAGGTCACTGACCAATTCTGTGAGCTCACAACAAGAGGAGATACAAAGTATGGAGACAATGATCGGGTTCATCTTGGAGGATATGGGAAAATCAAAAGCGAGATTGGAGTCACTGGAAAAAAGAAACGCAACAGTTCGCCACTACAACCGACAATCCATCCAAACTCAATTTGTTCCTTACGACTCTCTGAAGCAACAAGGGGATTCATCCTTCGTACTTCCAACCATCCGGGATTTGAAGATGGGAGCCGAACTCTTCCTCTACGGGTTTGGGAGTGGGAGAGACACCCATCTCTCCCTGAGGGTCACGGCGGATTGCGGAGACCCAAATGAAAAGGGGGGACTTCCAGCAAAATGCCGTTTCGAGACCCGTGTTGATAACTTTGATGACGAAGAAGAAACCAGGAAGAAATCCGTGTATTCTGAAGTAACCAGCGGTCGACACACTGTCGATTTTCCAAAGTTAATTGAAAAAGATGTAGTGGAAAACGAAGCCTTTGGATACAAGAAGACCGGCACGCTAAAAATTGTCTTAATTGTATCTTGGGATGAGGTTATCACTTCGTAGAATGAATGCATGAATGTGCCATGTGCATTATGAAGAATTAAAATATTCAGTTTTTCTACAGTTTTTTGACAACTAGTTTTTTGGTTTCCTCAAAGTTTCCTATCGTTCTCTTCTAGTATAATGAACATTTTTAAAAGATAATTCAATTCTTTCTTGGAAAAACTAATGTAAATTTTCTTCTGGAAACTGGAATTTTCTCTATTGGCAAAATAAAATGTAAATTCTCTCTTAAGAAAATGAAAAATTGTCTCTTGGCAAATGTAAATAATCTCTCTCCCCAAATGTAAATTCTTTCAAGGCTAATTTAAATTAGGCAAAGCCGCAAATGTGAATTCTTTTAAAATAACGTTAACTTTCTAGTTGTACATTTGGCATCTCTCCTTGTGGCAAGATGGTTTTCTACATGCATATATTTCATTTTTGTGTGTATCAGTTACTCTTGGTAGATTACGACGCCTCAAAATTACTTTTTTTTTAATATATGAAGATGAAGTTGGTCACATTTTCATTCCACCACATGTGCCTTGAACATTTTTGGATTTTGGCCAATTTATGTATACGTCGTTTTTCATGTATTTCACTTTACAATTCTATTAAGATAATAATAATTATTATGCCCCAAATTCGCCACTTTAAATCGGGCTTTTAACGAGTTATACACAATGCTTTATTGCTAATTCTGTATCTAAAGTCTGAATAATTGAGAGATGTTATGTCTGTATGCCTGTGCCAAAATTATCGTCTCGTGCCAAATCAGTTCCAAGTCTTATAAAGAGTTGCAATTCTCGCTACCTCAAATATGCAATTATCGACGTAGAGGGCAATATTATGCATGGAAATGGTCCGCATCTTCGTTAACTTCACTTCCGGTCCGTATTGAAATACTACGGCTTATGAATGAAATGAGTGCTAAAATGCTTAATTTTTTGATCGCATGACATAAACCACTCAAATTTTGAAAATGCAACCAATTGTCTCAATAAATCATGATGGTATCTTTTCAAACATGTCGGTTAAACTGAAATTCGAGGATTTTTGTAATACCTGTGTACATTTTCAATGCAAAAAGACAAACCCAATCGGGATATTGTCAGCACTGCGCATGCGTGGTTTGCATGACAAACGCCATCTGTTGGCGAAATTGCTTATTTGGGGTAGCGAGAATTGATTCAAATCAATCACAACTTCGTATGCATGCATTAAACGTATATAATTATTTTATACTTAGTCTTGAAAATGTTTCACAGCAACATTAACAAAAATGAATTCATGATCTGTCCTTTAAATGCGATATACCTCATATTGTCCAAATTTGGTGTGTTTTTCTTAAAATGTTTTTATTGAGCTTTGAATATAACAGTGCGCAGTGTGTATGCAAGTAGAGAAATAATGTGGGATATTTTTGTCACACAGAAAGACTAACATAATTTTAGAAATACCAATATTCTGGAAGCCGTCACCAAATATTCGGCCAATCTTTATACCTCATAATTATTCGGTTTTATACTTTTTATTTGTAGTTTGTAATTTATTTTTGAATATAAGCCTATATTTTCTATGACAAACTTAAAGGGAGTGGCAAGTAGTAATCCATGGGCCTGACCATTTGGCCTGACTCGGGGAAATTCGGATACAATCAGGTCCAAACGTGCGCTACCGAAGGAATGTTATTGCCGGATTCTTCGCGCGATCGTTAACTCGAATCCCTCCATACGCAACCAACCAATGAGATTCAAATACTGGAATAAAGAACGCGCGATCTTGTTTACTCAAATTTGGGTCAATGTGCGAACTTTTATTAGCTGCGCACGATAAATTGAAGTCGCTATGAACTTTGATCCAGAGAAAGGAGCAGCCAACTGTAAAAGCGCCATAGAATGCGACTTGTCGCTCCCTTTAATGTTAAAGTTTTTACTCGCTCGCCTTCACCTGCTCAAAAAAATAATTTGGAAAGTGGAAAGTTCATATTGGGGTTTGTGACGTCAGCCCCTAGCAAAATCGAGTCCGTCCGACTACGATAAGTTTTGGTTTTGCGTAATGAATAAATTATATTCTTTTATATGCTTTTTATGGATTATAATTATTCTTTATAGAAAGCTTTATAATCAAGTATATAATGTAAATCAAATATTCAATCCGAATGAAATGTAATATACATTGTTTCAATATGAGATAAATAGATTTTGTAGGAAAAAGTTATAAAACAAACTTGCTTGCTTATTTTGTACTATTTAAAACAG